>ONZH01021829.1:0-118932 GCA_900303285.1 Rhinella marina
TCATCTCTAATTATAAAATATTAAATATTAGAATATAAAATAAAAACTGTCAGGGCAGCTGTATGTTGGTCACCTCCAAAAAATCATGTCAAGCAATCAAAAAGTTGTATACACACTGAAATGGTACCAATGAAAATGTCACTCATACTGCAAAAAACGAGCCCTCACACAAGACCATTGCCTGGAAAATTTAATAAATATGGCTCTCAGAAAACTTTTTTTTTAAATGCTTAGTGTAAAAGTGATAAAACAAAAAAAATCTAAAATTGTTATCTCTGTAATTGTACTGACCAGTAGAATAAAGATAATGTCATTTTCCCGCCCAGTGTATTTTGTAACAACAAAACCCAAAAAGCAGTGACAGAATTGTCGCCCCAATTTTTTTAATCCTGAAATATTTTTTTTTATAACTGAAAATTCTGGAAATCTCTTTAAAGGCTATTGACTCTTTTAATTTATTTTATTGTTTATATAAAATGCAAAATTAAGCAACACTAAATAATCTTCATTTAAAATCAACTACCATTTTGCTGCTGTAGAGTCTCCTTATATGTTTGGCTACCCTGCAGCTTCTGAGACAGATCTGACGGCAAACTGCTGGCTGCTCTGCCCCTCCGTTCTCTCTGTGCTCAGGGTTACAGACTGTACATAGCAGATAAGCTTGGCAACATCCCTGTATTCAGGAAGATCAGCTCACACAGGTTATACTGTATCAGACTGTGTCACTGTTCAGAATCTTCATCTCTTGGAGTAGAACGCAGGCAACCCACTAACATGAATGAGCAATGTGTAATGCTCAATTTCCCCTGTGCTGATTGCTGGGGGTCCCAGTAAGGTTACACTTTGTGATAGGCTTATTGTAAAAGGAACCTTCGAACAAATAAGGATCATTCAAACAAATACGCACACAAGGAGGTCTGGTAGGACTCTTTTACATACAATAGCTGAAACCTGAATATGATGACTTCGGCTACTTTCACATTAGCGTTTTCACTTTCCGGTATTGAGCTCCGTCATAGGGGATCAATACCGGAAAAAAACGCTTCAGTTTTGTCCCCATTCATTGTCAATGGGGACAAAACTGAACTGAAGAGAACGGAATGCTCCAAAAAGCATTCCGTTCCGTCTCCAGGCCGGAGAGCAAACTGCAACATGCTGCGGTTTGCTCTCCGGTCTGGGGATCCGGAATGACCCCAATGCAAGTCAATAGGGACGGATCCGTTTGGTGTGACACAATGGTAAACGGATCCGTCCTCCATTGACTTTCAATGGAGTTTATTACGGATCCGTCCCCTTGCACTTTCCCCTCCCTCCAGCAGGGGGCGCTGTGGGGAAACTTACCCTTGTGTGCGCCGTCCTCCTCCTCGTCGCTGATCAGGTCCGGAGCTGGGACAGGTCGGGAGCTGCTGGGACAGGTAAGTAACCCCCCACCCCACCCCTCCTCTTCCTCTTAGTGTCTGACACATGTGGGGCCGGAGTGTGGTTCCGGCCCCACATGCGCATCTGCGGCAGCACGGATCCGGCAGGACCCTTTACCCGCCGGATCCGTGCTGCCACTAGTATGAAAGGGGCCTTAAACGGGTAATCTAGGAAAAGATATTTATGACTTATCCTCGGGATAGAACATCAGTGTCAGATCTGTGGGGGTGCGACACCTGGGACTCCCGCCGATCAGCTGAGTAAGTGCTGCAGCCTCTTCCTAAGCCAGTGACATCACTGTGCATTGGTTACATGGCCTAGCTGCAGCTCAGCCCCAAGTCATTAGGGCAGAACTGTACTACCAAACACTGGCTGTATATGATGTACGGCGCTGTCCTTGGAAAGCTGCCAGGAACCTGCTTCACTCACCAGAGCTCCGGTGATAATTAAGATGAAAGCATATGACACATAACTTCTTGGACGCATACACTGCTTCATTTCCTATGCTGCACATTTCTTAGGATGGGTTCACACCTTCGTTTAACTGATCCAGCAGGCTGTTCTGGCAGAGAACAGCCTGCCAGAGTTCACCAGATCCGGCTAGCCAGATACTGCGATTTACCTGTGGACCCCATTGATCATAATGGGATCTGGCCATTTTCCGGCATGAGTTTTGGGTTTTGGATGTACAAAAAACTGTACATACACTCATGTCAATGGGGTGTCGTGGTGAACAGCAGTACCCGACTAGGCTGGATCCGGTGAACAGTTAAAGGGATGTGTGACCCTATATTTGGAAACCTTTATTTGGTATCATTTTAGTAGCAGCCATTTACTAGTATTCATATCATTTCCATTAGGCTTCATACACACGACCGTAATTTGTTTCCGTGTCCGGTTTTTTTTGGACCATATGCGGAACCATTCATTTCAATGGGTCCGCAAAAAAACGGAAGGGACTCCGTGTGCATTTCCATATGTCCGTTCCGCAAAAATAATAGAACATGTCCTATTCTTGTCCGTTTTGCTGACAAGGATAGGCATTGTTACAATGGATCTGCAAAAAAAACCCAGAAAAACGGATGCCATACGGAAAGCCATCCGTTTTTTTTTGCGGATCCGCAATTTGCGGAACGCAAAACACATACGGTTGTGTGAATGAAGCCTTATCATGACTGCAAGATGCACATTTTAATTTAATAATGCTTTGCGGCCAGCTGCCAGCATAGAAAATAATCTCTTCACATTGCTAGTGCTGTATTATTTATCAGACCTTAGATCCTGTCACTTGATATGCCGTATGGTCTTTCTGAGCCCATCTGATGCACAGCTGCGATGAAAAAAAAGACTACAGTATATTCATATGGGCAAAATCTGCTGCCGATTCAGCAGAAGAAAATGGCTTGTCTGCTGTGTAATCCACAGGATAGGTCATCAGTATCTGATCAGTGGGGGTCCTACATCCGGGATCCCCGCCAATCAGCTGTTTGAGAAGTCTTCGGCGCTCACAGTAGCACTGCGGCCTTCTCACAGCTTTTTCTAGGCCAGTGACAACACATTAATCTTTCACGTGGCCTAGGTGCAGCTCAGCCCCATAGAAGTGAATGAGGCTTAGCGTGATACCAAGGACAGCCACTATACAATGTATGGCGCTGTGCTTGGTGAACACGGTGAAGACCGCAGAGCTCACAGAAGTCCCGCTGCCTATTCAAACAGCTGATTGGCGGGGATCCCAGGTGTTGGATAGGTCATAAGTATAAAAGTCTTGGAAAACACTTTTAACCATCTGTCACGTTCAGGTTTTTTTTTATTCAGTTTTTTTTTAGCTAAATGGAGGAGACATTTAAAGAAAAAACTGAGTATTTTTTCTTTTTTAATCGACTCCTGGCTTTGACTTAAAAAACTGCGTAAAAAAACTGAACATGTAAACTTGGTCAGTCCAAATCTTATCAATTTTGCAAATACACAAAAGTAAAAGAAGCTGCACTTCTACTGCAGAGGAGTGGACTAAAGGCTTGCTAGGAGTATGGAGATGCTCTCTATGATATGACCAAACATATAGGAGTCTGTTGTTTATGTTATTTTCAATACCATCCACCAGGACTAGGAACCTAAAGTGGCCTGGGAAAAAAACTAAAAGTGGCCCCAAAGTTGTAGGCAGGTCCAATTTCACAGAAGGTGGGGCAACACAAGTTGTCTGGGCCAGTAATACCATAGCGCAACACAGAATATCATCCTACAGAATCAAATACCAAAGTGCAGCACAAAATACTTCCCCAGAAGCTGTCTCTCTATGGTGGCCATCAATAGCTGCCATATTCTGTCCGCCTCCAATTGTCTCTAATATGGATATAGAGCAGGGGGTTTAGGGGCCACCACTCCAAGCCAGCCCTACCTTCAGCATGCTGGTGGACATCCTCTAATAACGACCCCGATAGTTCCTCCAGTAGAACATACCCAGCCATCAGCAGTGAGGTGGGCTCAAGTGGCTCCATGGCCATCCGCCCACTGGGAAAATTCCCTGTAGGGTCTATGGCCAGTCCGCCCAACCTAAAGAAAGTTGAAGAAGAACTCACGCAAAAAATGTTATTCTCTGACCTGTTAGAAAGGTGCATGATGTAATCTGTAGTGAATGCAATCTTCTTATCAGACACTGCATTTCTCAGTTATCCACTTTCTTCTAATTGTAGCTGGGTCATGTGACCAACTCCCTGACCTCCAACTGACCCAGGAAAGGAAGCCAGTCACTTCTCTATTCATTCCTATGGAGACTGAAAGTGAGGCTCCCATAGGAATGCATAGAGAAATAGACTTCCTGTCCACACATAAGATACTGTGTGAGTTGGTGGGTCTAATTCCTAGTCACATGACACAAATGAGAAACTTTAGGATTATATAAGTCAAAAATACAGACACTGGTAAGAAAATGACATTCACTACAGATTACATCATGTACATTTCTAGCAGGACATGGAATAAAAATGTTTGCGGGAGTTCTTCTTTAATGGGGTCGTGCTGCAACGTGCTAATTGCCATAACCCAACAGGCACATGAGATCCATCAGGTTTGGATTTATTGCTGCTGTCAGGTACAATGCTACCCCGTTTACTTTCATTGTGTTGCGATGTACAGTACGGCAGCATCCTGATGCTGCTATGTTTTGTCATAAAAAGCCGTATTGCACCTTAAGTGTGAAGCCTCAGACCTTTGTCATATGTTCATGTTCTTGATGACATCTGTGAAGAGTCCGTGTTTGGTCTGTGTATCCGTGCGGCTGTGCCACAAAAGATAGGACATGTCCTATCTCTGGCTGCAACATGTGGATCCCAGACCCACTGAAGTCAATGGATCCGCACTGCGATGTGGCGTGTACACGGTCAGTGTCTGAGTTTTGCGGATCAGCGATTTGTGGTCTACAAAATGGACACAGGGGCATTGCTGTGTCAAAGTCACTGCTTATTGTGGCCATCAAAGGATTACACAGCCAAAACTACATACCTAGGGTGGCACAGGACAACCGTGTAGGACTTACAGTGCAATAAATAGGTAGGCAGCGTTTCTCCGTAACTGGGTTCTCCGGGATAGATGTATTGATGACCTAACCTGGGACAGGTCATCAATATCAGATTGGCAGGGGCCCGACTCCCATTGATCAGCTGTGGTCCTTTCCTATATTTACCTGCACACTGTCTCCCTTGTAGTGGCAGTGCAGTGTAATTACAGCTATTTCCCCCGTTCAAGTGTATAGTAGAGGAGGCTGTAATTACACCACCGCAGCAAGAGAGACGCCAGGAAAATACAGAAGAAGACAGCATTCGGATGAGAGCCATCAACTTCAAACAGCTGATCGGTAAGGGTGCTTGGAGTCGGACCCCCACCTATCTGATATTGAAAACCTAGCCCAGAGATCAGCAACCTTCGGCACTCCAGCTACTGTGAAACTGCGACTCCCAGCATGCACAATTACTTGGCTGTTCTTGTAACTCCCATTGAAGTGAAAGGAGGATTCTGGGAGTTTTAGTTTCAGAACAGCTGGAGTGCCGGAGGTTGTTGATCCCTGACCTAGCCTAAGGCCTCTTTCACACGAGCATGACGGATTAGGTCCGGATGCGTTCAGGGTGCGTTCCGGAAAATCCGCACGCATCCGCACCAATCCACACGCAATCGTACGTTCGTTCAGTTTTTTCCGCGTGGGTGTGAAGCGTTTTGATGCGTTTTTCACGCGCATGATAAAAAACTGAATGCTTACAAACAACATCTCTTAGCAACCATCTGTGATTCACGCAGACCTATTCACTTCAATGGGGCCAGGGCTGCCTAGGGCCCCTTTCACACGGGCAAGATTTCCGTGCGGGTGCAATGCGTGATGCGAACGCATTGCACCCGCACTGAATCCTGACTCATTCATTTGAATGAGTCTTTTCACATGAGCGATGTTTTTCACGCATCAGTTCGCCGTTGCGTGAAAATCGCAGCATGTTCTATATTCTGCGTTTTTCAAGCAGCCCTGGCCCTATTGAAGTGAATAGGTCTGCGTGAATCACTGATGGTTGCTAAGAGATGTTGTTTGTAAACATTCAGTTTTTTATCACGCATGTGAAAAACACTTCAAAATGCATTGCACCCGCGCAGAAAAAACTGAACGAACGTAAACTGACTGCAATTGCGTGCGGATTGGTGCGGATTGGTACGCACCCTGAACGCATCCGGACTGAATCCGTGACGCTCGTGTGAAAGAGGCCTAAGATTAGTGTGCTAGAGCAGTGCTCCTCAACTCAAGTCCTCAGGGCCCACTTACCAGTCAAGATTTGAGGATATCCCACAGAATGAATACCCGAGGAAAGTCCTGATACATTGACACTAATTATACCATCTGCTCAATACTAAGGAAATCCTGAAAACATGACCGGCAGGTGGGCCCTGAGGACTGGAGCTGAGGAACACTGGGGTAGAGGGCCCGGTATGCCTATTAGGTCTCCTAGGACCTACCCTGCTTTACCTAATATTGTGACATACTTAGTGGGCTACAGGTCCAGTCTTCTCAGACAAGCATTAATCTGTCTACAGTACAGACCAAAAGTTTGGACACACCTTCTCATTCAAAGAGTTTTCTGTATTTTCATGACTATGAAAATTGTAGATTCATACTGAAGGCATCAAAACCATGAATTAACACATGTGGAATTATATACTTAACAAAAAAGTGTGAAACAACTGAAAATATGTCTTATATTCTAGGTTCTTCAAAGTAGCCACCTTTTGCTTTGATTACTGCTTTGCACACTCTTGGCATTCTCTTGATGAGCTTCAAGAGGTAGTCTCCTGAAATGGTATTCCAACAGTCTTGAAGGAGTTCCCAGAGATGCTTAGCACTTGTTGGCCCTTTTGCCCTCACTCTGTGGTCCAGCTCACCCCAAACCATCTCGATTGGGTTCAGGTCTGGTGACTGTGGAGGCCAGGTCATCTGACGTAGCACCCTATCAATCTCCTTCTTGGTCAAATAGCTCTTACACAGCCTGGAGGTGTGTTTGGGGTCATTGTCCTGTTGATAAATAAATGATGGTCCAGCTAAACGCAAACCGGATGGAATAGCATGCCGCTGCAAGATGCTGTGGTAGCCATGCTGGTTCAGTATGCCTTCAATTTTGAATAAATCCCCAACAGTGTCACCAGCAAAGCACCCTCACACCATCACACCTTCTCCTCCATGCTTCATGGTGGGAACCAGGCATGTAGAGTCCATCCGTTCACCTTTTCTGCGTCGCACAAAGATACGGTGGTTGGAACCAAAGATCTCAAATTTGGACTCATCAGACCAAAGCACAGATTTCCAGTGGTCTAATGTCCATTCCTTGTGTTCTTTAGCCCAAACAAGTCTCTTCTGCTTGTTGCCTGTCCTTAGCAGTGGTTTTCTAGCAGCTATTTTACCATGAAGGCCTGCTGCACACAGTCTCCTCTTAACAGTTGTTGTAGAGATGTGTCTGCTGCTAGAACTGTGTGTGGCATTGACCTGGTCTCTAATCTGAGCTGCTGTTAACCTGCGATTTCTGAGGCTGGTGACTCGGATGAACTTATCCTCCGCAGCAGAGGTGACTCTTGGTCTTCCTTTCCTGGGGCGGTCCTCATGTGAGCCAGTTTCTTTGTAGCGCTTGATGGTTTTTGCGACTGCACTTGGAGACACTTTCAAAGTTTTCCCAGTTTTTCGGACTGACTGACCTTCATTTCTTAAAGTAATGATGGCCACTCGTTTTTCTTTACTTAGCTGTTTTTTTCTTGCCATAATACACATTCTAACAGTCTATTCAGTAGAAGTCAGCTGTGTATCCACCTGACTTCTGCCCAACACAACTCATGGTCCCAACCCCATTTATAAGGCAAGAAATCCCACTTATTAAACCTAACAGGGCACACCTATGAAGTGAAAACCATTTCAGGTGACTAGCTCTTGAAGCTCATCAAGAGAATGCCAAGAGTATGCAAAGCAGTAATAAAAGCAAAAGGCTACTTTGAAGAACCTAGAATATGAGACATATTTCCAGTTGTTTCACACTTTTTTGTTAAGTATATAATTCCACATGTGTTAATTTATAATTTTGATGCCTTCAGTGTGAATCTACAATTTTCATAGTCATGAAAATACAGAAAACTCTTTGAATGAGAAGGTGTGTCCAAACTTTTGGTCTGTACTATACATCCAAAAGAAAGTCCTGTTAACAGCACTTTGTTTTAGGTCCTGCATAATGGAAACCGGCCAGATTCGCTATGCTTGCCCATAGACTTCTATTATGATGGATCAAAATGGAATGTCTCTAAGGGCTCGTGCACACGAACGTATTTTCTCTCTGTGTCTGTTCTGTTTTTTTTGCAGACCGTATGCGGAACCATTCATTTCAATTCATTCTGCAAAAAATAAACGGAAGGTATTCCATGTGCATTCCATTTCCATATGTCCGTTCTGCAATAAATTTAACATGTCCTATTATTTTCGGCTTTATGGAAACGGATAGGACTGTTCTATTAGGAGCCAGCTGTTCCGTTCCACAAAATACGGAATGTACACGGACGTCTTCCATATTTTTTGCAGGTCGTTTTTTGCAGACCGCAAAATACATACGGTCATGTGCATGAGGCCTAAAGGTTTCCGTTTTTTTCTTACGCATTACATTATACGCATGTAATATAGCAGCAAGACAGGATGAAAAGTGGAATCTGATTGGTTGCTATGAGTAACTAAGCCAGTTCTACTTTACACCAGTTTTGATAAATCTCCCCCAGTGTATAGAAAAAAATGCTAGAGACAATCATATGTAGAAGGACAATTGTTATGTTTTACCATACCAGATAGTTTTATGTATGTGTTTTTTAAGAGTTTTGCCTTTCATTGCTTCAACATTTGCATATTTATAAAATGCCAGAGACCAAAAAACGCCCCTAGCCACATAATGCTTGTATGTCCTGCATTTCATATTTCCCACAGACTTTCAGATAACATCTGGAGCTGGCATCTTTCTCCAAAAAGTTCAGGTTCAAAAAACCAAAATACTTGTATGAACAGGCGCTCACAAATATAAAAGGCCCTGCACCTTTCCTCAGCATGCAGAGCAGGCACTGCTGTTTCCATACAAGTCTCTGAAGCGCCCACTACCACAAGAATTGTGTCTAAATTCCATGCGTCCTAAGGAACTTGCGATGTCACAGGGTCACGTGACATGCTAAAGTCAAACCACAAGCTGGAGCCTGACTCCTCCTATGCATGTGATTGATCACACGGTCATGACATCACCAAAGGTCTTTGAGCACCACAAGGCTCTTGTATCTGAAGGTCCTTCAGCCCACTAGAATGTGCAGCTGCTGTTGTTTCTTAGGGTTTTCTCTCCATCATTTCCTTGATGTGAACATGGCCTCCAGAGCAGGTAACTGGGCGGGTTCTTCACGAGCCTTAGGAACAGAAAGCAATGCTCACACATGCACACCAGAATCTAGTCACAAACGGAGCCCGAGCCTTCCTACATGTGACTGATCACGTGGTCATGACGTCATGCAAGGTCCTTTAGCCCCCTACGATCTAGTACCTGATGCCAGCAAAGGTCCTTTAGCTTATGATTGTCAAGCCTCTACCACTAAATCAGTATGTAGCATTCGGGAGCCATAGATGGTGTGTGTTGCTTACAATGATATTTTTGTGAATGTTTCAATAGTACGTATATCTTTGTCAACACTGTATAACCAGTTCACGCCAGTGCCATTTACCCTTGCCCCCTCCCCCACCAGGCACATTTTCGTGTTTTTTTTGTACATCCACTTTTGTTGAAAGCCATAACTTTTTTTTCCTGTTCGGTTATGAAAAGAATTTTTGTACCTTTTTACGGTTATTTTTTATCTAATTTTTTCTCCTTTTTATTTTAGTATTTTTAGTTTTTTAACCAGGAAAATGTAAAAATAAGAGGAAAAGATATTGTTTATTTTATTTTTTTCATTAATGGCACAAAATACAGCTAAAATATTTTTTTAAAAAATTATATTTCGTTTCTGTAAAGCAGGAAGCTGTGGGAAAGGCTGAGACGGTAGAAAGCCACCCCTGCCTTTTCTATGGGGAGACCTGCTATCCACGACAACCGGCTCCTGCAGCTGCATGATTAGTGTGCAGCTGCAAACTCTGCAAGGATTTTATGAAACACCCTTGTAGGGCCGATTGCCTGGATGTATATAGTCAATGGACGGTCAGCAAGAGGTTAAGTGTTTCATTATCCAATGCAGCTTTACTCTCTTTATTGATAATAAAGTATATGCTATACTTGTCTATGGTAGTAGAAGAATGGTTCAGTTAAACTGCATGGGGTAGGTGTTACATTTGGAATACACGGTTATATCCACCACCCATGTATAAGCCTCTGGAGGACACAGTATGTCCATGTATCACAAAGACTACCCATTTAGTGTAATGTTTAAAGCAGTTTTCCGAGATATTTTTACTGATGACCTATCCTCTGTTGGGGGTCCACCACCCGGGACCTCTAATGATCAGCTGTTTGAGAAGGGACTGGCGCTTGCAGTAGCGCAGTGATCTTTTCTCAGTTTTTGCTAGGCCATGACATCACGTTCATTGGACACGTGGCCTAGAGGCAGCTTAGCCCCATAGAAGTGAATGGGACAGAGCTGCGATACCAAGAACAGCTGCTATACAATGTACAGCGCTGTGCTTCTTGAGCAGACAGAAGACCTTACTGCTCTGATCGGTGAGGGTCCCGGGTGTCGGTCCCCCACTGATCAGATATCTCGGAAAACCCTTTAAATTGCCCTCTGGAGGTGCATTACGGGAATTAAACATTTGCTGCCAGGTTCTCCCACAGATTACAGTTGATCTGTAAAAGTCCTAGCAGTGGGACACTTGGTGATCTGCATGTTGGTAGATAACATCAAAGGTAACATGGTTACAATAAATAGGCTATGCTATAAATGTGTGATTTGTGGGAATGTGACAGTCTGGAGCCATAAACATTCACTAAAAAGGAAAGGGCTTTAAGCACTCTGTCAGACGTCACTGGACATACATGAGGGAGGCTCCTTGTGCTTGTGCCCGAGTGAAACTAAAAGCAGCAGAGGGGGAAGCAAAGGAACATGGCTCTCTGAAAAATGCCACAGTCACTTTCTTTTAGCAACCAACCGGTAGTCGAACCCTCATCAATATTATCAATATGACATAAATCTATCTGGTAGGACTACATCTTTAAATTAAAGATACACAGGATTAGTATGGGAAGTTTTAATTTAAGCTGAAGATGAAGAATGAAATTACTGCACCCTTACATATAGCATGAGCTGCTTCATTAACTTTACTAGCCCTGCTCCTTCTCTAGGTGGCTCTGATTGCAACGTTCTGTGTGCTGTAGGTAGAACTTTCCCTCAACCCCTATTTTCTCAATAATGTTCAATGTCTAAGATGATATACAGAGGTTTCTTTTGGCTTATTATGTTCTTTTTTTCCCCTTAATTAGGTTTCTTCTACTATGTTACTGTGGACTAATGATGACAGTCACTCCTATTAGGCTTCCTTTTGGAGATCTTTACCCAGCACAACTACAGAATGAACATATCCGCTGTGTTTAATGCTCTGCTTGTGTCTATACTGGCAGCAGTGCTGTGGAAATATGTCAAGTTATGGGAACAGTTTACTATCATTGAGGAGGAGTTGGACCTTACACGTCAATCCCAAGAGTTGTCCCAGGTACGCATAGACTATCAAGCAGCTTTATATGCTCTTGTGGAAGATGGCACTAAAATGGTCTGTACGGGTAAGATGCATACAGATCGCGTGTGTCGCTTTGAATCACTTTGTTACTCTACGGAGGCCGAGGAGTTTGTCTTCTTTCACAGTAACTCGTCCATCATGTTGCCAAGCTTGGGTTCTAGACGGTTCCAGCCTGCACTGCTAGACTTGTCTTCAGTAGATGACCACAATACGCAATACTTCAACTTTGTTGAGCTTCCTGCTGCTGCACTGCAATTTATGCCCAAGCCTGTCTTTGTACCAGATGTTGCCCTCATAATGAACAGGTTTAATCCCGATAACCTGATGCATGTTTTTCATGATGATCTCCTACCCATATTTTACACCATGCAGCAGTTCCCAGACTTAGATCTGGATTCCCGTCTGTTCTTTATGGAGGGCTGGGGTGAAGGCTCTCACTTTGACCTCTACAAGCTTATGAGCAATAAGCAGCCTCTCCTTAAGGAGCAGTTAAAGAACTTGGGTAGGTTACTCTGTTTCACCAGGTCTTATGTTGGTTTAACAAAAATCACAACGTGGTATCAGTATGGCTTTGTCCAACCACAGGGCCCAAAGGCAAATATATTAGTTTCTGGCAATGAAATAAGACATTTTGCAAGTTTCATATTGGGGAAACTGAACATTAGCTTGGCTGAAAGTTCATCTGAAGACTATATAGTTCTCTTCAGCCGAACAATGAATCGACTCATTGTAAATGAGGCCGAATTACTCCTGGCTCTTGCTCAGGAATTTCAGATGAAAACCATCACAGTCTCTTTAGAGGACCACTCTTTTGCAGATATTGTACGTCTGATCAGCAATGCTTCCATGCTTGTCAGTATGCATGGAGCACAGTTAGTTCTGTCTATGTTTCTACCAAAAGGGGCCTCTGTGGTAGAGCTTTTTCCTTATGGCGTTAACCCAGATCATTACACACCATACAAAACGTTGGCAACTCTTCCAGGCATGGAGCTCCAGTATGTTGCTTGGCAAAACAAAGAAGTGGCAAATACAATTGCATACCCTGAAAGACCATGGGAACAAGGTGGCATTATCCATCTAGGTGCCAACGAGCAAGAACGTATAATGAAAAGCAAGGAGGTGCCGCGTCATCTTTGTTGCCGTAATCCAGAGTGGCTTTTCCGTATCTACCAGGACACTAAGGTTGATGTATCATCTCTCATTCAAGTCATAAGAAGCATTGTTAAAACTAAGCCTGGCTCCAGAAAGCAGAAGTGGGCAAATGGATTGTATCCCGGGAAGGTCAGGGAATCCAGATGCCAGGCCTCTTCCTCTGAAGCAAGCGTGACAAAGCTGTCTGTGACTTGGCAGATTCCGTGGAATCTGAAGTATTTGAAAGTAAGAGATGTAAAATATGAAGTGTGGATACAAGAGCAAGGAGAAAACACGTATATGCCTTACATATTGTCCTACCAGAACCACACGTTTTCTGAAAACATTAAACCATCAACAACCTATTTGGTTTGGATCCGATGCATATTCAATAAAACACTACTTGGGCCGTTTGCAGAAGTCTTGGTGTGCAAAACATGACCCGAAACTATTATTTATGTCCATCCATTACTAGGCAAGTCTGAATACACTGTAACAGTAAAAAAAAAAAAAAAAAAAAGATTTGCTGTACCACTGACCGTTTCGATTTTCTATGTTTTAAATTATTGCTTTTCTATATTACATGTAAAAATTCTGTCTGGAACCTTACTCACCTACCATAATAAGTGGAAGATTTGGACTTAAAGGGAGTCTGCCAGCTGCCAAATCGCTTTCAACGTAACCCCAATGCCTGGTAGGGCCTCCCCATATTGCACACATACTTTGCTGATGCTGCAATCTGGAGAAATTCATCTTTTAATCCATATGCACCGAGTGTGACCTCGATCTGCTCAGTGCACCATAGCTCTTTTTCCTACAAGTGCCTGCCACTCTAGCTTGATTGACAGGGCCAGGCTTCCCTAGTGCCATTGTGTAGGACCCTGAAGTATTGTGTCTGTGCCATTAGTGCAAGCCCTGGTGCACGTGCCTCGGTGGCAAGGATAAAACAGCACGAGTGCAGGATTTATTGTCCAGTTGTGTTGATGCTGGGAAAGCCTTGCCGTGTCAATCAAAGTAGAGTGGGAAGTGCAGGGAGGAAAAAGTGGAGGACCTATTGCACCAAGTGGCTTATTTCTGCCCTTGGTGCACATAAGGGGTATCTGACATCACTTACTAGTAAGTGAAATGGTCGGCCGCTATAGATTATTGCTTGTCTGCAGTCTGATCCTCTGTATGTGACAGCAATTTGTAGAAAAAAGGCTTTTTATATGTAAATTACCCACTAGGTGCATTTAAGGTCCAGCCGTTATACCCGGAGGCTCCGCTCCCTGTCTACTATGTCACGCCCCCACAGCTAGGCAGTGAAAACATAATTACGCCTAGCCCTGAAGTCTCATGGAGGCATGTTTGGCACATGTGTATTAAGGAGATCAGCGGGCAAATGGGCACTCTCCATCCCTTTACTGCAAATGCGCTCCTGCGAGATTTCAGGGCCAAGCAGGAATATGTTTTCACTGCCTGGCCTGTCCGTCTCAACAGTGGGGGTGTGGCATAGCAGACAGGGAGCGGAGCCTCTGGGTGTAAAGGTAGCACCCTTGTTGCACCTAGGGGGTGATTTACATATTATAAAAGCCCCTTTTTTCTACAGATTTCTGGCATATATGGAGATACCAGAGATATCATCAGACTCTACGGATCTACATTGGCTGACCGTTCCAGCTATTGGTAAGTGATGACAGATGCCCTTTAAATACTAATATGCATAAGGATAAAATATTAAATTCTGCAGATTTTAGTATCAGATTTGGCAGCACAATGTGTCCAATATGGGGAGGCATTTGGGTTGCAGTGATCCCTCAAGATACAATGGCCTCAGGATACAATATTTTCAACATACAATGATCTTTTCTGACCCATCGTAAGTTGAAACCAGACTCAACATACAATGTCTCAGACTCAGATCCAACCAATCCAGGTCAATTCTCTGGTAAAATAGCTGAATTAGTTGCTAGTTATCAGCTATTCCTGACTGTTATATGTAATAACTTGCTTTATCTGTCTTAGTTATCTGCTTATTTTTCTTAAATCTCCATTTTCTTTAATCTTGGATGACATTTTGGGGCTTTATAACCGATTTACTCAACTTACAATGGTTTCAACATACAATGGTCGTCCTGGAAACAATGAATATTGTATCTTGAGGGACCACTTGTAGTTTGAAAGCGATGTTGCAGCTATCAGACTCCCTTAAATCATAATTTAATCTATTGTTTTTATAGAAATCAGTTGTATAGAGCGTGTTTGTTCTTATATGGATTATGAACTACATTTCATTATATAGTCATATATTGTTAGGAAAAAAAGAATGAAAGGGTATGTTCACATTTGGACATCACTTTACATTTCATATACAGTATCAATCCACAATCTTGTGAACACATTGCTTTATTTCTGTTTATTTCTCTATAGTACATTTACTATAGACCAGTTCCGGTTTACAGTTCTGCTGCTTGCTATTGAAAACTGTGAGCAAGCTTGTCAACAGACTAATCCATAACTGCTTAAGAAGAGATCCTACACCACAGACCTGTACAGGAGTATGCAGATGTTGATCCAGTGAGGAATGCTGAGAGGAATGTGAATGTAGCTCTGGACTGTAATACAGTGTATCATTCATAATCAGTACAATATAAGTAACACAATAACCTTTACTCAATTTGCAAGTGTATTCTGTATATTAACTGTAAGATTGTGTTCATAGATGAACATAAGCCTTAAAGGGGTTTTCTGAGACTTTTATACTGATGACCGATCCTCTGGATAGGTTATCAGTATCTGATCGGATCAGCTGTTCGAGAAGGCACCGGTGCTCGCAGTAGCTTAGCCTAGGCCAGGTGACGTCACATTCATCGGTCACGTGGCCTAGGAACAGCTCAGTCCCATTGAAGTGAACGGGGCTGAGCTGTGATACCAAACACAGCCGCCATCAAATGGGTGACGCTGTGCTTGGTGAGCTGTGATAAGGTTGCGGCGCTACGGCGAGCACTGTTGGCTTCTCAAACAGTTGATCAGCGGGGAACTGTCCAGAGGACAGTCTCGGAAAGCCCCTTTAAGCAACGTTTTCTATCAATACTGTAAGGCTGGTTTCAGATGGCTGTAATGTAGCTGCATTCCAGTTCCTGTTTTTACAGCTGCACCACCTGGACATCCCATGATTCCTCCTAAAAGGGGTATTGCGGTATGCAAAACATGACTCCTTTTGAAAGTATGTGGTACAAAGTAACAAACCTTCAATATATAATAATTGAATCTTTTCAGTAATTTAACATATTCACTCACAACTTGCTGACCTAATATGCAATGTTTATAGCCCGCTGCCTAGGGTTTTGACCTGTAGATAGTTGCAGTTTGCTGGTCGAGCATGCTCAGTTCCAGCACTAAGAGATATAGAAGGCTATAACTGTCATCCAATGTTAGAGGCTGAATAGTGAGGTAACACAATATGAAAATGGGAATATCAGGGGAGAGGAACAGCCTGGATTGCAGTCAGCAATGCATGATGGGAATTTTAGTTTGTTAACCACATGGGATGCTGCTGAAGACATGCCTAATCTTACTGGTCTGGGAAAGAGCACATAGAGGGCAACAGTGTAACAAAAAAAGTGATTATACCATACATATTTAGTGATTATACCATTCATACAACCGTATTTTCGGTCCACATCTGACTCTAACACTGACCCATCCATTTCAATGGGGCTGCAAAAAATGCTTACGGCACACAGATGTCATCCATGTCTGTACAGTTGTTCCGCAAATTATAGAACATGTCCTATTCTTGTCCACTTTGCAGACAAGAATAGGCATTTTGACAGTGGGTCCCATGAAAAGTGCGGGATGCACATGGCCATTTAGTATCTGCCCGTAATACAGATACTAAAATGTGACTAAGTTACAGCTCTCTGAAACCAGCCTACTTGTAAATCTATTTGATTTCTATCAAGCAGCCATGTTACCCCCTTTCCCAGTGAGTAGGTTCATATTTATGCATCTGAAAATTAAAAGTGTATTTTTTCACTACTTAGACAATATTTCAGCAATTATCTTGGTACCATGTGTATATTATTTAGTTTGTGATGAAATAATTGTGAGTGCTTGGACTATAATTAGAAGAAAATTATCTATTAATTAGAAATGGATTGAAGACTGTGTGCATTATAATGTGTCTCTAGTGTCCGTTTATAAATGGTTTGTGCCTTTCCTTTGTCAAATGGCAAAATTGCACTCTACGTTTTATAGAGCTACAGATTCAAGAGTATCCAGAAAACACACAAGACTAGAACAGAATGTAGGAGCCAAGCACATGACAAACAATATACCTGACAACTAGAATAAAGCGAGGACTGGATCTACATAGGCTCAACAATCAGCACTCTACCCAAATCAACCAGGCACAGCTGCATGATAACCAAACCCACATTCTAATGCAAGGCAGTTATATAGCCACTGCCCAGACAAAGTTAGTAACTAATTGAGCGTGAAGCAACGGACTGAACAGAAAGGGAGCTTACACAGACTGTAGAGAGGGAGGAAAACAGACACTACACAGTTTGCAGGGAAAAGACTGGAGCACCCCAGACATACATACCTCAAATCCAGTATCAATTTCTGGGAGAGACATGGCCACATGGCAAAAGTCTAAACTGGGAGCAGGTTGCAAATTAATTATCAGAGGGTTTGAAAATGAATGAAGGTATGAAACTTAAAGTGTAACTGTCATGTTTTCATCAAAAAGTCAATTTTAGCATATGTTACTGTTGGAGCATTATGCATAAAGCAATCTTTAGTTTCTTCACCTAACACTGTTTTCCTTGAGTTTTTCCCCTTAGTTAAGGCTGTTTTAACCTCTACAATATGAGGATCGTCTTAAGATGTCTTCTCTGCCAGTTCTCTGAGGCCAGAACTGCTTTTCCTCACTTCACATACATACTTGCTGTAGCCAGCATCTTCCTGCCAGCCAATCAGATTGGATTACTGGGAGACACGTCTCCGCACCTTGAAGCCTAATGCAGGCATGCCGTGTGAAGGACCGCCCCTCTTTCTTCCTGTCTTCTTAGATCAGCCATATTAACAGTCTTTTAAGGTACCAGTGGGAAGGGACAGGAGACATTAATGAAAGCTGTCATTATAAGGTAATTACAGATCTTTTGACAATAATTGACAGACTAACCTGGGTATACGTGCCTAGCTCTATTAAACTAGCAAATAAGAAAAAAAGTATGACAGTTACACTTTAAAGGGAGTCTGTCACCACTATATGACCATATACAGCACTTACATGGCTGTGTAGCACACCTACACATGAATGTAATGGTACCTTTGTTATTTTGTATAGACTTGCAGATGCAAGTGTGTAGGAGTCCAGGCTGCTTTGCCTGCCCTCCTATTCCCTTGTGTCATACAAGGAGGACAGGCAAAGACAGAGGCTGGGCAGGAGTAACCATGAAAGAAGACAGAGCAGCCTGGGCTCCTACACACTGATCACCGCCCCTGGGCACTTCCGAGTGCTCATTTGCATATGAATTAAACAGCATTTTTTCCTGCATCTGCAGGTCTAAAGAAAATAAAAGGTACATTTACATTCATGTTTAGGTGTGCAACAGAGCCATGTAAGCGCTGTATATGGTCATACAGTGGTGACAGACTCTCTTTAAGGGGTTATTAGACCGCATGGTTATTGGCAAATTACTGGGGCCAACCGTTCACAGGAACGTTCATTTGGCTGTTATAAGCGATCAGCCAATGAACAAGTAAGTGCTCGTTCATCAACTGATGGGCGTCTTTCATCAGGATTATTGGCAGCACATCTCCCGGTAAAATCAGGCATGTGCTGTCGATAATGAATATAATGAGGGAGGAACAACAAAGGGTGATCAATTGCTTCCTACTTTCATAAAGAACTGCAGTAATTGGTTGTCCAGTTAGCGAATGTACACATCAGGTTTGTTACAGAAATTGATGCCACTAAAAACATGTGCATTGGATTGTAGAAAGTTGTTTGCAGAAAGTATAAATGCACCCTTAGAGGTTCTTGATTATTCAGCTGTTCTGTTCCTGTGTGCTGTGTCTGACTAATGGAGCACTGAATCATGGACCGATCAGGTTCTGATCCTGGGACTCGGTGCTCCCTTTGCCAGTTATAGGTTTCCTCCCTTGCTGTGCTCCTGGTTCCGTTTGTGAGTGTTCTGGATTGTTTAGTATATTAACTTCACCATGCCTCTGACCTTTCTCTGTCTTGTGATTTTGTACCGTGATGCTTGTCTGGTTCTGACTTTGGCTTGGCTATTTTGACGACCCTCCGTCCTCTGATTTTGTAACGTATTGACCTCCCGGTTTTGATCTCTGTTCGTACTACCCTTCTCTGTTTGGTTGTTTCTCTGTGTCTGCACAGGAGAACAGGGAACGTCGAATAGTTGTGGACTTGCCGCTTAGGACTTGCACTGCAACTAAGCAGGGACAGCGGGTTGGATTCTGGTCAGGGCTCGCTGTGTGCGTGTTTCCTGCCTACACCTTAAACTAGGTAATTCATAACTACCCACTACAACCCATTACTGTCTCTAGCATGCACAGGGTTACTACACCACTATACATAATGCTTTTGAGGTCAATAAATCATTAAAAGCACAAGAAGGCACTTATTAAAGTGAAGTTTTAATATCTAAAAGACAGTGTATACAAAAAAAACACAGTTATCACCAGGTAAAAATACCAGGACATACAAATAAAATGCAAAACATAACAGTTTGAAAATAAACAGAATAAAAGAAACAGAACATATTACGTTACAAGACGGTAGAACATATCCGTTTTTCTAATCTGTTTTTAATTACTGATTGTAAATTTTTTTTAAAACTGTATTTCCTGGACATTATTATGGGGATGGCCATCTTGTCTGAGCTGTTCTTAAAAGCATTTGCACAGCATTAAAAAAAATTGCTTTATGGCAGCCCCATGGGCCATACAGACAATGGTCAGGAGGGGACTACTATGAGAGAGTTTTCTGGGCATGCTCTGTGACCTGTGCAGAAGTCATTGGACAAGGAAAGAATAGATAAGTTATATTTCAAAGACACCCGCGCTGTCGCTTCAAATATGCCTATTTCCCGTCCTATCAATAGGAACAGGAGCCGCTGCAGAATACCTTAAGTGAGTATGCCCATGCTCACTAATACACACTGATCAGAGATAATATATTTGCAGGTATCCGCGCTGGTTTCGGCGCCCTGGTTGTAGATATATGCAATAAAACTTAGCATGGCTTAATATAATCTCAGATACATAAATAGATAAGTACCCGCTCTTTCGTGGATACTCAGGTTGGGGAAGTGACTTGGTGTATAAGTCCTCCGGAGTGCGATGTTCCCCTAATGCTAATTCTGAATACACCCACTGACCGCGCTTCTCCGTCCGGTAGCTAGCATACATGTGGGTGAATCGGCAGTCCGTTGCTACTGAGAACCTTCTTTGTGATGTCACACACTTGTAAGGATGCCTGTATGGACCTAGAATTATCCAACAAAGAAATACGACTATTCCGAAACGCGTCGGATGATTCTTGGTCCATACAGGCATCCTTACAAGCGTGTGATGTCACACATAAGCTTCTCCGTAGCAACGGACTCCCGATCCACCCACGTGCACGCTAGCTACCGGCCAGAGTAGAGCGCGGTCAGTGGGTGTATTCAGAATTAGCATTGGAGGAACATCGCACTCCGGAGGACTTATACACCAAGTCACTTCCCCAACCTGAGTATCCACAAAAGAGCAGGTAATTATCTATTAATGTATCTGAGATTATATTAAGCCACACTAAGTTTTATTGCATATATCTCCAACCAGGGCGCCGAAACCAGCGCGGATACCTGCAAATATATATTATCTTTCATCAAAGAATAGATAAGCTTTGACAATCACCTATTGTGAATGATGGATCCTGTCTTATCTACACACAGAGATTATATAATTACAGGCAGGATTAGAATCAGGTAACTACAGTAAAGTGATCTGTACATACCAAGAACTGGCTCCAATTATTAGACATAGTGGCCAGTGCAAAAACCGCAGGATTTTTTGTTTTTAGTTTAAATATAAAAAGTGACATGGAAACTTAAAAATAACATCATCAAAAATTTTTAAAAATAAGATAAACATAAAAAAAATGATTTAAACGGCAGGTTATTTTCTGATGACACATTCCTTTTAAGAAGGACGGCAGCTGCCCTCACTAGCTACCCTGCCTGTGATGTCAGGCTAGTGTGTATGCTAATGGCCTTTAATGACCAAGTTTAATGAGGTCAGTGCTTGGCTCAGAATCTGTCCACTAAGATAAATTTTCCTGTGGGTATCATAGCGATGTCATACCACTTTCATCCAACCTGTCATAATTAGGGATGAGCGAATCGACTTTGGATGAAACATCCGAAGTCGATTCTCATAAAACTTCGTTCTGATACTGTACGGAGCGGGAGCTCTGTACAGTATTAGAATGTATTGGCTCTGATGAGCCAAAGTTATTACTTCGCGAAGTCTTGCGCGACTTCGCATAATAACTTCATAAATTCATTTCTACTGTAAAAAAACATTTCCCAAACTCATCGAAGCCAATACGTTCTAATACTGTATGGAGCTCTGGCTCCGTACAGTATTAGAACGAAGTTTTATGCGAATCGACTTTGGATGTTTCATCCGAAGTCGATTCGCTCATCCCTAGTCATAATATCCCACACATGTGCATATCAAACATGGAGGAGTTAGAGACAGTACAGGGTGCATTCTTTAAGTACCCCCTATTGCAGCGCCCTGATTGAGGTGATGTTCACACAGGTAAACCAGTGGATGGCCTAATTCCAATCGTGAGCAGCACATGGCCAAGTTATAAATTAGGTCCAGTATTTTTTGGAATCTTCATCTGTATGGTTTTTTACATCTGACCCCTAGTGCAGGTCACGGTATCCTCTACCTGACCTTTCGAATGGCTCCACCAGGACTAGAGGATCTGAGGACATCTCAAAGGCTATGATAGGGTTTATAATGAGTAATATATTTGCTGAGTGAAGTTGTTCCACTCCCCTGGTTTCGTGTATACAGACCTTGTGTTTGGGGTTTGAAAATAAGGCAATCAATATGGCCAGCCACAACAATGTCTCATATCTACAAATGATTTTGCTATCTATATCACCACATGCTGCTAAACAAGAAAACTCAGGAATACATCCAATCCGGTCCTGAGGATAAGAGCCTGCAGCCAGTTTGAGTGCTGCAGACATGGTCTGAAGCCTTTTGTATTTTCAGAAAAGCACAGAGAACCCCTTTAATTGCATCTCCACGTTACAAAAGTAAGTATTACTTGTCTTTTTAAAATTTGCATTGTACTAATTGCATTATTTTTATTTATGGTGTTAAATCTGCACTGAAAATCCACAATTATATTCCAAGTGTGAACATGACCTTATGGTTCTAACTGGATAACCAGCAGTAGAAGTTTTAGTATAGCACACCTCTCTATGTACTTGCTCAGAAGTCTTGCAATTATAAGGTCCACATACTCACTTCCAGCTTCACAAGAATGATAGGTGTAAAGAATCGCTCTCTCACAGGGGTCGGCAATGACACACTTGTCATCAAACAAGGGGTTTCAAAGCCCAAACAGTGCTTTATTCTGTCACTTTAAGCAGTACAGATGATCTTTCCAGTTATAACGTCACTGGGTGAGGTACCAGCACCAGAAAGCATAAATACAAAATAAACACCTGCCCGTCTGGGCTCTAACTAACATATAGGTCACCTCTATGTCCCTGTTCACGCCAGGGGATAGATCCGGCCTCCCTTAGCCTCATGGTCTGCCAGCGACCCAGCCTTTAATCACACAGGTCTTTTCTCTGGAGCATATATCTCCCCAGACTTCCCCCACACTAAGGATCGCTGCTGACTTTTAAATGAGAACCGTGGACATGGGCCACCTGTGAAACCCAGAGTGGATGGCGGGGAATAAGCACCCACCCAGCTCTATGCTTATTCCCAGTAAAAGCCAGGCCTGGATTAGCTGATACCAACTATGCTAAGTAACAACAGCGTCCACTATCCATCCTAGTGGACGAACAAGCTAACGGCTCTTACTCCACCAAGGCTGGGCACCTCGGTGACACGTCTCAGGTAAAACACAGCAAACCATGATATGCATCTCCTCTAATAGGTTTCCTGCATCATTCTAGGAGACACATATCTTCCCTCATATATGAGGCCTGTCACTGCCTCACATAGGATATGGCCCAATGGTGGTGTTGGCCACTATGCACTCCCACAGCAACCAGTAGCTGCACGATTTTACCACAAAATCAAGCAACCATTTTTTATTGCACGTGGGCAAGGCCAGAACGTAAGCAACCAGCCGCACAGTCAGGCCGTACACTTAAAGAATTGCAAACCCACACAACATATGATGTTAATGCATAGCCTAAAATTTTGATGACCATACCCACAATATTAAAGAAATTTGGAGTTGGAGTGGGTTGGTGAGCGAGCCGCCAGATAGCCAGTATGATGAATTTTGTGAACTGCATTCTGTAGCTTGTGCTGTTATATATAGAAGCTGCAGCAAAAGTGTTAATAAAGACCTATTACAAAAACATTTTCGCCCAGAATACATATAAATCAGTAATTAAAAATGGCTTCAAAGTTGTCCATAGCCTTTAAAGGCCGAGATTTTTTAACTGATGACCTATTCACTGGATAGGTTGTCAATATTTGATCAGTGGGGGTCCGACACCAGAAACCCCTACTGACCAGCTGTTTGAGAAGCCACAGGAGGATAGCTCATCAGTTTAAAAAAAAATTTGAAAACCCCTTTAAGAACAGGACAAGCCATTTATATGAAGATAGCTAGTATTAGTCTAACTTTATAAACCTGGATTGCTACCTTACATCTGGTGGCACTAGAGGCACTGTTTTCTTTTCTTTTTGGAAGGAGAACTAATTTGCCATCAGAGAACTGATGACCCACGGAGGCTGTGTTAAAGGGAACCTGTCATCTCCGAAACACCCCCTGAACTAGAGTAAGCGTTGTATAGTGTAAGTGATGCTGAATCCGAATATGTAATTTTTATCTTCGTACTCACTTGCATTCTGACGCTGTGCTCTGACAAACCAGCAGTAAAATGCACTCACTGGACTCCAGTGCTTATTCACATAATGGAGAGGACTCAAAGAAGAGTCCAGTGAGTGCATTTCACTGCAAGTTTGTGGGAGCACAGCGTCGGAATGGAAGTGAGCATGAAGATAAAACTTTCATAATCGGATTCAGCATCACTTACACTATACAACACTTAATCTAGTTCAGGGGGTGTTTCGGAGATGACAGGTTCCCTTTAAGCATCACAGAGACGCTGAACAGGAGCCTCATTGCTGGTGATGTATAATGCAACTGCCAGGGGTCACTAGTTTTCTGTAGAACGGCTGGCATATAAATCTAGTAGGACCAGGAAGACCATCTTTGAAGCTTACCACCTTGGATTTCATGAGGTATTCAAAGGTATCCTTTTAAATCAAGACAACGGTAGCCTGCCTATGTGTTTAACCAGAGTTAGAGTAGGTTCACAAAGAGTTTATTTTTAGGGGGTTTTGGGGTACATTTTCCTGCAGGTTTTTCAGCCAAAGCCTGGGTCCAGCAGGAAGGAGATGTATAAGTCATTCCTTTATATTTCTGATTCCTTTCGAATCAACTTCTGGGTTTGGCTGAAAAACCTCCAGGAAAATCTGCCTCAATCTGCCCTTAAAAGGGTTTTCTGTTTGTTTGTCATTAGTATCAGATTTGCGGGGGCTGATACCCGCCACTCCTGCCGTTCAGCTTTTGAGCAGGCCTCAGTGCTCCTATGACCGCAGTGGCCTCCTCTCTGCTAACCAAGCACAGTACCGTTCATTGAGATGTGTATAGGGCATGAGACAGATGAACTTGACGTCACAGGTCTAGGAGGAGGTTGTGGCACTCATCGGAGCAATGCTGCCTCTTCAAACAGCTGATCAGCAGGGGTGCCATGAGTCAGAGCCCCACAGATAAGATTATTGATGACCAATCCTGAGTATAGGCCATCAGTATCAAAATCTTGGACAACCCCTTTAACATCCAAAAATTCAGAGGTACTGTATGTGTGTAACTTACTGTGTATGTATATAGTGGCCATATAAAAAGCAGCAGTAGTGTCCTAACAAGAAATGTCTCCATATAAAGAGCCAACATTGTGCCTACATAAAGTGGCAGCCAGTATTATATATTTTCCCTTGTTACAATGTACAGCAAAAATATTGTTGTAGTGCAGAATAGTTTAAAAAAAGCATGAAAATATGAAAAATATGAATTTAGTGGTAAAATGATCTAGACAAACTTTCAGAACCCAGATGCTCCTTCATCAGGCAAGTGTGCACTCTGCAACAATTACTGTAATCCATCTGTTTATGGAGCAATAGCTGAAGACACAAGGCAGCCCTCTCGTACCCTCCAGCCACATCCTTTGTTCCTTCATATCGCGTCTCTGCATTCGTGCTGACAGTAAATACATAGCCAGAAGGCATCGTGTAGAATCTGTGCTGTATAATCATCACTTTCCTTACAGCCACACATAAAAGATCAACTTCACGCTGCACTGATTTCAGCACCTTCCTCTAGACGGTCCTTCAAATCTTCACATTTATATCAATATCTGTTGTAATAGCAAATGTCTGTCTCATGTGTAATAAACCTGTAGTAAAGAACTGATATGTTATTGTGGAAGGACACAATTTTCTAATTTGTTGCTTACCCACTTAGAAGTGAATGTTTTTTACATGGGCAGATAATCTGCATGTAAATGAACACTGATAGGTGATATAGCATGTCGGTTGGCCCTTGTTCAGTACATTAAAGGGCATCTGTCAGCAGATTTATACCTATGACACTGGCTGACCTGTTACATGTGCACTTGGCAGCTGAAGACATCTGTGTTGGTCCCATGTTCATATGTGCCCACATTGATGAGATAAATGATGTTTTATTATAAGCAAATGAGCCTCTAGGAGCAACGGGGGCGTTGCCATTACACCTAGAGGTTCTGCTCTCTCTGCAACTGCTGCACCTTCTGCACTTTGATTGACAGGGACAGGAGTGATGACATTTTCTCATCAATGTGGGCACATATAAACATGCCAATCACAGTTCTAGTACGTATAACCAGAGTACCTGGTATCGTTAGTAGTACAGAAGGCAAACCAATCACAGAAAGTACCAACTAAAACATAGCCTTTATTATCATATTAAATTAAAAATATATCGTTTGTAAATAGAAGAAAAGTAATTATTAAATATATTACAGATACTATTCTTAATGTGAATCCAGGGATGCCCTATTCCGTGATAGAGAAGGGAATAACTCGGGTTAGAGATGACTAGATTGGTAGGGCAGAATATGTAAAGATCTTACCCTGATGTCGCACCTGACTAGCGAGCCCTACCTAAAACGGAATAGCCGCCCCGATAGGGGCGATCCCGTATCAGGAACCTCCTACTATCCCTAGTATGGCCCTGATACAGAAAAACCACAACCACTCCTAAATATCACCACACCAGTGAATATAGGTATACATGAAAAATAACAAACTGTGGTCATAAACCTATAGTAAAATTGGTCAACTGTTATTGATTACAGATACGCAAAAATGTAATAAAGTTCCTAATAAAGTTCCTACGCGTTTCACCTATAAATAATGGTTCATCAGGGAACTACAATTCAGCAAAACAATGTTGCAAACCAGTGGTTAACAAACCATGACCAAAGAAACAAAAACAAATAAATGATAATATCAAAAGATGGAGGCATCCATAGCATCCAGTTATCTCCACCATTAGTGACATTTATTCATGTCTGAATTATGCACAGCCCCTAAGTGCAGTCTCCAAATAGCATGATAAAAGTTGAAAGCACATAAGGGCTCAAATCAAATTAAACGCTAAAGTGTAGACATATCCCCTATATCTCTGTGCATCGATATATATGATACATCAGATAAGGAGAAAAGACACTATGGCACATAGATATAGTTCATAGTTCAGTGAGGTGACTGTCTATACTTGGCGATGTAGACAGGCTGGCGTCTACATCTATTAACAACAGGGCACGCATGCAATCTATATCGGCGCTACATTTATGGCGGCATCAGTCACCCGGGGTTCACGCAAGTATAGACAGTCACCTCACTGAACTATGAACTATATCTATGTGCCATAGTGTCTTTTCTCCTTATCTGATGTATCATATATATCGATGCACAGAGATATAGGGGATATGTCTACACTTTAGCGTTTAATTTGATTTGAGCCCTTATGTGCTTTCAACTTTTATCATGCTATTTGGAGACTGCACTTAGGGGCTGTGCATAATTCAGACATGAATAAATGTCACTAATGGTGGAGATAACTGGATGCTATGGATGCCTCCATCTTTTGATATTATCATTTATTTGTTTTTGTTTCTTTGGTCATGGTTTGTTAACCACTGGTTTGCAACATTGTTTTGCTGAATTGTAGTTCCCTGATGAACCATTATTTATAGGTGAAACGCGTAGGAACTTTATTAGGAACTTTATTACATTTTTGCGTATCTGTAATCAATAACAGTTGACCAATTTTACTATAGGTTTATGACCACAGTTTGTTATTTTTCATGTATACCTATATTCACTGGTGTGGTGATATTTAGGAGTGGTTGTGGTTTTTCTGTATCAGGGCCATACTAGGGATAGTAGGAGGTTCCTGATACGGGATCGCCCCTATCGGGGCGGCTATTCCGTTTTAGGTAGGGCTCGCTAGTCAGGTGCGACATCAGGGTAAGATCTTTACATATTCTGCCCTACCAATCTAGTCATCTCTAACCCGAGTTATTCCCTTCTCTATCACGGAATAGGGCATCCCTGGATTCACATTAAGAATAGTATCTGTAATATATTTAATAATTACTTTTCTTCTATTTACAAACGATATATTTTTAATTTAATATGATAATAAAGGCTATGTTTTAGTTGGTACTTTCTGTGATTGGTTCACATATAAACATGGAACCAACACAGATGCCTTCAAATGCCAAGCGCACATGGAACAGGTCAGCCATATTCATAGGTACAAATCTGCTGACAGAGGTCCTTTAAAGGGGTATTCTCATTTCAGACAATGGGGGCATATCGCTAGGATATGCCCCCATTGTCTTATAGGTGCGGGTCCCACCGCTGGGACCCGCACCTATCTCCAGAACGGAGCGGGGAGCGCTGCGCCTGGAGGACCCCAGGTTTCCTGGGGTCCGGCCACCACCAGGCGCGGCTCCCCGCGCCGCTCATAGAAATGAATGGGAGCCGGGCCGTGCATGCGCGGTGCGCTCCCATTCATTTCTATGGAGCCGACGGAAGTAGCCGAGCCAGCGCTCGGCTATTTTCGGCGGCCCCATAGAAATGAATGGAGGGCGGCTGCGCATGCGCAGTGCGCCCTCATTCATTTCGGAGGCTCCGTTCTGGATATAGGTGCGGGTCCCAGCAGTGGGACCCGCACCTATAAGACAATGGGGGCATATCCTAGCGATATGCCCCCATTGTCTAAAATGAGAATAACCCTTTAAATGAAGCAACTGTTGTACTGTATGGGGCCAATCATTAATTGGGATGCTTATCCCTATACAGTTTGCATATTCTTGGCATCATACGCCCTAGTTACCCCCTAGCAGCATATCCGGTAAGTGAGTAGATCTAATGCTTAGAAACACTGACTTTTATGCCCGTATCAAAACTGTTATCAACGGCAAATAAGTGTTTGCTCATTTGCTCGCTGATCAAGAGGTAATTGATTGAGAATGAATATTCATATGTTAGATTGTTGACTAGTGTAATAGGGCCTTTACTGCTCTGCCTTTGTGTCATTCTTTACTGCACATCTAGTGTTCTGTTCATGAATCAAGGGATTCAGATAATCAGTCCTATATGATCTGTCCAGATGAAGTAATATTGAAAATATTTAAGGGATGCAGAATAGATGTGAAATGAATGTTTACACTTGAAACTTAAACCATAAAGCCAGTTATCATATATTAATATATAAAAAGCATGATAGGGACTTCTGCAGCTCTGATGGGCCCATGGAGAGAACCATCCAAGCCCGATTTGCCCACACTCTCTTTTATCATGGGTTGAGGGGTGTGAATCTCTGAAAGACTAACCCCTTGAAAGGCACTGAAAAAATATGAGGAGAATCTACCCAATGGTCATGGACAAGATTTACAGACAGGCAAGCAGCAGGGCCACCTGTCATTAATGGTTTGATGTGGTGAACCACCACCAGAATTGGGGTTTTATTTTGGTTTTAAATAGGTTTTCTGGGTGTTCCTGAGGGTAGGTCATCAATACCTGATTGGAAGAGTTCTGACACCCAGCATCCCTGACCATCTGCTGTTTCAATAGGCAGAGACGTTCTGATGAATGCTGTGGCCTCCTCGCAGCTTAACTCACCGTCCATTGGATATCAGCTGTGCTTGGTATTGCAGCTCAGCACCATTCACTTGAGTAGGACCGAGCTGCTCCATGGTTATGTGATTTCACATGACATCACCGGCCTAGGAAGCAGTTGCTGCACTCAGTGTGCCTCTTTAAATAGCTAATCTGCCGATCAGCAGTCTTGCCCCCATGGATGTGTAATATGATGTATGTATACATGATGATGATCATTGCCTAAGGCTACTTTTACATCTGCTGTTTTCCTTTTCAGTATTGAGATCCATCATAGGATCTCAATACCAGAGGAAAATGCTTCAGTTTTGTCACCATTCATTGTCAATGGAGACAAAACGGAATGGGATGGAATGGAGCGCACCTGAATGCATTCCATTCCGTTTGGTTGCGTTCCCATGTTGGATAGAAACAATGTTGCAAACAACGTTCTAGAGTGAGTCATGGGATGTAGAGCAAGACCAATCCGGCATGAAACACAATGTAAGTCAATGGTACCGGATCCGTTTTCTCAGACACAAAAGAAGACTGATCGGGGGCCCATTGACTTACAATAGTTTTAGTGCCGCATCCTTCATGTCTGTTTTAGAGATAATACAACTGGATACGTTCATAACGGATGCAGACGGTTTTATTATCATGACGGTAGCGCTTTTGCTGATCCATGACAGATGCAGAAAAAACACAGATGTGAAAGAAGCCTTACTGGAACTATGATGCTCTTCCCAGTCTAAATAAGCGTACAGACGTTCCACGACCATGTGCTGTACATTCGGTATGTGATCCTAGCCCGGTTACTACCCACAATGTAGGTGAGTTTTCCATGCCCAGTCAGACAGCCTTGGGCACTTTGAGCTGCCTAACATGTGAATCAGGATTGTAACAAGAAATCAAAGGGCCTAATAGCAAATATTGAAGTGGGGCCAAAATAGCCACAGTACAGAGCACAGTACACAACACACATCATGCTCCTAAATGCTTGGTATGGGTACTAACTGTTGGAAATGATGTAAGGTCCAGCATTCCCCAGGCCCTTTACCAACAGAGTATGAGTGACGTCACTGACAAATACCCTACATATATATATATACCCCATATATATATATATATATATATTTGCTTATGTGGCAGACACTTTCATAATATGTAGAAACCGTAATGTAACATCAAATACAGTAAGCAAAAAAGCTAAGACAATTGAACAGTTAGACACTATTAAACACATAAGAACATGTGATAGCCAGGTTTCAATTTTTTACTGTATTAAAAAAAAAATATTCTTTAACAGAGAATCTATTCTCTTGCAAACATTTTTGTTGATGTTACAAAGTTTTACCACAAGATGGAGTAAAATATATACTGGTCTGAACTTACAAAAACAGCATCTCTTCCTGCGATTAGTAGAGTTAGAGTTTTCAGTTACATTATGCATATGTAATTTGTAATAAAAGAAAGAAAATAAATAATACTCTTCAGCCCAGGGGCATAGCTTAAGGCTCATGGGCCCTGGATCAAAAGTTCAGCTTGGGCCCCTCTTTCCTCAGTACTTTCTATAATACCAGTGTCTTCTTATGTGGCGCAAGGGTCTATGGGCCCCCTTAGGCTCCTGGGCCCGGTAGCAACCGCTACCTCTGCACCCCCTATAGCTACGCCCCTGCTTCAGCCCCATTTTACAATGATACTATAATACTTCCTTCGCAATATGATTTTTGTGTGTACTTTTCACAGTTTTTTTGTGTCCTTTCAGTCTTTTTGTTTAGCTGTATAAACAGAGACATTCCTAAGGGAAATATGTCTGAAAAATCGAATTCTGCGTTTTGACAAAAACACCAAAAAGGCTAAAAATGTATTATGCCTTTAAGGAAACATCTGGCCATATGAAAAAATGCAGTGAAAAATGCAAAAAGGCTACAAAAAAGTGTTAAAAAACCTACGTGAGAAACCAGCCTAATCAAGACCAGCTGCCCCAGTCTCCTCCTGACTACACACTGCATTCGGAAGGTCTTAAAACCCTTTCACTTTTTTCACCACTATTGTTATGTAAAAAGTCACAGATTATGGTGCACATCATATTTACACAATAATTTATGACTTTTTAAGCTTCATGAAAAGGGATCAGGGCTTAGTGGGAGGGGTAGGACTTCATGTGGATTTAGCATAACATTCACCAGAAAGTGGCATAAGTTATAGCTGAAGTTTACACCAGCCTGTAGTTGGCATAGGCTTCATTATCTGGTACACAGCAGGGCAGAGATATGCCTAATTTATTAAGCAGCATCAGCCTCTTAATAAATTAGGCGCATCTCATGCCAGTGCAGGGATATGAAGACTGGCGTATGGGTATGCTAGTTTTGATAAATGTCCCTCATTGTGTTATGTTATGGCCTTGTGCTTAAATTAAAAAAAAAAAAAGTATTACCCCCATCAATCTGCACTCAATACCCCATAATGAGAAAGTGAAAACATAATTTTAGAAATTTTTGTAAATTCATTAAAAAAGAAAAAATAAAATTTCTTGTGGACATATGTATTCAGACACTTTTTATGACACTTCAAATTTAGCTCTGGGGGCCTTCCATTTCTGTTGATTATCTTTGAGATGTGTCTAAAACTTTATTGGTGTCCACCAGTGGTAAATTCAGTTGATTGGACATGTTTTGGAAAGACACACCCTGCCATTAGGAGGATAAAACTGCATGTAGAGCTCAGAGACAGGATTGTGTGGAGGCACAGATTTGAAGGATACAAAAAAAAAAAAAAAATGTCTGCTCCGCTGAAAGTTCCCAATAGCTCAATGGCATCCATAATTCTTAATTGAAAGACGTTTTGAACCGTAGGGTCTGGGATGTTTGGAATAAGTATAGAGGTAATAGCCTTACGTACCATTAGACACATACTACTTCAAGGGTTGATGTCCTCCTCTACAGTGGTCAGTGATCCAGCTTGAAATTGCAGATGGTTGACCTTCAGCTCCCCCCCCCCCTTTCCTCCCCTCCTCCAATCCCACTTCTCCTCCCACCCCACCCCACCACTTTTTCTTCCCCTTCCCCCTTTTATGGTTCATTTTCCCCCCTGTTTTAGTTCTAGTCACTTCCTTTATGGGAACAACTTAATACAGAATGTACTAGATGCTCATGATTGTGAGAAGCATTGTCTTTTTATATGTAATCTGTATATTATGGAAATTGTAACATGCTGTAACACAACTGTTTGATTTTATGATCAATAAAAAATTGTTGGAAGAAAGACGTTTTGAACAATCAGGACTATGCCTAGAGCTGCCTCTCCACCAAACTAAGTAATCGGGGGAGAAGGACTTTGATAAGGGAGGTACAACCAAGAACCCAATGGTCACTCTGTCTGAGCTCCAAAGATCCTGTGTGCAGATGGGAGAAACTTTGAGAAGGTCAACCATCACTGCAGCACTCCACTGGGCTTTATGGCAGAGTGGCCAGAAAGAATACTCTCCTCAGTAAAAGAATAAACAAGATTCTGTGATCTGATGAAACCAAGACTGAACTTTTTGGCCTCATCATCAAGCACCAAGAAAAACTGGGGGTCAGTCAGCACATCCAAGTATGCAGGTGCACGTCACCATGGCTGCAAATAGAAAAGTAAAACATAAAAAAAACGCGACAGCACTCTGCGAACACAAACAATAAAATGAGTACATATAATACTGCCATACTCACTATCTACACGATACTAGCGCTACGTTGTAAATGTGAGATTCTTGGCAAATAATTTTGTACAAAAGTTATCTGTGCCCGTCTGCCATAAATCAGGCGATCTCTTTAAGACGGGAACCTAACACTAAACGCCATAGTCACTAAGTGCCATAGCAGCCTCCATTAACTACAGAGGTTGCAGGCTCCACATGCATGCTAAGCCGACATTATATTGTACCTCTTATGGTGCCAAAATGGCCTCCACTGATTTCAGGGAATGCAGTCTCCACATGCATGCCGAGCCCACACAATATGATACCTCCTTGGTGCCACACTGACCTCTATTACGCTCAGGGAATGCAGGTTCCACACAACGCTGAGCCCACTCTGTATTCCACCTCATCAAGCACCAAGCATCTTGTCTGAAGGAAACCGAGCACTGGTCATCACCTGAATGTCCTTGAATGGTCACAGGAACAACTCTGTGAATGACTTCAATCGAACAAATCTGGAGAGACCTTAAAAAATGGCTTTTTACCAACAGTCCCCATTCAACCTGACAGAGCTGGAGAGGATCTGCAGATATGCCTTGTGGCATCGTACCCAAAAGGACTGGAGGTTGTAATTGCTGCCAAAGGTGTTTCAACTTAGGTCCCATTCACATGACCTTGGCTGCTGTGCTTGTGTTTCAGACCGCAAACAGTAGGTCTGCAAAACATGGGCACCAGCTGTGTGAATTCCACATTGTGGTGTGGACCCATTGACTTGAATGGGTCTGCGATCTGTAAGATACTGCAAAAGATAGGCCATGTCCTATCTTTTGCAGAGGCATGGACTCAGAAGCCTATGGAAACACACGGAAGCGCTTCTGTGGGCTTCCGGGTCCATGCCTCCGCTCCCCAAAAGATAGGACATGTCTTATCTTTTGCGGTATCTTGAGGATCAAGGACTCATTCAAGTCAATGGGTCCACACCTCTATGTGGCATTCACATGGTCGGTGCCCTTGTTTTGTGGACACGCTATTTGCAGTTTGCAACAAGGGCATAGCAGCCTTACGGTCGTGTGAATGGGGCCTAAGTACTGTCAATGTAAGATTTTAGTTTTTTCATTCCAATAAATTGCTAAAGATTTGTAACATTTTGTTTTAACTTTGTCTTTATTGAGTCCAGAATGAAGTTTTTTTTTTATTTTAACACAAGGTCTGAAGCGTTTCTAAATAAACTGTATATTATGCACAAGAACTTGGATAAAACAGCAGCCGGGTGTTTTAGTGCTCCCTCCCCCCAGTGCCAAAGAGGTATGATATATCCCTAATCCACTGTCATCCTGGTCTCTTATATTAATAGTCAAGCAAAACATGAACAAAATCAATCTTGAGAGAAATACCGTATTTTTCGCTTTATAAGACGCACTTTTTCCCCCCAAAAGTAGGGGGAAAATGGCCGTACGTCTTATAAAGCGAATTCTAGTGAGCGCTTCCATTATGGAAGTGCTCACTAGTATGTATTAAGTGCTGGGAGCAGGGACACATACTTACCCTCCTGCGCTGCAGCTCCGCTCCGGGTCCGGCGCTTCTCTGTCTTTTCCTGGCGGTGCAGCACTGTCCTGACCGCGTACAGCGTCAGGATGTAGTGCAAACACTCTGACTTGACGCTGCACGCAGTCAGGTGACAGTGCAACGCGGGCAGAGAAGACAGAGGAGCGCTGGACCCGGAGTGGAGCCGTGGAGCAGGAGAGGTAAGAGAGTTTTTTTTTTTTATTCTGATGGGGGCAGAGTGGGCTGATCTGAGGTCTGATGGGGGCACAGTGGGCTGATCTGAGGTCTGATGGGGCACAATGTGCTGATCTTGGGTCTGATGGGGGCACAGTGGGCTGATCTGAGGTCTGATGAGGGCACAGTGGGCTGATCTGAGGTCTGATAGGGGCACAGTGGGCTAATATGGGGATACAGTGGGCTGATCTGAGGTAAGGTGGGGGCATAGTGGGCTGATCTGAGGTCTGATGGGGGCACAGTGGGCTGATATGGTGGCACAGTGGGCAGATCTGAGGTCTGATAGGGGCACAGTGGGCTGATATGTGGGCATAGTGGGCTTATCTAAGGTCTGATGGGGGCAGAGTGGGCTGATCTGAGGTCTGATGGGGGTCTGAAAGGGCTGATCTGAGGTCTGATATGATGTCCTGAAATTTATGGGGGGGTCTGATACGAGGTCTGATGAAAAATATTTTTTCTTATTTTCCTACACTAAAAAGCGCATAGAAACAGGCCACGAAGAAGCATGTAATGACACAAAACGGCCGATGCCTCTTTCATATATTTCTCATGTTTGCTGTGATTTTATGAATAAAGGACTGTGATTTTAACATTGAATACCACATAATATTTTTCTACATTGGACAAAAATATGAACAAGCTTCTGGTCTGCAAAGGACATGAATGGTAGTAAAGTAGGAGGCAAGAAGAAAAGTTTGGCCTAAGATGGCAATTATCTGCATTATGTTAAAGGTCATCAATATCTAATCAGTGGGGGTCCAACTCCTGGCACCTACATTGATCAACTGTTTGAAGAAGCTGCAGCACTCAAGTGAGAGCTGTGACCTCTTCCTAGGCCAGTTATATTATGTTCATCAGTCACATGAACTATGTGCAGCTCAGTCACATTCAAGTCAATGGGCCTAGGCTGCAATACCAAGAACAGCTGCCATGCAATGTATGGCGCTTTGCTTGGTATGATGTGAGGAGGCCACAGCTGATTGATGGCGGAGCCAGGAGTCAGACACCTCACCAATCAGATAATGATGACCTATCCTGAGGATAGGCCATCTATATTGTACTCCCAGAAAACTTTAAATATTAAGAAATTTTACCAATCAGATACAATCATGATAAATGGTCAAAAATGCACATACACAGGATGCTGCTTGTTATACTTTTAAAAACACTTCAGAAACTATACTTTGTTTACTAGAAAAATGAGACAATGAAAAAGAAATCCTTTGGTTTATTTGTACAACAAATATTTAGACATTTTTACTAAAAAAGTAAAATCAAAGAAGTGGTTGTAAAGTAATTACATCATTAGCTCACATTTACTAAGCATGCTACTTTTGTTGGGCCAACATTTTGATGCATTTTGTTTTAGACAGTTATTATTCAGAAGCGCCCTAAAGAATGACTTTTTCCTGACTTCCTTGACGTTTCCTTGACGTGGCCAGCTTTTGTCTATATTTTAGGTACATTTATGAAGCTGAAATCCACAATTCTGGCACAAAAAAGTGGCGCAGATCAGACCAATGTATCAATATGTGTCAAAAGTTTCTCGTGGAGTGGGCACACGTAGAAGTGCATGAAAGTCATGAAAGTGAGGCATGTGAACAGAATTTTGTCACATTTGGACAAATATACAGACCCTGTGGACAGAATTTTGCTGCATGTGGCCAACAAATAGGTGGTATAAAGTAAACTAGACAGTCTGAAGATGCATCTGGAATCAACCACTATGATGACTTTGGCACATTTTAAGACTAAGTTTACCCTGTGTACAAATTAGACCAAGTTTCATATCACTGTTTAGTTTTCCATTCTTCCGGTCTGTCCGAAGAACGGAAACAAAAAGGATCCTTTATTATGAGTATGCATTATGCTCACTTTTTGTCATTTCTGTCTGTGATCTGTTATTTTAGATGGGAGAAAAAGAGCTCTGAGGAGGAATTTTTCTTCTGTGAAAAATAATGGATCTCTGAAGGAACTGACAAAAACCGATGCAAAATGTGCACAACGGATGATCAAAATAAAGGATCCATCTGTATTCTTCTGATGTATCAGAAGAATGAAAAACTAAACGGTGATGTGAACCTGGGTGTTAGACAGTACCAGTAAATCTGGACCTTTTATATCTATTCGTAGTTAAAATATCCACAAATCCTGTGTTCATCTTACACCTTTCAAACAGAATACATAAGATTGATGTCTTGCCCATCAACATGAAAAGCTAAAGGCTGGACGTAGTATTATATGTTACGTTGGTATAAAATGACCCATTCCAATGTTTAAAAGCTGAAGAAAACACACACAAACACAGGGAGAACATATAGATGTTGTTCTTGGTTGGATTTGAACCTAGGACCCCAGTGAAGCAAGGCACCAGTGCCAACCACTGAGCTACTGTACAGGAGAGGCCACCAATATATTGATGGGGGTCCAACTCTTGCCGATCAGCTATTTGAAGAGACTACTGCGCCCCAGTCTCTTCCTAGGCCAGTGACATAATTCATCAGTCACATGGCCTAGGAACAGCTGTCTCTTTAAAGCGTGAATGTCAAACTTGTGGCCCTTAAGCTGTTGCAAAACTATTATTCCCATCATGTCCTGATAGCTGCAGGCTTCCTGGGCATGATGGAAGTAGTAATTTTGCAACAGCTGAAGGGCCACGAGTTTGACATCCGAGCATTAAAGTGAATGGGGCAAAGCTGCAATACCAAAAACATCTTCTATCCAATGGATGGCGCAGTGCGTGGTAAGCTATGATGAGGCCACGTCTCTTACCAGAGCGCTGCAGCCTTCTCAAACAGCCGATTGGTTGGGGGTGTTGGGTGTTGGACCCCCACCAATCTAAAATTGATGACCTATCCTGAGGATAGTTCAACAATATTAAACACCTGTAAAACACCATTAAACAGAAAAAAGTATAATGTAAATACAGCATTTGCACCTCTTCCGTGCTTTGGATCCACTCCTGGTTTTGGCGTACGAATGGTTATGTAAAATATTGACCAAACTACACCTGCATCAATGAGGCCTTAGTGATACATTGTGAAGGGAACCTGGCAGGTGATTCATGCTGCCTGAATGACATACAGTGTGAAATACTGACAAGCTCCCTTGATACAGACTGCTGTTTTACTACAGTCTGTAAAAAAGAGATCCAGCAACAGCTAAAAGACACTAGGCCAGATTTTACTTCTTCATAGTTAAAATCCACAGGGAACAGGGGCGGATTGGCCATAGACCTTACAGGGAAATTTCCCGGTGGGCCGATGCCCAGGGGGTTGCCTGAGCCCTCCTCACGGCCGACCAGTGGAAGTTTTTGGGGATGTATTGTGTGCTGCTGGCAGTATTTTGTGATGGACTGTGTTATTTGGCGCTGTTGGGGTGATATAATGTGCCACAATATGGTATTGCTGGCTCTGCATTCCATCAGTTTGGACTCAACTACAAATCGAGGCCACTTTTAGTATTTTTTCCAGGGCCACTTTAAGTTTGCAGTCCGCCCCTGACAGGGACATATCTTTGGTGACTTGAACCCGCTCACTCTTTTAGAACATGTAACATGTCCTTAGTCATCCCTGTGGATTTTAATAATGGAGAAATAAAATGTGGTCTAGTGCCTTTTATGTCATGCTGGATGTCTTATTCACATTTTGCTAATTGCCTCTTGGTCAGAGTGTTTTCTCTTTTATATTTAGCTATTTGTCCTTCCTACAGCCGTTGTGGGAGCCGCCCACGTGACATTGTCGCTTGTCTGTGATGTACAGACTTTATAGCTTATTTTTTTACCCCTTCTTTTTATCATTTACAACTGTTGTTGGTATCTCATGAAGTTTTCAAATTTTCCAGTTCTTGAAGGTGAACAGGTAGTTATAGGTGAGAAATAAGGGGTATAGTGTGTTTTTCTATGTAATCCAAAAGTGTCTGTCCTCTCTGCTGAATGGTTTCTACCAATTTCTTTACTCCCTTGAAGCCTCCTTGGCTGTTCCAGAATATATGGTCCATCTCCAGTGACCTTAATAGCATGTTCTGTAAACATCCCGACCTCAGCACTTGCACTGCTGATTCAGGGAACCTAAGAGAGAGTAATAATAAAATTTTAGTGGTTGTGCAGCAAAGAAGCTGTCAGGTAGTAAATGTTGTGTACTATTTTTATGCTTCATATTTTCTTTTCTGAGCTAAAATTTAGTACTGTCCTCATAAGCAACAGCTTCAGTATGAATTTCAAGTATAGGCAATCATTTTACACTGGCTAATGTACAATAACTGGACAGCATCAAGTTGACTTTCAAAGTTATTTTTACTCACCACTAATTATTTTTCTCTTTTCTTTTTTTATTAATATTTTCTTCTTTTTCATCCTTTTCCCTAGCCCCCCCTCTTGAGAGTCTAATCACATTAAGGGTTTATGTACTGTATACGACTGTAAAAACACTTTGTAATTAGTTGCAGTAGGTTTGCAAATAAGACGCAAGATCCTTCTACATACCTCTCCATGCCCCCGATTTCATATAGATACATTTTTTTTTTCTACTGGATTTTTCAGAAATTATAGAGAAAAAAATGGCATGCTCCATCAAATTCCATATGCACATAGCTGTTCTCCCCTAAAAGCATTTCTTATAAGGGAGAATATCTCTGTACATATGATAACCTAGGCTGGGCGACCTCCATACTGGGGAGCTCTGTGGTCACTATGTAATGCCATACAGTTTCCATAAACATGGCATATTACTAGTGTGGTAAAATATACCTAAAACAAACATATATGAACATACAAATATCCTACACACTTCATGAAGAGTCTGATTTAGTTACTAAACCCATTGCATTGTATTTGCATATTGTGTACTACTGATCCTAATATACCGCCACATGGCGCTCCATATTTCTAAGGTTCAAAACACAGAGTCCAATGGACCATTGCATGATATGTTTTCATACTGATTCTAAAAGAAAAACCTCCCTATGTGTCTATAAGAAATAATACAGATGGATTGTTGTCCCAAAAATGAATTCCTATGGGCACCATATTATTGCTTTGAGGTTGTCTGGAACCATAATACACTTGGGTGTATGGAGCCTTATACTTTTCTTCTGTTTTTATGATTCCCTCCTGGTTTCACTATTAAAAAATTTGCTTTGAGCAAAGACCAAGACTGGTTTTTAATAACTGTTTTTATGCAAGTGGACCAAAAATAATGCAGACTTCTTTTTCCTGTTCTGTTACAGAATATGATCCAGATCCTTTATTTTTTTTTATAACAGAAGTTAGCCTTACCCATCAATTCCTTGCAAAATCCTAAAATTCAAATTGTTATTAGGGTGATTGGGCCTCCCAGCATTGTCAATGTAAACCAAGTGAGAAGGGTCGCTATGACGCACCTAAAACGAAAGACAAAACAATGAGTTTCAATGGAATAATACATTTAAATGTATATGAGAATTCTGTATAAGAATGTCTGTAGCACATCAGCCTTAGGGCTGAAAGCAGCATCTCAGGTGGCCTAGCACCATGAAGCTCTGATAGACTATGAGGGACGTTTATCAAGACTGGCATATGGGTGCGCACTGGTGTGAGATGTATATTATATATGTATAGATTATTAATAAATTAGAAACATCTCTGCCCAGCTGTGCACCAGATACAGAAGTCTACGCTACAGGTTAGTGTGGACTTCAGCTATAACTTAGTTACATAGTTAATACTGTTGAAAAAAGACATAAGTCCATCAAGTTCAACCAAAGATTGGGAGAGGATGTGAATTTTAGAAAACAAGGACGTTTCTTACAGTAAAGAAGCTTTAATACCTCTGGAGAACTTTTTCTTCTCCAGTCGGAGGCAGTGCCCCCTTGTCTTTTGAGGACATTTTACATGGAACAGCTTTACACCATATTTTTTGTATGGCCCATTTATATATTTGTATAGGTTAATCATGTCTCCCCTTAGACGTAACTAATGCCCCTTTCAGTTTAGTCACTCTCCTTTGTACTTTTTTCAGCTCCAGGTCATCCTTTCCGTGGACTGGTGCACAGAACTGAACTGCATATTCCAGATGAGGCCGCACCAACGCTTTGTAAAGCGGTAATATTGCACCCCTCTCCCACGAGTCTATACCTCATTTAATACATGAAAATATCCTGCTAGACTTAGAAGCAGCTGATTGCCATTGTATGTCATTATTTAATCTATGATCTACAATTACAACCAAATTTTGGTTGTAATTTGTACAAGTGACTCTCCCAGTGTTACATCGCCTAGGACAGTGGTGGCTAACCTCCGGCACTTCAGCTGTGGTGAAACTACGATTCCCAGTATGCTCCATTCATTTCTATGGAGTTCTGAGAACAGCCAAGCAAGTGTACATCTTGGGAGTTTTACCACAGCTGGAGTGCCAGAGGTTAGCCATCAAAGCCCTAGGGCATATGATATACAGATTAATACTACCAAGGCTCCTAACTTTACATTCATCCACATTGAACCTCATTAGCCAAGTTGATGCCCAGTCACTCAGAGGACATTTACTAAGACTAGAAATTTAGTCCATGTCCGCTGCCGCCTGATGCGCCTAAGTTACATAGAGGCGCTGGTCATGCGACTTGTTTAAATCTACGCCAGCTACCTTGCTGACGTTGGTTTAAGTCATTTTCTATTCCAAAAATAGGCATAGAAAATGATGAATCGGATGGGCCTGCCACCTTCCCTGCCCATGCCACTCCCCCTTTTCTCAGAACTGACGAAAAAGGAGTGGCATACACGGGGAAAAAAGCAGCAGATTTTGCCACAAAACACCTTTGTGACAAAATCTGCGCCTTAAATACACCAAAAAGTGACAGATATTTTTTAATAAATGACCCCCTCAGTGTCCAAGTCAGCTTGTAGTTTTTGGACATCTTCCATAGACTGCACAGTACTAAATAGCTTGGTGTCAAGCAAAAGTTATAGTAAATTTCCTTTGGAAAAGTCCTGAGAAGCTTAAAAAGTTGCAAATTATGGTGGACATATGGCGTACGCTATACTTTGCAACATTTTCATGCCACAATAGTGGCGTAATGCCCTTAGTAAATGTCCCTCTATGTGTTTGTTACAGAATGACTGTAGGCAGCACTTAGGCACTGTATAACAGAAGTGGCAGCGTATAGCTTTGTTTGCCATAAGCTGTTTGAAAGGATTATTTAGCTGACTTATGGCACTGTTATTTGGGCACTATACTATATGGTACATATAATACATAATAACATAGTAACATAGTTTATAAGGCTGAAGAAAGACATATGTCCATCCAGTTCAGCCTGTTATGCTGCAAGATGATCCAACTGAAGGCAAAAAAACGCCTGTGAGGTAGAAGCCAATTTTCCTCACTTTAGGGGGAAAAAAATTCCTTCCCAACTCCAATCAAGCAATCAGAATAACTCCCTGGATCAACGACCCATCTCCAGTAGCTATAACTTGTAATGCCAGGTTATAACCAGAAATACATCCAGGCCCCTCTTGAACTCTTTTAGTGAACTTACCATCACCACCTCCTCAGGTAGAGAGTTCCATAGTCTCACTGCTCTTACCGTAAAGAATCCTCTTCTATGTTTGGATATGAGAATCTATTTGACAGTACACCAAGAGAAAGTACTGCACAGAGCACTCTCCAACAGAAGGCCATCTGACAAAGCTATACCAAAAACAGTGCATTGCTGGAGATCATCAGAGAAACCATAGTTTTACATAGTGTGAATTATTAACACCTACCAGAATATGTACTAACACAAGTTCATTCTGGTTGCGACATTTGTCATGTAGCAGCTCTTCCACACAAGGCTCTGTTGGATCAGGGTTAAATCCACAGCAGTATCTGTCTAGTCGATCCTGAACCTAAGTAATGAACACATTGAGAGGAACTGTAAGAAACTTCCTATAAGAAATCCTTCACCTTGATAAGTCAGTCAGCTCTTCACAGTGATCGGGTCATATGTTTAGTACATTTGCTTTAATAGATCCACCATGATGTTGCTACATGAGCCACAAATATTCATGCATCCAACTTGACAGAGACCATATGTATTCCAACCATGTAACAATTGGATATCATCCTATGTGCCTACTCAATACAGACAATTACTTTAACTTATAATATCTCCCAAATTCTTGATGTGACTGACTGAGCACTGAGCACTGAGCCTACATTTTAATTTTAACTGTCTCCCCCCTCTCTCTTTAAGGGGTTGAGCTGAACCCGGACATATCTCTTTCTTCACCCAGGCAGCCTCTGTCAGATGAGCATCGGAGCTTTTCATGCTCCGATGCTCTCCCTTTCCCTGCGCTGAATCATGCAGGGCAAGGGCTTTTTTAGCAGATCCGGTGATATACTGGTTCTCTGCTAGGCGGAGGCTTCTGCCAAGCAGTGTTCCCAGTGACATCACCGGCACTAATGGGCGGGCTTTAGCACTGCCTAAGTGTCTCTTGATCTGTGAGTCAACCAAGCAGACTACTCTAGGTGGTAGTGACCTGGTGCTTCCACTGCAGAGTAGTATAGATCCCTGTATATGAGTTAAAGAGTGAAAACCAGGGGACTACCAGGATAATGCTCTTTGGAGTAGCCTCAAGTCAAATCTGTTCAGTTGACACAGTTGTTCCACTTCCACTGTCTAACATACAGTATCTTATCAGATCTTTTTCTTTCCCAGATTGCATTAAAAGGGTTTCCGGAATTACAATGGTTTTTAAGGCTACTTTCACACTAGTGGCAGCCCGGATCCGGCAGGTGAAGGGTGCTGCCGGATCTGGACTGCCGCAGGGACATGTGTGGAGCCGGAACCGCGCTCCGGCCCCACACATGTCACACAGTACATACATATACACAGACACACACACATATACACATACATACTTACATGCTCCCCGGCAGGTCTCCAGAGCGCCGGAGGAGCAGGACGGTGCACACAGATGACGATTCCCCACAGTGCCCTCTGCTGGGCGCCTGGTGGAATCATCATCTGTGCGCGCCGTCCTGTTCCTGCTGCGCTCTGGAGACCTGCCGGGGAGCATGTAAGTATGTATATGTATGTATATGTCTGTGTACGTTTATGTGTATGTCTATGTCTGTATGTGTGTATTGTGTGTATGTGTGCAGGTGACGGATCCGTCATGAACTCCATTGAAAGTCAATGGAGGACGGATCCATTCACCATTGTGTCACACACCGCATGCTGCGGTTTGTTCTCCGGTCTGAAGACGGAACAGAATGCTTTCAGGAGCATTCCGTTGTCTTCAGTTCAGTTTTGTCCCCATTGACAATGAATGGGGACAAAACTGAAGTGTTTTATTCCGGTTTTGAGCCCCTATGACCAAACTCAATACCAGAATTATAAAACGCTAGTGTGAAAGTAGCCTAACCGATATATTTATGTGGTTGCTTGCCTCATGTACATCTACCACATGCTTTTTTTCTCAAGTTGGACTCTTCTGACCCATTTTCTGGGGCTGATTGGCCATAGACCTTACAGCGAAATTTCCCGGTAGGCCGATGCCCAGGGGGCCGCCTGAGCCCTCCTCATGGCTGGCCAGTGGAAGTTTTTGGGGATGTATTTTGTGCTGCTGGTGGTATTTTGTGAGTGACTGTGGTATTTGGCTCTGTTGGGGTGGTATAATGTGCCACAATATGGCACTGCTGACTCTGCCGTCCATCAATTTAGACCCAACTACAAAACGGGGCCACTTTTAGAATTTTTTCCAGGGCCACTTTAAGTTCCCAGTCCGCCCCTGCCCATTTTTACCATGTAAACAAATCACTCTGGTTTGTTTTCATCCTTTATGTAGCACTTCTTATTGCTGTATCCAACCAAACCCATGATGCACTTCTTTCTCTGCCACAGCTCCAGCACCGCCCCTAACAACGCCCAGCTGGTTTATAGCTCCTCCCACCAGTTAGTTACATAGACACTTCGCTATTACTGCCCCTACTGCTGCTTTGATACCCCAACGGACATGACATCATAGGAAATAAGAAAGAGCTGCATGGACGTGGTCATGTAACCACAGCCCAGAAGAGAAGAGCAATACATGCATAAAAGAAATACATTACAAAATTACAGCTACCTTCATAAATGATTATTTTAAAGTATATTAAAACATTCCCGAAAACCCCTTAGCAGACAGCTGGTTTACTGTGGCTGTGACTGCTCGCCAGGCTTGGTTAATTACCAAGGCAGTGGTGAAAATTATCTTCTTGCAGCTGTGATTTCTGGAAGTCTACAGAATGAACAGGCTGGTATATATACATCATGCTTTCCTGAAACATGACCAAGGCACATACTGCCAGCACAGAAGATTGAGAAAAGGAGTGAATGAGAATGCATTTCTATCTTAAACAATAAAACAGCCTGAACACCTGGTGTCTTTAAGAGTCCTGACGACCAGTAGGCGTATTTGTTGTCATTAAATGCAGAATAAACTGTAGCATAATGTTTCTAGGAAAATGAGTTGGTTTTGGACACCTTTGAGGTATTTTTTTATTACTCCATTGCAGTTATTTTGAGCTAAAGAAAATTTTCCAATAGGTCTTTGCTAAACATTTTCAACCGTCTGTCCTATGCAGCCTGCACTGTCTCACGTTGCAAGCTGTTCTGTCCCCTTCTCAGTTAAAGCGAGTCTGTCACCTCATTTTTACCAATATAACTAAGAGCACTGCCCCACAGAAGATTGCATACACATACCTGTGTGCACTGTGTGTCTGTATTCCATGTCCAGGAAAAGCACTTTTATTCTGCAGGAAAACAGCTCCCAAGTGCCCAGCTCTGCTGCTGCAAGAGCCCAAAGCAAACCAGACTGAAGAGGGGAGGGCTGCTTTAGCTGTTCATATCTTGGGATTGGTAGCAGATAGAAAAATGACCTTCTATGAAAGCTGACATTCCACGCTTTCAAATGATACCAAAATCATAGCAGTATCCAGTATATCAGAAGATATAGCTGTTAGAAATCGAGTCAGGAGAGAAAGCTGTTTTTTCAGCTGGGCACTTTGGGAGCTGTTTTCCAGCAGAATAAAAGTACTTTTTTGGAACATGGAATACAGACACAAAGTGCACACAGGTATGTGCTGTTAGCTATATAGGTGAAAATGAGGTGTCAGACTCCCTTTAAAGAAGAAGAAACAGTCGATGGCTAGATGTCTAGATCTATAGCTCTTATCTCTGGTCTCCTGAGAGCTTATAAACACGCATTTAAAGGGTCACTAACTTTTCACAAAATGTCAGGTTTAGATGGGGGGGGGGTCTGGGTGCTGATACCTCTAGAGCAAGGAGAGAGAAGTGTCCACATAGAATGCTCTATCTCCTCACTGCATGAGACTGGCTCCATAGAAGTCTATAGGCCTGTCTTGATTCCGTCCTCAGCAGGATGGAGAGAGAGAGCAATATGTACATGCAGTGGGGGTCTCAGTGCTCAGAACCCCACCGATCTAGACTTTGATATCTCTCTATGAGATATCAAAAGTTTTGTGAAATGTTAGTGACCCTTTAAGCTGAATTCTTCTTAAATTGAAGGATTTCACTGCAACACGGACAGAAAAGCCTGGAATGTATGGGAAACCATGGAGGCTACAGAGGACAAATGAGTGAAACTGTTTAATAATCCCAACATAAATGCAATAATAAAAAAATGAATTCAAATGTTCCTATAACCATTTTGAGAAATATTACGCTAATATTCTGTATTTAATGACTACTGGCAACCAGGACTCTTACAAAGTAAAGTACTAGAGAGGAATTTATCATTGTAGGTGTATTTGAGGTTAGTTTGTAGATTGGAGTTGCTATGTGTACCTGTGCCAAATTTTGGGAAATGGTGCACAGTAATAATACATTTGTTACAAGTGCAATGTAGCTGCAGAAAAAGTACACCTAGGAGATGCCTGGTGTGGAGTTTTAAAAAGTCATACTTCATAAATTTGTCACAAAAAATTATCTACTCCGAATTTCCAACCAAATTTTCATACTAAATCTGTAGGAAGGTGTAGTGCTCAAAAAGTTAAAAATAAAAAACATTTCTGCCAGTGACCCCAAAAAGTCACAAAGCCCCTACTTGTGACTTTTTGAAGCCAGAATTCTTGCATGCTGGGATTGATAAACTCCATCCTAGGTTTCTTTATACTGTTCATCTGTTCAGTGGGGGTTCAACTGCTGAGATCACTGTCTTCCTCAACAAATGGTGTTGTGTAGTCATTTATAGACAGTGCCTGGTCAAGAGTGACAGTGTTTCAGGGAAACAAACTAAAAGTGACTGGTTTACCTCTCCTGTTTCCTGTGTCACACACTGCCCCCTCAGAGCCTGTGCTAGCTTTAAAGTGACCTAAAGGTGGACATTAATTTGTCTTTACTAGTTAACGTGCCAATCCTTTTATGATTGCATTTTATTCATTTTGGTTTTAAATCATTTTTCTCATTTGGCCTGTATTAAAAATGTTAATCAGTATTTGTCATAAGGCATTATGTTTTAGCCTAGCTGTGAGCGTCTTAATTTCACTTTCACTCTTTCATCTGACGACTATGCGTAGTCATTATCTATGAACTCGACAACTCATAAACACATTTAAGGGCCATATTACACCAACAGATTATCTGACGGATTTTCTGACCAATCATTGGTCAGATGACCATTTACACACAGATCTTTTGTTATACACACCAACTATTAGCCTGACTGGACAAAAAAATTGGTCAAATAATCTGATGGTGTAATACAGCCCTAAAGGTCCTTTTACACGGAAAGATAAATCGTATTAGCGATCGTAGATGAACGATCGAACGATGCAATGTAAATACCGTTTACACTGAAAGAGAAGTCGTTCACAATCTTCGTACTTTCGGTCGTTTTATAATCGTTATTACGATCGTTCCTTGCTCCTTGCCATAAGCATTACCATTACCATCTGCCAACGACTAAACGATTTTCGTTTAAACTGGAAGATTTTTCGAACGATGAACGATTAATTTATTGGCGGGACAAAAGATGCGATCAACGAGAAGCGAACGAAATCTCGTTCGTCGTTAAATCGTTACCCGTGTTTATACGCAACAATAATCGTGCAAATCCGAACGTTTGTACGATTATTTGAACGATAATCGGCTCGTGTAAAAGGGCCTTAAGCCATATTCTTATCAGTTTGATAAGAACTGAGCTATAATGAGTGTTTATGAGCTGTCAGGAATCAAAGATAAGGGTTTGCATGAGCCATCACCCTGCTACTAGAGAATCTGAATGCTCTACAGAAAAAGGGTCTGAAGATTGTAATTAAAGACTTATTGAAAAAAAAAAAAAAGATTTTTTAGCTCAAAATGTGTACAATGCAATAATACAAAAATGCCTCCAAAGGTGTTCATAGTTTATGAACATGGTGAGGTGATGAACCAAATGAAATCCTGAAGCCTGTATGGTGGCCTGAAATGTTTCCTTCACTCATGATTTTTGAAGTAAGCAATTTGCTGAAAGATTTAAACCTTTACAGTATAAGTGAACCGGGTTTTCAGATCAACAGCATAACCGTTGCATACTTTTGGATTTTTGCTATGGATTTCACTCTTCGCAAGCCAAAAAGTTAAACCTATGGCAAATTCTCCACAGCAGAAATTTTCTGGCGAAGGTGAACATGGCCTAATGCACCTATCAGAAAGTCGGGAGGCATTTCCATTTAGAGATTGTAAAAATAGTGAGATGCTAAAAAATTTAAATATATTATAAAGTTACAAGGCTTATTAAAAAATTTTTATACTACGAATAAACTTTTTTTTACCCACTACTCTGACACTTTTAATGTATAAGTGAATTTTGCTTTGTACATTAAGAAAGAAATGAGCTTGTGTTTAAGATATTTACTATTTGAGTTTCATACTCATGTGCTTTTCTAACTGAGTACACATGGTAATTGCCCTTAATTGAATGCAGAATATTCGCCTCTGTGCCTTTCTAGGAAGTCTGACCTGCTAGTATCTCCAGTGTGCGCCGAGGAGCTCCAAGAATGGATCTTTGACAGTGTTGGCTGCAATCTACACACCAGGAACTAAATGTTGCTTTAGTGGGACAAGTCTGGACAAAAAAAAATACTCACCTCTCTTCTCAGTTTTGTGTTTAAAGAGCGGTTGAGAAGCAAATAGAGTCTGCTGGTTTAGGAAGGCTGCCATGGTTTGGGCCGGCGGGCACACACAGACTGTGTGTTCAGCAAGAAAATTTCCGATAGCATTTTACATTGCTAAATTTTACAGCTTCACGGTAAGGGATCATTTAGACAGCTTGTGGGGAGAGAGAGGGAGGCATGCAAATAACTCACGCTGATCTGAGGTAAATGTGGATATGTGATAATGTGTGGTTATAATAAATTAAGTTTATCTATAACTTTGTTTAAAAAAATCAGCATTCGTGATGTATTTTAAAAGGATTCAATGGAACTTATATGCATTTGTTATTACATTGGGATGGGTCAGTGCACACATCACGTCATGGTTTCCATTTATTACAGAAGCCATGACACTAGGTTGGACACAGATACTAGGGACTCACAATGAGGTCAATTGAGGTTCTGTTCTAGAGACAAGAAGAATAATGATGTGTGCAGCAATATTCCTGTCCTCAAATCTGCAGAAATTAAGGGGTCATTTATCAAACTGGTGTAAAGTAGAACTAGCTTAGTTGCCCAATAAAACCAATCAGATTCCTCCTTATATTTTTCAAAGGCGCTGCCCAAAATAAAAGGAGGACTCTGACTGGTTGCTATGAGCAACTAAACCAGTTCTACTTTACACCAGTTTGATAAATGATAACCCCATGATATATTTTTTATACTTTTACTTATATTTCTTATACTATTATTAATTTTAGAGATGTATTTATTAAGAAAATAGGTAACAATACTGAGTAGAGACAATCTGTTTCAAATTGAATGGCTATATGTATGTTTTTCTATATGCTCTGTCTATGCACACACTGCAAATATAGTCTTCAGTTCACACATTTATAAAATAAGGAATGATACAGACGGTTATCTAGAGTCTGTGTTATATTTATCTAGCATCTGGCTGCCATTTTCTATGTGTGCTGCTCATGGCTGACAGTTTGTAGTGTGGGAGTAGGGCCTTTTTTTATAGCTACAGTGCAACACATTTTTGAAATGTTTTTTCTACAAGTCCAAGTCTGATCCTGTATACACATGTGGACAAAATTGTTGGTACCATTCCGTTAAAGAAAGAAAAACCCACAATGGTCAATGAAATAATTTGAAAATGAAAAAAGTAATAATAAATAGAAATTTACTGAAAATCGGCTAATGGAAATTAGACACTGCTCTTGAATTGTGGTTGAACAGAATAAGTTTAAAAAAATAAACTAATGAAACTGGCCTGGACAAAAATGATGGTACCCCTAGAAAAGATTTACGTAGGGACATGTTAAACTAAGGTGTGTCCGGTAATTAGCATCACATGTGTCTTCAAACCTGTAATCAATCAGTCTGCCTATATAAACGGTGAAAAGTAGTCACTGTGCTGTTTAGTATCATGGTGGGTACCACAATGAACATGGACCAAAGAAAGCTAAGGAGAAAAAGCTAAGGAGAGTTGTCTCAGCAGATTAGAAAGAAAGTTATAGACAACATGTTAAAGGTAAAGGTTATAAGACCATCTACAAACAGCTTAATGTTCCTATTACTACAGTTGAATATATTATTCAGAAGCTTAAGGTCTATTGGACTGTAGCCAACCTCCCTGGACATTGCCACAAGAGGAAAATTGATGATAAACTGAAGAGACTGATAATACAATTGGCAACCAATGAGCCCAGAACAACTTCCAAAGAGATTAGAGATGAACTCCAAGGTCAAGGTACATCAGTGTCAGATTGTCCATTGCTCTCTTAGCCAGTGTGGACTTAAAGGAAGATGACTGAGGAGGAAACCACAATTGAAAGCAAATCATAAAAGAGTGAGACTGAAATTTGCCAAAATATTGCCAAGCCACAAATGTTCTTGGAGAATGTCCTTTGGACAGATGAGACAAAACTGGAGCTTTTTGGCAAGTCACATCAGCTCTATGTTCACAGATGCAAAAATGAAGTACAAGTACATATGTATATAAGTATAAAGAAAAGAACATTGAGGCACACGCATTTTGGATGCCAGTCTCAATAAGCCCCTGCGCTGGCAGTGGATCACCAAAGTTATGTAGAGGTGCCGGCTTCATTACATTCTGTAACTTCAGCGTATTCACAGACGATTCTAAATGTAGGACAGCATCCTTGATGTCTTACATGTAGACCATTTTCTATGCCTAAACCAGGCATAGAAAATGACGAATAAGACTGGCCCGCTGGCCCACACCAGGCCCCTATTTTAACCTGGTGTGAGCGGGGAAGAAGTCACAGATTCTGCCACAACATGGTGTTTGACAGGCTTTGTGCCAGATATACGTCAGAAAAGTGGCATATATATGTTCATAAATGACCCCCATTGTACCTACTGTGAAACATGAAGGAGGCTTGGTTATGTTTTGGGGCTGCTTTGCTACATCTGGCACATGGTGACATTCTGGAGCGAAATGTGCTGCCCTGTGTCAGAAAGCTTGTTCTCAGTCGCAGGTCATGGGTCCTGCAAAAGGATAATGACCCAAAACACACAGGTTAAAATATCCAAGAACCTCTAAGAGCAAAGCATTGGGCTATTATGAAGTGTCTTTCTATGAGCCCTGATCTAAATCCTATTGAACATCGGTAGAAGTAGCTGAAACATACAGTCTGGAGAAGTGGGCCAAAATATCTGTGGACAGGTGCAAAAGTCTCATTGAGAGTTACAGAAATCACTTGATTGCAGTGATTGCCTCAAAAAGTTGTGCAACAAAATATTAAGTTATGGGTATCATCATTTTTGTCCAGGCCAGATTCATTAGTTTGTTTTTTAAAGTTATTATGCTGAACCACAATTCAAAAACAATGTCTGATTTTCATTTCAAGTTATTTCAGTGACTATTGTGGGTTTTTCTTTCTTTAACAGGAAAATACCAACAATTTTGTCCACGTGTGTACATTAGAAAGGGGGCAGTCACTATATTAGTTTTGCGGTCTGAAAGTCGTAGATCCGCAAAACATGGATGTGGCTTGTGTGTATCCCCTACTTTTTGTGGGTCCCATTAAAAAATACCTATACCTACCGCAAAACAAGACAGGAATAGGAAATGCTGTATAATATGCAGCTCAACTGCACGGATGACAACCATGTGCTGTCTGAATTCTTTGTAGCCCCATAGAATTCAATGGGTCTGTGTGCAATCCTCAAAAAATGTGGATCAGATGCAGACTGAAGATATGGTTGTGTAAATGCAGCCTTATAGAGTTGTCTAAATTGTTGATTTATCCTGATATCTTGATATCTGTGCAGTATTTTTAAAATACATAACACAAGTCTACTACAATAGTTGTGTTTTATTCTTGCAGACATGTTTGAATGTAATGTTTAGAGAAACTTGCAATTTACAAGAAAATATACACTAGTACATTGCCAACACCCAACGGACCCCACTGACATAAAATGCTGTCCATCAGGTTCTGTTGGGCTGTGATAGAGGTTCTGAATGGGGCCCGTGACTCAGATTTGGACACAGCCTTAAGTGTATGGGGTGTACAACCTTTCACTTGATGGCAGATCAATTGGACGAAAAGAACAATCAGGCATGTTGTATTTGTAACATATTTGAGCTTTTGTTCCTCTAGGAAATAAGGTACTGCGGGAGGTGTCTTGCAGTGACTTTTTCCTGTTTCCCCATTAAAAACATATGCAAGTTCAGTAGAACGTGCATATGCTGTATATGGGGAGGTTGAGACAACGGGCTGTTGGCCAATCTAAAACGTTTACGTAACGTTACTTAAAGGTGTTGTGTCACATAGCAGATTCTACATTTTTTAAACCAGTACCTGGATCTGAATACTTTTTTAATTGCATTGAAATAAAAATTTAGTATAGCCACTGAGCTATTCAATAAAGTATCTGTATAGTGCCACCTGCTGTTTGTTATTTTCCTTATTTTTTGTCCGTCTCACTGAGCTGGTCGATCGTGCTCAGTTCCATCCTTCAAATGTCACCAGCCATATGTTCTTTTAGAAGCTGTGGCAGTTACAAGACAGTTAACCTGAGCTGCCAGGCTAAAGATAATCTAGCAGAGCAATTCGAGCAGTGAATGTGGAGATCCTTGGACCCATGTGCAGTACTGGGCTGGTTCTAGCTTCGCTACATGGAGTGGGTGCTGCAGTGAGCCCGCTCCAAACGTGGTGGGCGCTGGCTGTATAATACAGCAGGCACCTGGCCACAATCACTGGGAATAGCGATTGCGCCAAACCCTGTCATTTAACCCCTCAGATATTGCAATTACCAGTGAGGTATGGCAAAGAGATGCTGCTCCCTCTGCCTTCCGATCGAGCCCCCACAGTAAAATTGACAGCCTGGGGCCTGGTGAGGCTTCTCAGGGTTATCATAGTCCCTGCTAAGCTGTGCACGAACAGGGAGTCTGGCAAAATCCTATTAATCCTAATAAATCTCTATTAGATTAGTGAATGGGACAAGGGATCAAAAGATCCAAGGTTCTAGCCCCCTAAGGGGGTTAATTGTTATTAAATAAAAAGTGAAAACAAGTTAAAAAAAACACCAAAATATAACAAGTTTAAATCACCCTCCTTTCCCCAATTTACATATAAAAATATATAAACAATAAAAAAAATAAACCTATTAGGTGTTGCTGCCTCTGAAAATGTCTGAACTATTAAAATATTTAAAAAATTCCTGTTCGGTGAACGCCGTAACAGAAAAAAATTTGAATAACAGTGATCAAAATCTCATACATCCCACAAAAATTGTACCAATAAAAATCTGCAGAATAAGAATGTCATGTCACTTATAATGCACAGTGAATACCATGATGTCAAAACCCCAAAACCTTGACGGAATTGTGAGTTTTTTTCAGTTTTACCACACAATTTTTTTCCCGTTTTTTAATACAAGACATGGTAAATTAAATGGTGCCATTAAAGAATGCATCTTGTCCCACAAAAAATAAGCCCTCATGTGGCTATGTGAATGGAAAAGTAAAAAATTCATGGCTATTGAAATGTGGGAAGGAAAAATCTAGAATGCAAAAATGAAAATAGGTCCAGTCTTTAAGGGGTTAATCCTTGACGACATGTGCCGTACATGTACAGCGCATGTCGTCATTTTAAAGATGGTACCATTTCCAGAGTGGGCACCATAGCCGTTGGGTGCCTACTGTTTCACACAGCAGACACCTGTAGCTGATGTCTGCGATAGGTGATAAAGCTGATCACAGACATTTAAACCCTCAGATAAAATGGTTGATTTCGACCACAGCATCTGAAGCAGCTTTACCCCAGGAGAATTTGGATTTTCTTTCTAGTTTCCCACTACATTGTATATAATATTAAATGGTGCCATTAGAAAGTAAAACTTCTCCCCCAAAAAATAAGCCCTCAAACACCTATGAATAGAAAAAAACAAAGGTTATGGTCCCTGAAAGGCAATGAAAATGCAAAAACAGAAAATTACCCTGTCCACAAGGGGTTAAAGGAGGATTCTCTAACTGAATGGCCAGTTAAAAAGAAGTACTACCCCTGGCAAAAATTATGGAATCACCAGTCTCTGAGGATGTTCCTTCAGTTTAATTTTGTTGAAAAAAACAGACATGACAAAAAACTAAAGGCATTTCAAATGGCAACTTTCTGGCTTTAAGAAATACTAAAAGAAATCAAGAAAAATAATTGTGGTAGCCAGTAACAGTTATATTTTTAGAACAAGCACTGGGAATAAATTATGGAATCACTCAATTCTGAGGAAAAAATTATGGAATCATGAAAAAACAAAAACAAAATAACACTCCAACATATCACTAGTACTTTGTTGCACCACCTCTGGCTTTTATAACTGCTTGCATTGACTTAATGAGTGACAAACAGTACTCTTCATCAAACTGGCTCCAGCTTTCTCTGATTGCTGTTGCCAGATCAGCTTTGCAGGTTGGAGCCTTGTCATGGACCATTTTCTTTAACTTCCACCACAGATTTTGAATTGGATTGAGATCCGGACTGTTTGCAAGCCATGACATTGACATTATGTGTCTTTCTTCAAGGAATGTTTTCACAGTTTTTGCTCTATGGCAAGATGCATTATCATCTTGAAAAATGATTTCATCACCCCCAAACATCCTTTCGATAGATGGGATAAGAAAAGTGTCCAAAATGTCAATGTAAACCTGTGCATTTATTGAAGATGTAATGACAGCCATCTCCCCAGTGCTTTTACCTGACATGCAGCCCAATATCATCAATGGCTGTGGAAATTTGCATGTTTTCTTCAGACATTCGTCTGCATAAATCTCTTTGGAACGGCACCAAACAAAAGTTCCAGCATCATCACCTTTCTGTTTAGGTGTTAGTGATGGCTTTCTTTTTAGCTTTTCTGTATGTAAATCTCATTTCCTTTAGGCGGTTTCTTACAGTTCGGTCACAGACGTTGACTCCAGTTTCCTCATTTGTTCCTCATTTGTTTTGTTGTACATTTTATGTTTTCAAGGCATATTGCATTAAGTTTTCTGTCTTGATGCTTTGATGTCTTCCTTGGTCTACCAGTATGCTTGCCTTTAACCACCTTCCCATGTTGTTTGTACTTGGTCCAGGTTTTAGACACAGCTGACTGTGAACAACCAACATCTTGTGCAACACTGCCTGATGATTTACTCTCTTTAAGGAGTTTGATAATCCTCTCCTTTTTTTCAACTGACATCTCTGGTGTTGGAGCCATGATTCATGTCAGTCCACTTGTTGGAACAGCTCTCCAAGGTGTGATCATTCCTTTTTACCTGGATACTAACGAGCAGATTTAATCTGATGAAGGTGTTATTGTTTGTAATGAAAATTTGCAGGGTGATTCCATAATTTTTTCCTCAGAATTGAGTGATTCCATAATTTATTCCCTGTGCTTGTTTTAAAAATGTAACTGTTACTGGCTGCCACAATTATTTTTCTTTATTTCTTTTAGTATTTCTTAAAGCCAGAAAGTTACCATTTGAAATGCCTTTTTTGTCATGTCTGTGATCTGTTTTTTTTAACAAAATTAAACAACTGAAGGAACATCCTCAGAAACTGGTGATTCCATAATTTTTGCCAGGGGTAGTAGAAGTTATCATTTTTGTGCTGGAATCAGCATTTACCCATTTGACATTTTCATACAGATAACATAAATGATAAATAATATTTGGGGTAAAGCAACTTAAAGAGCAGAGCAGAAAGTTAGTATGTTATTCCAAGACAGTAAACTGGTCATACTCTGGGGATAGTAATTTCAAAAGGAACATAATCTTCACCTCAGCTCAGAAGATATTCGAAAGAATCATCCAGAGGGAAACATTCAGATAAATGATTACCATGTGCTCAGTGTTTGTATCGCAGATGTATTTAGTAGTATACTTATCCAGTGCATTCCATAGCAGTCTCATGAATGAAGCACGTGCGAGGCGTATAACTAAGAGTTTACAAATGTTTGGAAAATGTGATGTAAGATATAATACCTAGACATAGTTTATTTTAGCAAAATCAACTAAAGGCTCGTAAACGGAGCTCTCACTAGTTTTAAGGGTTCTATAGTGTTTATGTATATGACACTTTAATCATTTTTTAGCTTTTTGTTTGTTATGGCTGCCCCAGATCATGGCTGTAAGTGATACAATGAAAGCATTAATTTCCAGACCCTTTGCCACACAAGAAAACACCAGTATTATACATAAGTGGCACCTAGTGACTGTATTACATTAGACTGTGCATTGGGCTTCAGATTGTTCACTTCTGGCCAGCCCAAAATTCAGCATAGTGCACAAGAATTTTCACAAATTGACTAGGATTCAATATTGTGACACATTATATATATATATATATATATATATTGTGACACACTGAAAGGTATGTTGCTTGATGGACGGTATTTTCATCCCAGCATGTGCTGCTGGACTGATTGACAGCCAGGCGAGGTCAAGCACCGGACTGGATCTCAGGTATCAGGGCTTTGCTGACACCAGTGGTGTAGCTATAGGGGGTGCAGAGGTAGCAGTCGCTACCGGGCCCAGGATCCTGAGGGGGCCCAAAGATCCTTGTACCTCATAAGAAGACACAAAAAGCACTGAGGGAAGGGGGGCCCAAGCTGAATTCTTGCACCAGGGCCCATGAGCCTTTAGCTACACCCCTGGCTGACACCAAACTATTTTAAAAGCCAGCTAAACTGCAGCAATGTGGAGAGGAGGTTTGTGCCTGGATGAAGGCTTGAGACCAGTCTGGGAGGACAGGTGGATTATTTCCTGTACTTAAAACTTTGTTGTGAACACAATACTGGACTTGGACTCTTTTTGCAGAACCTGCAGCGTGGTGTGACTGAACACCAGGACTTTCAACTGAGGTGAAGTTGTTTTCCTGAGCTATTAAACCTGCTTGTGTGAATAAAACACTGCAGTTTGATTAAAAAATGTTTTTGTGCCTCTGTTCTGCATCCACTCACCCTGCCGACCAGAGCGAATCTCCACTATATATATTTATATATATATAAACTTTTAAAGGGGTTGCCTCATTAAAGGGGTTGTCTCACGTCAGCAAACTGAATTTATCATGTAGACAAAGCTACGGTAATACAAGGCACTTAATATAATATTTGCTGAAGTGAGAAAACCTTTAAGACAATTTATCCCCTATACACAGACAATTCATAAGTTTCTGATGGTGGGGGTCTGAGATCATAAGAAATGAGGGCTTATGTTCCCCTATTTGAATGGAGTGGTTGTCCTGTATGCACACTGTGGCTCCATTCAGCCTTATGGGGCTGTCAGAGATAGCCAAGCATTTGTACTCAGGGATTCCCATAGAGATGAATGGAGTAGTGGACATGCAGGTGTGACAAAAGGAGCAGGGTCTCCTGAAACTTTTCGGTCAGCATGGTTCACGCTCCATCCAACCTACCTCCATGATGTATTGATTTTTTTGATATTTGAGAATCAGTGTGGAACATTAACTGGACTGTACATGGACTGGGTATGACACCTGAATAGTTGTTTTACATACCTCTTGCATCTAATTTTAATAGGCTATATATACCAGTTTGTCTGCTTAATCAGACACTTCTCCCTGTTTATAGTGGATAAGTTGTATTAATGGGACAACTCCTTTCAAGGCTACTTCGAGGTTTCTTCAGCACGGCACACCATGCCCGATTAGTTGACCTAAAAAATAGTCATGAATGCTTGATATTTATCATCTTTTTCAGTTAGCCATTAAAAGGTATCATCTACTGAGAACTCTCAATTTTTATCTTTTCTAACTATCAGCTAACACAGTATAAAGAATAGAAATGTAAAACGTATACTATACCTGCAGGAGAAAATCAAACAAAGCCAATTTAGACCATTCTGTATGTTTAATGCCAACACATGGGGCTGTATCAATGGAAGTAAGAGAGTCCTCCATGCCACACCTACTCTTTAACATGTGCTGATATTCCAGCCAGCCCAGAGCATGAGAATTCTGGTCATTGTTGGTGTCATTTAAATGTTTGATGTCAGGTGCCCACCACACAATTGGCCTTGGTTCACCATTGGTATACTTGTATGGCAACAGGTTGTCTGTAAACAATCGGGCAACTGCTGGGAGGCTACGATTCAACCCAAGGATCCTATCAAGATGGAAAGCTAGAACTTCATATAAATCACTTGGTCTTTTAATTAACCCACATAAGCCTTGGTTGCAATGATTCTTTTGATGACATTGTTCATCCATATGGCTGGAACAAAGCGCAACTTTAAGAACCTGTCCGTGAGCAGGGATTCTTGATTTTGCTACAATTCCACCCTCAGAAGAGCAACTTCATCTTCTGCAAATCATCTGATGTAAACCAAGGAGGAGTATTTTCAGTGAACCTTTCTCCTTTAAGATATTGCTTAGACTTTTTAGACTGGAATTTTACGCAGTCAGAGATTAAATTGATTTTATAGTTTACTGAAGAGTCCTGGAAGGGAGCCGTTGTATTACTCAAGTTCTCCCTGGCTCTTTCCCCATTGCTTGCAGAGTCTGTGTCCGGCAAGGCTGGAAACCTACCTAATGGAAACACATGTTCATCTGTTTTGTGGGGTTGAGATTCTGGTAGACCTATTGAATAGTTTTTGAGCAGGGTTTGAAGTTTAGATTTAGGTTTTTCAAAATTATTGTTTTTCACTAAAATTGGCATTGGAAGATATATGGCACTTTTCTTCAGATAATAAGGATCCTTCCCTGCCGGGTTTCCTCCTGGACCTGAATAATTGTGTATAACTTTGTTTATATGGGCTACCAGTATAAGGCTCTTTGGTTTAGTTCCTGTGGCATGGCTGACAGCAAGTAACTGTTTTTTGGTCACAGACCTCTTCTCTTTGGTTTGATAATAATTATTTTTCCATCCTGCTTGCTTGCTAAGCTGACCTAAATCATGTTTTTCCTTACAGCTGTGGCTGGAGTTCAGAATGAATCGCATGTCTACCCTGTAACTGTCCAGGCCAGATTCCCAACTTTTGTGTCAGCAGTTTGAATAAGGCCAGGACTGGAGTCTGGGGTGTCAGTCCATAGTCGCTTATGTCGGAACTACTTTTCTGTGTTGTGATCGTTGATAATCAGTAACTCCATTTGTGTCTGCAGCAATGCAGGAAAAACTGTTAATAAGCACCACAGAGAAGATGAAGAAGAGACAGAGGCCAACAAATGGTCTTCTCTTCAGCGCATCCTCAGCCATAACATCAGGGCCTATAATAAGAAATAAAGACATAGTATTATTAAATGTTTCAAAAAGTAACATTGCTTGATGTCAATTGAATACTTACAGCTTATTTAATTTCTACTTAACCCTTTTAACGCAAAATGCTATACACGTGTGGCATTTGCGTGCAGCGGAAGTGTGGAGTGAAAAACACAAAAAAAGCCTTACTTCTAAATAATATTGTAGAAGGAAGTGTGGGCGCCGACTACAATATATGCATATACCCATATGTATATGCATATATGGGTGGCCCCAAATTGAGGGTCTGTGGCCCCATGGCCACGAAGGCCTGAAGCCCTGGTGGATGTGGTTATCCACCAGGGGCTCTAACTTTAGGTATATATATATATGTATATATATAGATATGTGTGCATGAGCCCCATTTGCATGCACCTATATTTATATATAATACCCCTTAATATATATATATATATATATATATGCTCCCTGTTAATAATGCCCCCTTTCTTATATTAATGTCCCCTTTCTTATATAATACCCCTCAATATTAATAGTGCCCCCTTACTGCCCCCTTTCCTCATATATATATATATATCCTCCAGAAGTATATAGATGCATGTTACATGATCCCCAGTTATGTACATTGTATCTATATACATGTAATAGGCCAGGGTGCCCCCCCCCCATAGCCCCAGCAGATGGACAATGGCCATCTGCTGGGGATAGCTGGAGACATGGGACTGGACTAATTAGTCCAGTCCCAGGTACATTCAAAGGGACAGAAGATCGGATATGATCTTCTGTCCCTTCTGTTAATTACCCTCAGCGCTGCTGGGGGCAATTAACAGGACAGGGAACAATAGGTTCCCTGTCTCTGCCATGGCGCGTACCTCCGGCGCTTGTGATTAAGCGCCGGAGATACAGTGCGCTCCCCAGGCGGAGGATCAAAGAGATCCTCCGCCCGGGAAACAGCGCGCGTCGGCGCGGTGACGTCATAGCACCGCGCCGGCGCTCGTTGCACACAGCTGCCGGCGCGCTGGCGCTCGCTGGCAGCGCGGGAGCACGGGAGCGAGCGCGACCGGGTTTAAATAAACCCGATCGCGCTGCGCTCTCAGTTGAGCCGTGCAGCCCCCCCCAGCGAGAATCATCCCCAGAATACAACGAGCTTACAAGCGGGAATTAACCCCTTGGACGAACGAGCAACTCACCAAGCGAGGATCATCCCCAGGACAACGAGCGAACCACCCCTGGAAACGAGCATTAACCCCTTGGATGGCTGAGTACCCCCTGAACCACCAATGATTTTAACCCCTTCATTCTCCCCTGAACACCCCTGAACACCAATGCTTTCCTGCCCTGCATTCCCTGTTAACCCCTGGTGTCCCCTGAACACCCCCTGAACCACCAATGCTCTATTTTCCCTGCCTGCATTCCCTGTTAACCCCTGGGTGTCCCCTGAGCACCCCCTGAACCACCAATGCCCATTTTCCCCTGCCCTGCATTTAACCCCTGATATAACCCCTCCTGCTGACATCATCTACCCCCTGCCCTGCTGCTGCCCTATACCACCAACGATTAACCCTACCCTGCTGACTTGCCACAACCCCTGCCTTGATCCCTGACCCAACTATAGCCCTACAAACCCTGCTGCCTGTGTTACCCTGCCCTGCACCCCTGGATTTATCCCTTGAATTAACCCTTACCTGCTGTACCCTTGCCCTACCATTTTAACCCCCGCCTTGCTGCTGTACTCTTATCTCCCTGTACAATTAACCCCTTCCCTGCCAATACCCCTGGTTATTGTACTGTAATTTAACGCCCTTTGCTCCCAGGGACAGTAATTAGGTTGGGGAGGGCTGCTATAAGTGTGTGAGTGTGTATTGTTTTAGTTAGTATTGCGGTTGGATTTAACGGATTGTGTAGTGTAGTTAGGGATTATTACTGTATTGTTAATAATTAATAAATATTGTTATTATTGATAATACAGTGTACCGTGTCTATTGTTTTGTAACGTGTATTTTGAGTCCCTTTTAGGTCGTGTGAAAGGCAATAGAGTGTCACTTAGGCATAAATAGGCGGAACTAGCGGAAGCGGGTTCTGCCTATTTATGAATATTAATTATTGGTACGTCCCAAAATACCAATAATTAATATCCCCTTTACAAATATAAATCCAAAATAGTTTAAAATATTGTATTAATAAAAATTAATATTTCTCATACATAAATAAGATTTAATTACACAATAATAATAGCAGAATTAATAATAGCAGAATATCTAGGCCCACACGTAAAAAAAATTAATAGTATATGTCTATGATTGCAAGATATCTTATAGCATGATTGTATACAAAGCTAAAAGGTAAAAAATACCAATATAAATATGAATACAACACAGTGCAGAACTAATTCTGATTAAACAAATAAATAGACTTTTGTGAAAATATATTTAATAATAAAGTGCTAGTGGTGTATATAAAAATTTTAACCAAAAAGAGGGATTATGCAAAAAAAAGTGATCTCATAGGTGAATACAAGCTATTGTATGCAAACTTTTATTAAAGTGCATATGCTTTATGAAAGTTAAAAAATACTGACTAGGCTGGGACATATTGAATATAAATATGGACTCAAACACCTCAACGCCTTTCACTCATTGCTTCATCAGCAGGTGTATGGAGGAAGCTTGCAGTGCTTGCACGGAGCAGTGCTATAGTAGCTACAATATGGACAGCCCTATATTGTTCCAGTGCTGACTTCTGTCAATAGAGCTACACATACCAGTTGATCGGCGGAGGTGCAGGTATGTCAGACCCCCTGCCAATCAGCTAGTGATGGCCTTATCCTGAGGATCGACCATCACTGAAAAAGAACCTGGACACACCTTTTAAAGCTTTCATTTGTGCTTGCAAAGCTCCTGCAGGTTCAGGAAACTAATGCATCTGCAGTGTGTTTCCAGGCATGTTGTCAGGGCAGAAGGCTTGGCTTAACAAGGTAGTGAGATAGTATGGCTTTTTACAGTACGAAAATAGCACAAACACGTTCTCAGGATATACTGTAATAGTAAGTTATACATGTTTAAAAATATCCATAAAGTGACTAACCTTTTAAACTTAAATGGATTTTTTCAAGATTTGACACTGATGACTTCAGGATAAGTCATCAATATCTGAATCGTAGGGGTCCGAATACCCAGGACCCCCAACAATCAGCTGTTAGAGAAAGCACAGCCACTTGCAGTAGCGCAGCGGTCTTCTCTCAGCTCACCAAGCACAGCTCCATACATTGTATAGTGTGCTTGATATTGCAGCTCCACCCATTCACTTGAATGGGACTGTGCTGCGCCTTGGCCTTGGCCACGTGACCCATGAACTTGTCGTCACCTGGCCTAGAGAAAGCTGAGCGCCAGTGCCTTCTGATATACAGCTGATCGGTGGGGGTCCCTGGTGTTGGACTCCTACTGGTCAGTATATAAATCCCTTTAATTTAAGATGTGTGTGATGTGACTTGGCTGTGTTTCTACAGCCAAATCACAGCTGGAAATAGTTGAGCAACAACAAATTGCAGACAAGTTACACATATTGTTTGGTTGCATGACTTTTCTTCTCACCACACATGTCACCGTGTAACCTCAGCTTTGTTTTTGCACAGGGACCCAAACATGTGTATCAGGTCCTGGCTATAAGGTACTGAAGTGGTCATGTAAAATTGTAGTACCTTTCTTTCTTAAGATTTCAGCCTCAAAGAAGAAAATAAAACAACTAAAATGTGAACAATAAAGTTTGCAAGCTGCATGCTATCAGTAACCATATGGCATTGATAATCTGCCAAATGACATCACTGTATAGATTTACTTGTATTTATTAGCTGCACATTTTTCCACTGAACGTTTTAGCTATGTTATTTTTGATGTCCTGGAATTTGGCAGAAAACTGAATGTATAATTAAAACCACCAGCTTGAACATTCTGCTCATTACGCACTATTGTGCTCTTATTTCACTTAAATAAATATAATATTTTAAAATTTGCTTTAATTTGCTTTTTATTTTTTTCTTCTTCACATTCAGTTTCATCCAATGTTTCCACTCTCCAGGATTCCTACTCCACCAAAGACTGGTGCACAAAAAGTAGGGTGTGCTGTCCAGGTCCATAGACCCCACCAATGTGATCTTCTTACTTATATCTAAAACACTTCTGGAGAGATTTCCCCTTTAAAAGGAAATATCTATATAATTTTAACAAATTGCATTTAACAGAAAAGCAGATTCTGATCCTTATTCTTTCTTTCTAATCTGTGTTTATGTTCTGATTGGGGCTATCCCTGCTGATGAAGAAGTGCCCGCTTCTCTGGGCTTATGTAGATTTCAGTCTTCATTTGCTCTAGAAAACTGAAATAAAAAAGAAGATAAATTCTTTGGACTGGCTGGCCCGCCTCTTCCCAGCCCTCACCACTCCCTTTTTTAATGGGAAAGTGGCGAGGGCGGCATATAATCGACATTTGCTACAATATTTTGTCGCAATGGTGTTTGAAAAGTTGCAAAAACTTTGGTGGCCATTTATTAAGTCCGGCATTTTAGATGCCAGTCTTAATATCCCCTATTGCTGGCGGTGGATCTGCTGGAGTTATGACGAGGCAACACGGCCTCTACATAACTTCTGCGCGGATCCACCACCACTTCTAAATGTAAGACATCTTACTACCTGTCTTACATTTTGACCATTTTCTACACCTGAGATGAGACGGGCCTGTCCCAGTCCATGCCACGTCCACTTTTTTAGACCTGGCATGAGCGGGGAATAAGTTGCAGATTCTGCCACACCATGGCATGCTACAGAATCTGTGCCAGATATTCGCCACAAAAGTGTCTATGATTGGAGTTATCACCAATTTCAGACATAACCCCAGGTGTCTGCTTTTTAAATTAGAAGAAACGCTGTGGTTATGGCACCCCCTGCGGTTGCAAGTGGACAACATATTTAAAGATCTGACTTCCAGACATAGATGTACGATGGCAGTCAGGAAGGGGTTAAAATCATTCCTGAAGCTTTACTATACAGTAAAGGAGGATTATCTGTACATAATGAATCTCTGCAAATGTTTTACATTTCTGCCTCAGACATCTACAAACAGCTACTACATCCAGCCATGAACCAGGTCAGATCTTATATTTACATGAGACATGTTTGTCTACTGGCTGCTATCCAAGATTAGAAATTGGTATGGCTGAATTCATGCATGTTTTAGATACTTTTCCAATAACGTGTCAGCTGAAGTTACTACTGTGTTTATTAAGGCATTAAACACGCCTTCAGAAAATGAACCAATAAACCCAAGTCCAAACCTCAGCTTCCACAAGGGAGAAAGCCTCCGGCTAAGACCCTTCGAACGGGCAAGTCTAAAGTCGATCAGATGCAGGATTTCAACCAAAATAATTGTTCGTCGGGTGAAATTTAAACAACAATCATTTTAGCCCACCAATGACAGACCATCATTTCCTGACAAAAGGTCAGCCATGTTTGAAATTTTTATCTAATAGTTGGACAAAAGATCTTTCAATCAAAGATTGTGTACAAAAGAATGTTCCCAGAAAGATTGTTCATCCATTGCCCGTTTGTGTAATGGTTATTCAAACATCAACCTACTTCTATTGAATGTGTATGACCACCTTCATTTTTTTTAAAACTCTTAAGTTTTTTTTACAATTTTTTACAGAAGTTTGGATGACGTTTTTCTTTCATTTTAGCAATACTGTGCAGTTGAAAATGAAATACCAAATGTTGTCCTTCAGTAGTAGTCAGCACAGAGAGCTAAAACTCATATAGACAGGTAATATATAGTCAGTTTAGAGCTGCTGTGAGAGGAATATGTTAAATGAAGGATCATCCTTGTGATAATAGTAGGTGTAGAATTGGGATTGTATGACTGCTCTAATGTTCTCTTGATAGGCCTGGACAAAGATATTCACAGAAGAGCATTGCATTGATTAGTGTAATGTGTGATATTCTAATTGAGTCACTACAGGGGGGCCCTGGTCTAGTCTGGCTAAAAAAAAGTTAAGCAAGACTGTTTGCCATGCTCAAAGTTCAAACAAAGAGAATTTTAAAGAGCCAGGGCAGGAAGTGGAATACATGGATTGACTTAAAGGGAATGTCTTATCAAAAAATGACCTATTGTTTAAATCATGTTTTTAAGTAAAACCTATATGTTTTAAATTTTTTGGTGAGTTTTCTTTACATTTTTTAATGTCGCTATCTATATTTTAAAAATGTATATAATCCTGCAATTTTTCACATATGTAAAGACCTATCCTCTGGTACATCTGTCACGTGGCCTAGGTGCAGCTCAGCCCCATAGAAGGGAATGAGGCTGAGCGCGATACCAAGGACAGCCGCTATACAATGTACATTGCTGTGCTTGGTAAGAGAAAGCTGCGCGCTCACATGTGCTCCCGTGCCTTCTCAAACAGCTGATCCATGGGGGTCCCGGGTTTTGGGCCCCCATCGATCAGTATTAAAATCTCGGAAAAAGACTTCCTGTCTTTTGAGAGCAGTTATATGGGCCATAGACACAATGGACAGGTGCTGACCCCTTTGGTTTCTATAGGAGAGTTTTCTAGGCATGCTGGAAAAATTAAAAAAAAAACTGTAGAGATGTACTGTATATATGGTATTAGGTAGGTGATGAACAGTGCCATGTTTCCTCCAGACATGATGCCTATAATTGAAGCCAAAAAGTTCAATCTTGGTTTCATCAGACCAGAATCTTGTCTCTCACAGTTTGAGAGTCCTTATGGTGCTTTTTGCAAACTGCAGGCGGGCTTCCATGTGTGTTTCGGGCCACTCTGCCATAAAGCCCAGATTGATGGAGTGCTGCAGGGATGGTTGACATTGTGGAAGCTTCTTCCATCTGCACACAGGATCTTTTGAGCTAATTGAGAGACCATTAGGTTCTTCATCACCTCTTTTATCAAGGCCCTTTCCCCTTATTACTTAGTTTGGTGAGGGCAAACAGCTGTAGGAGGAGTCCTGGTTGTTCTAAACTTCTTCAATTTAAGAATTATAGAGGCCACTGTACTTTTGGAAACTTTTAGTGCTGCAGACATTTTTTGTCCCCTTTTCCAGATCTGTGCCCATAAAATTTAGTCTCTGAGCTCCACAGGTTTCTTCCTCCTCATGGCCGTATCCACTATAGACAGGGGGGTGTCTTTCCAAATGATGTCCAATCAACTGAATTTACCACATGTGGACTACAATCGAGGTGAAGAAACATCTCAAAGATCAAGAGAAATGGAGGGCCCCCGGGCTAAATTTCAAGCATCATAGCAAAAGGTCTGAATATTTATGTCCATGCGAGTTCTTCTTTTTTCCATTTGAATAAATTTCCAAACATTTCTAAGATTCTGTTTTCACTTTGCTATAATGCTGTTGAGTTCAGATTGGTGTGGAATTTTTTTTTAATTTTCCCACATGGCTGTAAGATGACAAAATGTGAAAAAAGTGAACGGGTCTGAAGACTTTCAGACTATAGGCTATTAATATGTTAAACAATTTTGATGGAAGTGTCCCTACTGACCTCTTAGTATCATGCCTACAAGGAAGCTTCACATTTAAATCTGCATACTGATAATAAGACCCCTGTATTAAAATGGCAAATGGTAGGCTAGGGGCCTGTTTACAACACATTTCTGTATGTAGATCAAGTTTTGTGCAGATACTGAGACAGCAAAGAATGATTTAGTTCTGGAGGCTTTATAGTACATGTTGTTTAATTGATAAGTAATGGTATTTTTTATGTGGATTCAAATAAAGGCAACTGCATAGAGGAAAATAGAAACCTACATAAAGCTTCTACTGTTTTGTCTGAGAAGAAAATTGAACAGAAAGAGCAATACAGATAACTTAAACATTTGCTAAGGAAAAGACAGTATCAGATTTCTACAGCGGCATCCAGGAACTCCGCTGTGAAGTCTGTTAGTTCATGTTTCCAAACTAACTGACCTGGAAAGCAAGTTCATGAAATTCCATATTTCTCCTGCACAGAATGATAAAGCATTCTTAATCGTTTGCTTTAGTTTTGCTTTTCTTTAGTTTTTATAGTGCACATTCTTATAAACATAGCTGTTCCTAACACAAACAACTTTCTGACAAAGACGATGTTTCCTTTCCATACCATTTAGGCTGGATTCACATCACGTTTTTCCCATCCGTTTAATGTATACAAAAAACTTAAACGGATGCCTCAGACTGATGCCATACAGGGGTATCTGTTTACCATACAGGGGCACCAGTTCCATTGTTAAAAAAAAAAAAAAGTATATTTTTAGCCATTGTAAAAAAAATGCATACTTTTTTATTGGACTGTGCAGGATACAAGAAAGTGGTGTTCTGCATTTTTGTATCCTTTTTTTGTAACATATATGTCAAACGGATGTGAACCCGCACTAACAAGTATTTGATTAGATCCATGTGAATTCTGCTTTTGTTTATTGTTTTGATATATTATACATATAACTTTATTACAATATGTTATGTGTAGCTAAGTCATATGTTTTATTGACAATCATATCTTGCTTCTTCTGCCAGCCCAACTTCTGGTTTTTGATTCACAGGGTTAGTTTTCTGCATCTCACGCTGGGACCCACACCTATATCCAGAACGGAGCGGGGAGCGCTTCTGGAGGTCCGGCCACCACCAGGCGCAGCTTCCCCGCTGCGCTCATAGAAATGAATGGGAGCGCAGCGCGCAAGCGCGGCCACCACTCCCATTCATTTCTATGGAGCTGACAGAAGTAGCCAAGCCAGTGCTATTTTCGGAGGCCCCATAGAAATGAATGGAGGGCGGCTGCGCATGCGCAGTGCACCCTCATTCAGTTCGGGGGCTTCGTTCTGGATATAGGTGCGGGTCCCAGCGGTGGATAAGACAATGGGGGCATATCCCCTCATCTAAAATGAGAATAACCCTTTAAGGCTGGGACTACACAACGATTTCGCGATGCAGCCATGGTACTTAATGCGTTCACAGCATGACTCATAAGTTGCCGCAACTCCGGAATCTCAAAAATTCTACCATTACTGGATTTTTTGTGATTTTAGGGTCAGAATCATGGCAGCCTGTCACACTGTGACCCATTGATCACATGTTGGGTGTTGTGGCCAAAATAATGGTGTAGCCCCAGACTAACAGTGAATTTCCTGGTGGCAGATTCATTTTAATAAATGATTTGACTTCTGACCAACAGTAAAGTGGTTATCCCATGATTAATGTAAAAAAATGAAATTCAAATATCATATAGGACATGACTATCTCTTTCTAACAAAGCTAGAACCAGTCCTGTACCTCAGATGGATCCAAAGATCTCACCATTCATTGTTCCATATGCTCTGCTAGATTTATTTCAAGCTGTCAGCTCAACGGATGTGTTGTAGCTCAGGAGGCGTGTCCTTTCTCAGGAGGCATGTGCTTTCTTCTCTATCTATATCTCTGTAAGGGCTCATACACATGAACATGTCCGTATTGTGGTGCGCAAACCACATACCTGAAAATTACAGACACCTTTCGTCTGCATATTTTGCATTGGCGTGGGTAGGTCCTTATTTTATGTTTCCTTATGTGACCGTAGCCCCCAAATATAGTTTAGTTACGCATCTTTGATGTTTCAGTTTATGTTTGTGGTGATTGTGGGTCATTGATACTGATAGAGCCATTACAATAGATATATTGGCTTCACATAGTGTGATTACGTGTTGTGCGGTCCCACATATCTACCCGATGCATTATTGGAATTATATAATATTGTTGTTACTTTGTATACGTACACTACAATAATAATGTACATAGATGTGCCAGACGTCTATTGTTGGATTCCCTTTGTGATATAGTTATCATGTAATTTTATTGTACAATAAACTAATTTTTCAAGGAAGTATCTAGTACTCGTGTCCTAATAGTTTTGAAATTGATTATTGAGTATTCCTGTTACATGTTTTGCCTCATGGTGGTATATGTGAAAGTTCCAATTACTATAAGTTACTATTTTTGTCTGCAATTCTGACAAGAATAGGACAAGTTCTATAATTTGCGGAATGGACACATGGATGCGCAAAGCATAGATTTTATCACATAACTCAGTGGCTATACTAATTTTTTATAAGATGTAATTATAAAAGTATTCAGAACCAGCTGGTTTGTAAAATGTAGAATATTTTTTGTGGGACAACCCCTTAGAGGACATTTAGGAGATGGGAGATTAAATGGATATTCCCATCACAGACAATGGGGCATATCGCTAAGATATGCCCCCATTGTCTGATAGGTGTGGGTCTCACCTCTGGGACCCACACCTACAATGAGAACGGAGCGGGGAGAGTGGTGGCTGGAGGACCCCGGGTTTCCCCGTTCCGTTCTCGGTGTGGGTGCGGGTCCCAGTGGTGAGAATCTGTCAGATTATCGCTATTGAGCATTCATAGGAATGCTCGTTAATGATTATCTGGCAGTGTAAAGGTGCCACCAATTACCCGATAAACGACCAAAATGCTTGTATGTTGGGTAATATGCTTGTTTGTGCAGGCACCTAAATCATTGCTTGGCAGCAGCAGATCGTGCCCTCTAAACAGCACTCTGCTGCCAGCAACGAGCCTGTATGAGGACGAGTGATGGCACGCTTCTCCCCATGTGGAGGAGATTGCTGCATGTAAATGCACCGGTCTCCTTCACTGATGAGCAGACACTTGCCAGGAAGGAATGATTCCTTCTCAATAATCGCCTGCCAAATTCTCCCTTCTGATGTAAAATACCAACCAAATACTGACCATGTGAAATGGCATAAGTGTGCTTATCAATAGATGTAAAACATACCCTGCATAATTAATATATCTGATGTGCATGATGTCTCTCCCAGAAAACTTCATCACAGTTTAGATACAATTTTGAGTAAAAGATTTTAAACAGTTTTGCAAAGAAGTGGGAAAAATTCAGGGTCTACGTGTGAAAAGTTGATAGAAACCTTTTCAAACTTATTCAAAGTAGTTGCTATCTCAACTAGATACTACAATTTTCATTTGCAAAACTGGTGCAAATGAAAACTGGCTTAGTTGCCCACAGAAACCAATCAGATTCCTCCTTCCATTCTTCAGAGTGCCTTTAGAAAATTAAAGGATCAATCTGATTGTCTGCTATGGGCAACTAAGCCAGTGTTCCTTCACACCAGTTTTGATAAATCCCTCATTGACTTTAAAGGGGTTATCTAAGGCCTATAAAGACCCCCCCCCCCCAATGCCCAGGAACCTCATATAGGTTATACTTACCCTGCTCCCCAGCACCCACGTCACTTGTGATGCCTGAAAGGCCGCCGCTGCATCTCCCCATCTTGCACATCAAAACATCCGGCAATGGGGGGTGCAGCCAATAGCACGCCACGACGGGGACGAGTCTCCCAGCATTGCGGGTATTTTACATTATTACATTATAGAGGTTTGACAACCCCTTTAAGGCTGCAGACTTTTATGCAGAAAATCTGCATTTAATCTGCACCGAAACCACACTAAAACACACATAAATCCACACTATTTATTGCAGTTTTGGTGCATTTTTAGTATGGTTTTTAAGCCTTATTCACACATCAGAATGAACGTGGTTTGGTTCTGCATTCGAGTCGCAGTTCCGCAAAAAGAATGAATATGTTCACAAAATGCAGACCACAGACCCATTGAAGAAAATGAGGACAGCACACGGACCGTATTTAGTGGATCCATGGTTTGTGGACTACAAAACAGATATGGTTGTGTGCACAAGTCAAAAATTTCTATAAACAATCTGCCACATGTGAACTTACCTTTAAAATGCTGGAAAATACACATAGAAAAGAAAAACCAAAGTGGATTTGCCTTGGAATCTATGGCAGACATCCAAGGCTGGCTCTGGGATTTGTATTTTGATTGTTGCACAAAAGATTTTAAGTGGGAATTGTGCCAAGATGGGATGCAGATTTGAAAATTGCATAGAAAATATCCGTCCATATGAACCACAGTACAGATTCCCTCTGAGTAACAATGGGATGCGGAGTACATGGAGTACAGGATGAAATCTGCATGGGAAAATCTGCCCGGTGAATAAACCTTAAGTGCTGAAAGGGTTCAATAAAGATCACTTCAATCCATACTTTCCAAAAATACATTGAACATTCAGACCTGTCTGAGAAGCAACTGCATAAAATGACTTTAACAGATGATAGGAAAATCTCAGCATACAACTGTGACAAAATAGAAGGCGAAAAGAGCCTCCTGACAAGCAGAACGGGGAATATGTATTAAACTAAAATATAACAAGTACCATTAAAACATAATATTTACCACTGCATGAAAAGGTAACAAAGATAAAGTTGCAACACAAAATAACTCATAGACACATAGCTATACTGATCTTACCCAATAAGAAGTAACATCGTTTCAACCTTTTATCCAATTTGGTGGTAGTGACTATGACATATCGCACTTTATTTATGGAATGGTCACTCCCATATCTTATAGGATCTATTTTACCTTTATGGGTCCTATAGATGTGTGTCTATAAGTTATTTTGTGTTGCAACTTCACTTTTGTTGCTTGATTCTTCATGCAGTGGTAATTACTGCGGTTTAATGGTACTAATAAAAGTTATATTTTAGTTTAATACATGTCCCCCCTTCTGCCTGTCAGGAGGCTCTTTTTGAATAATTGTTCTGGAGTATAGTGTGGACACAGGCAATTAGGTGTTCCCATATGTGACATTATTGGCAAAATAAAAAGTTAACAATTGCTTTTCTTCCATTTTTGTTTTTGCCATTGTGCTACACGATAATGTATAGTGCTGGATCTGCTCAGTAGACATGGTACTAAACTACTAAACAAAGGGACCAGCATGTTTTCCCCCAGGCTCTGAAAGGGTTATCTGACATGTGTGTGACAAATGTTACATGCTGACTCCAGAAGCACAAGATGTGTCCATTCACCCCACACTGATGAGCACAGACAAAGCCATCCATACCATGTCTTGAAGAGCAGCGGAGATGACTGGGTAGCCATCCACAGCAGTCCTGTCCTCCTCTGGACCTCTTTTTCCATAGGCAGTCAGTGCTTTAGCCTCTAATTCCTTAGGATCCCACTACTTCACAGCTCAGAGGTATCAGGTTTACATGGTTCCTGCTCAGCTCCAGCACCACACTGTCTGTAGTCTCTTTTCAAATACTGTCCAGATGTTTTCTATCTAACGTTGTATCTATTTGAAATTCTTTCTCTTGTGCTTAGTTTGCATTAGCCTATATACTCCTCTCCCCCAAAACGTCTGTACTATATACTTCAACCCCCTCCTTACATTAAGAGATCCCCCCTTGGCTAAGTGAGTGTCTATGTGTGCAGCTCTGGGGAAGTTCAGCCAACTTTTGTGTCAGCTCAGAGCAGACTGCTAACAGGAGGAGAGGGTGGGATTAAGGTGAGGCAGAGGAGGGGGGTGGCTGATCTTTCACAGGGGTCTGGCAGAGTGAAAGAGGAGAGGCTCGTTTATTTGGTATTCTTTCTTCACAATAAGAGTCCCATGAATTCACAGTAAAAAGTCTGCAAGGAAAGAAAGTAAAAAAAAAAAAGTATGTTATAATGCATAAAAACCCTAATGACTAAGTTAGTTGAGCATCAAATAAGCATTCTAGAAGCAGATATATTGAAGTGAATGCAAAATAAACCAGTGTCCTAGACATCTGCCTAAAGCAGATTTGTACATTAGGTTTTATTACACTGTACTGAAGAACAGCTGTGTCTCAAGCGTACTGCAGATGTTATCTATGATCTGGCAACCAATAGGTCTCTCTGAAAATATTTTTCCAAATATTGACTCTCGGACGCAGAATGAGCGTACTTATGTGACGGACAATACATTTTAAGTGAAGATTTTAAGAAATGGAAAAGCCTTACAAATAGCCAGAATAAATCAGAGAATGCGCAAATATAAAGAAGTACATTGTAATAAAGAATCAGACTGTGGAAAAAAACTCACAAAGTTGTATGCTGAGCAGAGGTGTAGCTACCAGGGGGGCAGAGGGGGCGACGGCTCCGGGCCCAGTGACTCAGGTGGGGCCCAGCAAGGATGACTAACAGGCGAATACAAGTGAGCGCTTCCATTATGGAAGCGCTCACTTGTATTTAGGGACCCCCATCAGACCTCAGATCAGCCTACCCAGCCACATAAGATTAAAATAAAAAACCTTTCTCACCTGTCCCGCGCTGTGGCTGCCCTCCGGTCCGGCACTCCACTGTCTTCCCTGGCCGGCGCGCACTATGACCTGATGGGGGCACAATACACTGATCTGAGGTCTGATGGGGGCACAATACGCTGATCTGAGGTCTGATGGGGCACAATACGCTGATCTGAGGTCTGATGGGGGCACGGTAGGCTGATCTGAGGTCTGATGGGGGCACATTCTGCTGATGTGAGGTCTGATGGGGGCACAGTAGGCTGATGTGAGGTCTGATGGGGGCACATTCTGCTGATCTGAGGTCTGATGGGGGCACAATATGCTGATCTGAGGTCTGATGGGGGCACAGTAGGCTGATGTGAGGACTAATGGGGGCACATTCTGCTGATCTGAGGTCTGATGGGGGTACAATACGCTGATCTGAGGTCTGATGGGGGCACATTAGGCTGATATGAGGTCTGATGGGGGCACAATACGCTGATCTGAGGTCTGATGGGGGCACAGTAGGCTGATGTGAGGTCTGATGGGGGCACGTTCTGCTGATCTCAGATCTGATGGGGCACAATACGCTGATCTGAGGTCTGATGGGTGCAGGGGACTGTTAGTTTAGTGATGTAAAAACTGGGGACAGGTTTCCTTTAACATAGGAGTCCTCTTGTTTTTTACTCCTATTAATCCTATATTTTACTGCATTATGTGGTAGAGTATTTAGACTAGGGTATGTAGAAAGTCTATTGTACTGTACTTAACAGCATAGATGATCTAGCAGTTTATACAGTCATCTTTCTAATACAATATTATAACCAAAACTAGTAGTATGTGCCTATGAAGTTGGAATCGTGCGTTTGGGAAACCACTAAGTGGGGGGCCCACTCAAGTATGTTTCGCCCCCCCTGTGCTGAACCTCTAGCTACGCCTCTGATGCTGAGTGTTTATTATATTCTCATACGTAATAAACATGCATAAGGATATCCCTTGTTAAAGAGAATCTGTCAGCACTTTTGACCATGCTAAACTGTTGGCAGCTTTTGTGGAGCATTTCTCCTCAGAAGTAGTGTAAATGAGGTTTTATTCTGCTAGCTTCTGCTCTTGCTTCACCTTGAAGTGCTCTTTGCATTGAGCTGCTTCATGTCTGCTTCCCTGCTCTGAGTGACAGCTGTAGCATCCAACCAGGAGACCACTACAGCTGTTGCTTAGAGGGAAGGGGTTGTAAAACCGGTCAAAGTAGAACTTCACACTCTGGGGCACTTGCAAGACCAGAATTTGGCAGAATAAAATTTCATAGTCACACTACTCCTAATGATAAACACTTCACAGAAGGTATGTTTGTCTCTCCAGCCCCCCACCTAGTACAGCAGTTTAGCATGGTCAAAACAGCTGACAGTCTCCCTTTAAGCACACATCCTCTAAATAAATGAACACATGGCCACCTATTCATCTGTGTGCATAGAAAAGAAATATAGCATAAAAAATGCACAATATACAGCTCACAATTCAGGGAAACCATGAACTCCCCAATAAACCTGGAAACGATAACACAGAATAAAGACAAATATCATACAAGGAAAACACAAAACCAAGGATATGATGAAAACGGGAAGGGATAGGAAAAAGAAAAAAGGGATGGGAATGCCCAGTCCAGCTAACATAACATGAAGCGATAGGCTTAAAATAGGTGAAATCATCTAGTCAACTTCCCTAGTCATGTGTGGCTCCTTCAAACTAATGAGGGTTCCATAATCTTATTGTTAAAGAATATTGATACCAAAGGGACCATGTTTTTTAAAACGGACAGGGGCGTAACTACCATAGTGGTAGACCATGTGACTGCTATGGGGCCCAGGGCAAGAGGGGGCCATGTCTTAGTTGGGATCATCTCCTCTTCTACTGGGAGTGAAAACTTGGTCCGGACTCTACGGATCTTCATGATCCAGGATTTCGAACAGTTTTTCATTAACCATAGCCCAAGAAAGCTTCAATTTACAGGAATATTCCCATCTGGGACTCTTATGGCATATTAATAGGATATCTCATAAGTGACTGATAGGTGTGGTTCCCACCTCTAGAATAAACTCCTATCTCAAGAACAGGCCCACCATGAATGGAAAGCATGCAGGCATGTTCCGCTTTCTACATTCACTTCTATGGGACTTCTGAAAATAGCTGTAGAGAGGTGGCTGCACATGATGGCCCCATTCTTGAGATAGGAGCAAGTCCTAGAGGTGGGACCTACACTTATCACACTTTTATAGCATCTGTTGTCAATATACCATAAATGTCCAGATGGGACAACCTCTTTAATCAAGTCAATGGTGATGGAAGGTCTCTTACAGTAGCATGATATAGCTATTCTAGCTGCAAGGAAACATAGAAGTCCATCTATGGGTAGTCCTTGGAATAACCAAAATTCTATGCCCCAAGAGAGCCTTCCAAGGGGATTTACATAGCTTAACATTAGAAATTGAGAAGATAAGTGAGTATACCCAAACCCTCAAATCAATGAAGTCCCAGAGTTCCACCATATGTCAAGAAAAGATCCCTCACTACCACATTTCCTAAAACATGAACTAGGATCTCCTTTGAGATTACCAACATGATGTCCATGTATCCCATCTCCACAAGAGAAACATAAATTTGATAGTTTTCAATCAGAAACCGCTTCCATGTCCTGCCACTCCCACAATGGCTACTTCCCCCTCCCATTTTGTCATATAAGGTACTGGTGGGGTGACATTATGTATATATTATCTAGAAATGTTTCTCTGAGTGCATAATTGTTTAAGTATAGTCATATCCGCCAGGACCTCGTATAGATAGAAAGTAATAAAACAGTGTTCAAGTTGTTGAAAACTATATCCTGTGTTTCACTTAGAATGAACTGAACAAAAATACTCGATTGATCTGAACCCTAGTCTGTCCACAAAGTCAATTATCCTAATAAGTTTTATGGATTTTACCTAGAGGGAATTACAAGTGACTAGACCAGGAGGGATGGCAGGGTTACCAAACAAGCAGGACATCAAACAGTGGGAGATATCAAATATGTCTCCTTGCCAATCTGCCCCGTAGAGACAAAGAGCAGGGAAGAATCAGAGAAAGGATTGGTGCACCAGAAAATACAGTCCAAACTAGGGGTGAAACCACAGTGGCTTCCACAGTCAACCAAAGTGGTGAATGGTATATGTATGTAAGCCACAGAAAGGAACACAGACTGGCAGGTTATAATGGGATATGATGGCAACAATGTAATCAGTCAAGGACTTCTGATGGTGTACCTAGATGAAGACTTTTGTGTGATATATAGATAATACCATCCAGATGATCTGAATTCTAGTCTTGGCATTACACAACTGGGATTAGTTATAAATAAAACATGTGTTTGCCGGTTCCTTTCAAATGTGCTTGTTTATGCTAATTACCTACCCAGGGATTTCCGGCACCACATACTTCAAAATGTACCAGGATCAGATGTCTGAACATCTTTGTTACTGTACAGGGCTGAATGGCCAAGATTTAAAGGATGAAGCAGGCAAGGATACATAACTGTACAACTGACAATTAATGTATTATCCGCTTTGAAGTGTCCAATATGTCTCGGGATTAATTCTGCCAGTTGGGGATATCACATACCTTAGTTATTAAAGCCCCCTGATAATCCAGTTAACCCTCATGTTACAATATTAATTTGTTACAGGACAACCATTGTAAGTTGAAAATATTGTAACTTGAGACTGTAACTGAATAGAAAACTAGAAATTGGTTCCAAAGCTTCAAAAGGTAATCCGAAAATTAGAATACTGGATACTGTAAGTCACTTTCTATGATTTGGACAGGAGCTTCTTCACGGTCCTGTAGGTTACACACAGTGTACTGGGAAAATAATATCAAAACCAGGGGCGGACTGGAAGCTTAAAGTGGCCCTGGAAAAACCTAAAAGAGGCCCTATGTTGTAGAAAGTTCCAACTTGATAGAAGACAGGGCAACAGAAGTAGGCAGGCACAACACAGGCAGGGACAACAAAAGAAGTGGGGGCCAGCAATACCATAGTGCACCACAAAATGCCACTCCAGCAGCCACCGACCAGGCGAATAAGTACCTGATGCCCCTAGCATTAGTTACTAATGAAAGCAGTAGATCATCAGGTATTCAGCTGGCGGCCATGAGGAGGGCTCAGGCAGCCCCTAGGCATCGGCCGACAGAGAAATTTCCCAGTAAGGTCTATGGTCAGTCCACCCCTGATCAAGACCCTTTCTCTTGGTGTCAAAAGTAGTAGCTCATCCAAGTAAAGAAGAACATCAGTGCAGAACATGTAGCTGTAATGGTGGACGGTGTATCTCGGTCTCACTAAATGTGTATTCTAAAAGTTCAATTTGTGGAAATAATATAAACTGTAATGGCAATTCCAAGAAACAAAAATACCCTCAGACAGTTACCGAAACCTAAGGCTAGTTTCACACTAGTGGGACCCAGTCTGTTTCCATCATTAGCACCAGGATTCGGCTGGACGAAATCTGGTGCTTGTGGGTTCCATTATAGTTAATGGGCTCCGGCGGGGAAAGGTAGTATCCCGCTATAACGGACATGATGACCTCCGGCAGGCTGTTAGCGCTAGTGTGAAGCTAGCCTTAGGCTAAATTGAAAATTAGGGAAAATAGCACCTGATTTCCCGGCGACTACCTCTGAACACAAAACACATGCAGAAAATAGCATTCCTGGATTTTTATTAGGGCAGTTAAATAAAACTCAGCAGCACACAAGGTTTTAGAATGCTTTTATTACAGTGGAATAAGTGAAGGAATGATTTGCTGGTCTGTAAAGGATGGTTTCCACCCTACAGGGTAAAGTCTTAGGAGACATAATATACTTATATAATGGAGTAAGACAAGACCTGGCATGACCCTGCTGCATCCTTACGTTCTGGAGGTATATCACACAGTTAATGGTGCACATTGAGCATTTTATGTTTATTTAGTCTCAGGCTATGGTCATGCACCAGTGGTTATGTTAGGACTAATATACAGTAACCACTGGTGGTAAAATATATGGGTGCCACGTACATACCATAAAGACGTTACATGTAACAATGCCTGTCATCTTCAAAACAGACAAGAATAGGACGTTCTATTTTTTTGCGGAATGGACATACGGACATGGAAGAGTCATTTCCGTTTTTTTATTTATTTTACAAGCCCCATTGAAGTGAATGGTTCCGCATAAAGACCTGAATAAAAAAGGAAAACGGAAATGTAAAAAAAATATGTTCATGTGAAATTGCAAAAGTGTCTCTACTCTAAATTGAAAGCAATATTAACAAACATTCTAAGGGTACGTCCACACAGGACAGATACATTGTGGATTTTTTTACCACAAATTTACGTGCAGCAAATCCATTTTTTTTATAGTACAAGCAAAGTGGATAATATTACACAGTACTGGGCCCTTAGTACACCTTAGTAATTCATCACAGAGCATCCCTATTATGTCTCTATAACATGTTCTGGAAGTTACTCCGCATGTATTCCATTTCCGTATGTCCGCATGTCCGTTCCACAAAAAAATAGAACATGTACTATTATTGTCCGCAGTATGGACAAGGATAGGACTGTTCTATTAGGGGCCAGCTATTCCGTTCCACAAAATACGGAATGCACACGGACGTCATCCGTATTCCTCTTGTTGGACAGTCTATGTAAAACAGCTAATAAATGTAATGCAAACCACGTACACTAGTTTTTTGTGCAAATTGTGCCTCAATTGTGACAGATTTTCGATAGTAAATCTCTCCCACTGTTCTAAAATATAATACTGCCCCATGTAATCTACATAAGCCCCAAAGGTGGTTCCACATTCTGTGGGTGGTGGAGGCTCCCTAATTCCCCGAGGTGGCAGAATCCTCCCGAACACTTTCCCTCTGTACCCTCCCTATAATCTGGCTCTGACTGCACTAAAAATACTAAATCGAAGAAAAAGTCTGGAGATGTTTCAATTATGAACATTTTGGAACAGAATACAAAACATTTCTCATTAGTCTGAACTTTACAACAGCTGCAAACGGGGGAGTCTGTCAGGTGCTGAAGTTACATCATATTTGACATACAGCTTATCGCAGAATGTTAGTGCTGGATGGGTCCTGTCAGGGATGGGCCGTATTTAAAGCTGTAGCTGCTGACATTCTTTCTGGTTATGGCTGGAAGGAAAATGCATTTTCAATGTATACAAGAGATAACATGTTTTCATGGTTCATCGCATAAATCAATCATCATGATATGTATATACATATGATATGTATTTCAAGATGATGAAATTCCACCTGTACATTGGGCTCTTATGAGGACATTAGATGTCCTTTATTCCTATGTCTCACGTACACGGTATTGGATTGGAGAGCCAGGTCCCACTGCTGGGACTGATCTCAAGGACTCAGACTAAAGCCACATTAAAATTTTAAATCTATTTTAGGTCATGCATGAGATTGCTGTATAGTGCACTGTATAAGGACTATGTTTTTCCCTAAAAGCAATAAACACCTGGCATCTTAAAGTGAACTTGGTCTAATATACACCAGTGAATAAGCATGCTGCACATTTTTTGGTATGAGTGTATGAGAGAAAACAGATATAGGCCTTAGTCAACTGTCCGGATCCATGATGCAACCATGAAGATGTCCGTGAAGGATCTGTGTTTGGTCCATGTGTCTGTTTTTTGCTCTGCATGTGTCATCCATGTTTCACTGGGAGCTGTTTGAGAAAGCTACGGCGCTCAACGAAACTCTGGTTAGCGCGGCGGCCTCCTCGCAGCTTACCAAACACAGCACTACTGGAGAGATGCTGACTGACCACTATTAAAAGCTTTTATGTACTGCGCCTCACCATCTTCAAGCAATAGGGGTAAAGGACATAGTTATGTAATGTAGGTAAGATTTTATAAGGTAAAGACCCTCTACTCCTCCATCAAGGAACCAACCAGAAGGTATAACACTATTACTATATAGTTTTTTCTAAATGGCTCCCGCGCTTCTATGAGGGTCTATGGTGGTGTGACAGTAACGCAGCAGTACCGCAACTACTGCACACAAGATTACTGTTAGTTACTGTATTGGTTTGTAACTGCACTCTACTTATTCCATACTAGTTCTATATCTATGAACCTTGCTTTGTGCTCTGGGGCACAGTCATGCTGGAACAAAAAATGGACCCTAACCAAAATTGTTCAAAATGCCTTGGCATGCTGAAGCATTAAGGTTTCCCTGGAACTAAGGAGCTTAGGACAAGCCCTGAAAAACAACCCCATAGCATTATCCCTCCACCACCAAACTTTACGGTTGGCACGATGCAGTCAGGCAGGTAACGTTCTCCTGGTATTCGCCAAACCCAGACTCATCCACCATACTGCCAGATAGAGAAGTGTGATTTGTTACTCCACAGAACACATTTCCACTATTCCAGAGTCCAGTGGAGGCGTGCTTTACACCACTCCATCTTGGCATTGTGCATATTGATGTGAGTCCATGGGATCTGTTAGGCTCAGTTCCTGTCAGTTCCAAATCTGGCACTTCCGTTTTTTTTCTTTTTTTTTTTTGCCGTTCTTCTGCTCTTATAAAGGAAAGCGGAAATAAACAGCTCTGATATGAAAGAGCCCATAGCAACCAATTAGATTCCACCTTTCATTTGTTAGAGCCCCTTCGTAAAATGAAAGGATCGATGCTAGAGGCAACCAAGACAGTTTTTGCACCAGCATTGATAAATCTCTTAGTGTGTGTGTTACTACTAGCATTTTCATAAAGACATTTTTTTCCGCCATACAGAACATACCAAAATACCTGAAAAAAAATGCCAGGAGCTAAAGCATGCTGCATTTTGAAAAGAAATCACAAAGACAAAAAATGGCACCTTATTAACAGAAACGCCAGGAGCAAAAAAAATGCTTGCGTGTCCTGCGTTTCATATTTCCCATAGACCTTCAGCTAATAATTGGAGCTGGCGTCTGTGCAGTAAAAAGAACACAAATACTAAAATACAGAAAAACACCACTAAAAAATCTACATATGAATTTACCCTCATGGACAATAAAGGTTATACACTTCTGGGTCACCATTCATCCAGGGAACATAGTCACATGTATTCATCAAGCAAAATATAAATGCATTTATGAAAATCTGCTTTATTCTGTTCTAATACTAGTCCTTCAAGATAAATTAAACTGGAATGGTTCAGCCATTATACTGCGGACTACATGTCACAGCTGCTGGCAGGAATTGGCTGCCCTGACCATAAAAGTGGATGAAATGTCACTATCCTGTAATGACCGGCAAAGCAAAAAATGGCATGAAATTTCTACAGCATAGTACAATCTGTACATTTTCCTGCTAGATTCACATCAATGGAGCTTAACAAAAAACAAAAAACAAAACAGCAACGTTTTTCAGGGATGTTGTTAAGAAACACTGGGTAGTTGTACTAAAGTTTTTTTTTTCACGAGCACATCAAAAACAGATGACATATTTATTTCTTACGGACAGGAAAAAAAGGGCAAATGGAATGCAGTTAGAGACAAAACGGTAGGAGAATTAGTTTTTAGTATACACAACACTAACGATTTTGACATGACTAGGCTGAATGAGCCCTAACAGCGGCTTATCCTCCTCTCCCTATCAGATGAACATATTTATTGGCTGCTGGAACACTCCAGCTCTGAGCGGCCAGTAAGTTCCTCTACAGTGGCTGAACGTAGCCTTACACAACATGGATGAACAATTTAGTCATGAGAAATTGGAGCTGATCTTTGCGGAGGCTTTCTGAAGTAGTGTACGTTACTTACTTGGGACCTTTGTTCATGATGTGTATATACTCTCTCTCTAACACCTTCACATGTACATGTAGTTTCCCCAACCATCTTTTCTCCATTGTCCTTGTATAGTTTTAAGATACCCATAAGGTCCCATTCACACAGCAGAATTTGCCAGCAGAATTTTGCAACCAACACCACCCCAAAATTCCACTGTCGCGGCATACACTGTGCATTTTGGCAGCTTAAAAATTTGCCGTGTCAACTGGCACTCATCCTTTTATAGCTTTGCGCTTGTTTGCCCGACAGCTATTCCTCCTTAGGGCTCATGCACACAGCCATAGCCGTTTTTGCGGTCCACAAATTACGGATCTGCAAAACACGGATACCAGCCGCATGTGTTTCGCATTTTGCAGAACGGAACGTCAGGGCCATAGTAGAACAGTCCTATCCTTATCTGTAATGCGGACAAGAATAGGACCTGTTCTATACTTTTGCAGATGACACGGAACAAATATACAGATGCGGACAGCACAATGGGTCCGCATCTGAACCACAAATGCTGTTCAGATGCAGACGAAAAATATGTTCATGTGCATGAGCCTTTAGGGCGGGTTTACACACAGTCTTTGGAGCCAAAGCAAGACATTGGTTGGAAGGGAATGAAAAATATGAAGGAAAGACTTAAACTTCTTTCTGATGAATCAATTTCTGGCTTTGGTTCAAAAATCTGCCATAAAAACCTTTGTGTGAACCCACCCTTCCTTATCCACACACAGTCACACTCCGCCAAGCTTGCATTTGTGAATGCAGAGAGGGGAGTAAGTCACATAAGATAGTCGGCTGGTCCTGCTGAAAACCGCAGGTTTGGCTGAATTTTCTCTTAGGGCTCATGCACACGAACGTAAGGTCTCAGTGCCATTGATGAATGGGTCCACAATCCGACTTCGCCTATCTTTTGCAGAGTGGAGGCACAGATCAGAAGCCCACGGAAGCACCACAAAACGCTTCTGTGGTCTTTTGCATCCGTGCCTCAGCACCACAAAAAGATAGAACATTTTCTATCTTTGGTCGCATATTGTGGGTCGCGGACCCATTCAAGTTAGTATGGAGGGCACACGGTCTTCAATATCATCAATATTAAGAGACCGGAGAACCCCTTTTCAAGTGTATTAGGGTCTTTAGTCTTCTTCACCTGCCAAATCTCTATTCTGAGCTCATGCTCACAAGCGTATTCTGGATCTGTACCAGTTCTCCATGGTACTGATTTTTTATGCAGGTTTTTTATGCAGCGTTTACAGTAAAAATATTGGGGCATACTCCATTGTGCCATATGTCAGACTGCGTTCTTCTCAGAGAGAGAATATGCTCTGATATAGATTAAATAATATGGACTATAAATTGCAGAAATACAGTTCTGTATTGAGTGCTGATTTTACAACTTATTGCATAACTTCATATCAGTCCTGAATCACTATGGACGCTCAGAATGATCTAGAAGCATTTTCTGTAATCAATTAATAGTTCTCCGGTCTAATGACAATGCTTGCTTTGTAAAAAGGAGAGCGACCACCCATCATGATATCTCGTTATAAGCAGCATGCTGTATATACATAGTACAATGCTTGGATTAGAACCACTAGCACACCCACACAAACAATTTGAACAGAAGTGATACATGTGGCTTTTTGCTGTATAATTACTGCTCTGATATTTGAAGACCAAAATGAGTAAAAAGGAATAGCAGCGCTACAGGACAGTGTCATCAGATGGCTGGTTTTCATGTTTTTACCACTAATCAGTTTAGGATGAATAACACTGATCATCCTATTACAATGGTACTTAGTAACTTAGTAACATAGTAACATAGTTTTTAAGGCCGAAAAAAGACATCTGTCCATCCAGTTCGGCCTGTTTTCCTAAGTTGATCCAGAGGAAGGCAAAAAACCGCTGTGAGGTAGAAGCCAATTTTCCCCACTTTAGGGAAAAAAAATTCTTCCCGACTCCAATCAGGCAATCAGAATTACTCCCTGGATCAACGACCCATCTCTAGTAACTGTAATCTGTAATATTATTACCATCCAGAAATACATCCAGGCCCCTCTTGAACTATTTTAGTGAACTTACCATCACCACCTCCTCAGGCAGAGAGTTCCATAGTCTCACTGCTCTTACCGTAAAGAATCCTCTTCTATGTTTGTGTACAAACCTTCTTTCCTCCAGACGCAGAGGATGTCCCCTTGTCACAGTCACAGTCCTGGGGATAAATAGATCATGGGAGAGATCTCTGTACTGACCTCTGATATATTTATACATAGTTATTAGATCTCCCCTCAGTCGTCTTTTTTCTAAAGTGAATAAGCCTAATTTTGATAATCTTTCTGGGTACTGTAGTCCACCCATTCCAGTTATGACTTTAGTTGCCCTCCTCTGAACCCTCTCCAGCTCTGCTATGTCTGCCTTGTCCACAGGAGCCCAGAACTGTACACAGTACTCCATGTGTGGTCTGACTAGTGATTTGTAAAGTGGCAGGACTATGTTCTCATCATGGGCATCTATGGCTCTTTTGATGCAACCCGTTATCTTATTGGCCTTGGCAGCAGCTGTCTGATACTGGTTTCTACAGCTTAGTTTGTTGTTCACTAAAATTCCTAGGTCATTTTCCATGTCAGAGTTACCCAATATTTTACCATTTAGTATGTACTGGTGACTTGCATTATTCCTTCCCATATGCATAACCTTACATTTGTCAGTGTTAAACCTCATCTGCCACTTCTCTGCCCAAGCCTCCAGTCTATCCAGATCCATCTGTAGCAGTGTACTGTCCTCTTCTGTGTTAATTACTTTACACAGTTTAGTGTCATCTGCAAAAATTGATATTTTACTGTGCAAGCCTTCTACAAGATCATTAATAAATATATTGAAGAGAATAGGGCCCAATACTGACCCCTGTGGTACCCCACTAGTGACAGTGACCCAATCTGAATATGTGCCGTTAATAACCACCCTCTGTTTTCTATCACTGAGCCAGTTACTTACCCACATACAGACATTTTCTCCCAGGCCAAGCATTCTCATTTTATATACTAACCTTTTATGTGGTAACGTGTCAAATGCTTTGGAGAAGTCCAGATATACGACATCCATTGATTCGCCGCGGTCCAGTCTAGCACTTACCTCCTCATAGAAACTGATTAAATTGGTTTGACATGACCGATCCCTCATGAAGCCATGCTGATATGGAGTTATTTGCTTATTTTCATTGAGGTACTCCAAGATAGCATCTCTTAGAAAACCCTCAAACAGTTTACCCACGACAGATGTTAAACTTACCGTCCTATAGTTCCCGGGCTCTGTTTTTGGACCCTTTTTGAATATTGGCACCACATTTGCTATGTGCCAATCCTGTGGAACACTCCCTGTCAGTATAGAGTCCTTAAATATCAGAAATAAGGGTATGGCGATGACATTTCTTAATTCTCTTAGGATACGGGGGTGTATGCCATCCAGTCCTGGCGATTTGTCTATTTTAATCTTTTTAAGACGCAGCTCTACTTCTTCCTGGGTCAGACAGGGCAATTTTAATGGCGAATTTACTTTTGTATTCTGCATTTCATCTGACAGTTTATTTTCCTCAGTGAATACAGTGGAGAAAAAGATATTTAGTAGCTTTGCTTTCTCCTCATCGCTCTCTGCAACTCCCCCCTCATTACTTTGTAAGGGGCCGACACCTTCAGGTTTATACTTTTTACCATTTATATAATTAAAGAACATTTTAGGGTTAGTTTTACTCTCTTTGGCGATTAATCTCTCGGTCTCTAGTTTGGCTGTTTTTATTTGTCTTTTACATATTCTATTTTTTTCCTTATAGTTTTTCGATGCTTCCTCGCTCCCCTCCTGTTTTAGTGATTTAAATGCTTTCTGTTTGTCATTTATTGCTTTCTTTACAGTTCTGTTTATCCACATTGTTTTTTTTTTGTTCCTTAACCTTTTATTCCCATAAGGTATGTACCTCTCACAATTAGATATTAGGATGCTTTTAAAAATATCCCATTTTGTGGCTGTATTTTTATTTTTGAGGACTTTCTCCCAGTTAGTTAGGTCTATGGCCTCTCTTAGTTGGCTAAATTTAGCTTTTTTGAAGTTTGGTATTTTTGTTCCTCCCTGAAGAAACGCTCTTTGTGAATGACAGTTGGAAGGTTATTATATTATGGTCACTATTTCCCAGGTGTCCCCCAACCTGCACATCTGTTGTTCTGTCAGGTCTATTGGTTAACACTAAGTCCAGTATGGCCCTCCCTCTAGTCGGGTCCTGAACTAGTTGGGAAAGGTAATTGTCTTTGGTTATTTCCAAGAACCTGTTTCCTTTATGAGATATACAGGTTTCAGTTTCCCAGTCTGTATCTGGGTAGTTGAAGTCCCCCATAATAACGACCTCATTATGATTTGAAGCCTCTTCTATTTAATTTAGAAGTAGATTTTCTGTGGACTCTGGTATATTAGGTGGTTTATAATAAAGTCCTATTAGTATTTTATTATTGTTTTTGGCTCCCTATATTTCTACCCACAGTGACTCCACATGTTCATGTCCCTCACTTATATATTCCCAGAGTGTGGGCTTTAGACAGGACTTTACATAAAGGCAGACCCCTCCCCCTCTCCGGTTTTGGCGATCCTTTCTAAACAGACTGTAACCCTGTACGTTAACTGCCCAGTCATAGCTATCATCCAGCCATGTCTCAGTTATTCCCACTATGTCATAGTCCTCCGCACACATCACTAATTCCAGTTCACCAGTTTTATTAGTCAGGCTTCTGGCATTAGTGTACATACAATTAAGAGGTTTATGTATATTTTTCCCCTACACCTTTCCTTCTGAACTGTTCTAGTTCCTCCTTCCATTCCTCCCCCAGTTCCATTACCTTGCCCCAGGTCTCTATCTGCACTATCTTCCCCATCTATAATGTAGTTACCCTCCCCCCAGTCCCTAGTTTAAACACTCCTCCAGCCTTCTAGCCATCTTCTCCCCCAAACAGCTGCCCCTTCCCCATTGAGGTGCAGCCCATCCCTACGGTAGAGCCTGTAGCCAACAGAGAAGTCGGCCCAGTTCTCCAAGAACCCAAATCCCTCCTTCCTACACCAGTTCTTGAGCCACTTGTTAAGCTCCCTAATCTCCCGCTGCCTTTCTTGTGTGGCTCGTGGTACAGGCAGTATTTCGGAAAACACTACCTTTGAGGTCCTTGCCCTAAGCTTATGCCCTAGATCCCTAAAATCATTTTTAAGGACGCTCCACCTACCTCTAACTTTGTCATTGGTTCCGCTATGGACCATGACTGCTGGATCTTCTCCAGCCCCTCCCAGTAATCTGTCAACCCGATCCGCGGTGTGCCAAACTCGAGCGCCAGGAAGGCAACACACCATTCGACGATCCCGGTCTTTGTGACAGATTGCCCTCTCTGTACCCCTAATAATTGAATCTCCCACTACCAGCACGTGTCTGGCCTGCCCTGCTCTCCTGGTCCCCTGCTTACTGGAGCTGACATTCCCCTGACTGGCAGAGGAAGTGTCCGGCTGCAGCAGTGCTCTCCCTGAAGTGGCATCCTTGTCAAGAGGTGTGATACAAAAGCCCTCACACGCTACGGATTTTGTTCCAGAATTTTTTCTGTGACTTAAAATTAGTTCCATTCATCTGAATGGGGCGGCAAGCACATGGATTTCTGCAAACTCCATTGAGGTGAATGGAACTGATTTTCAGTTGCAGAAAAAATCCTGGAACAAAATCCGTAGTGTGTGAGGGCACAGGAAACAAGTAAACGGCTGGTTGTTAAAGATGATGAGGGATCTATATATGTTGTATGAAGTTTATGCAAAGTGGTTTTATATGTGGTTTCACTATGTACTTTAGTTTCCATAGAGGCTTTCCTAAGACCATTTCCTAGAACTGCTTCCTAAAAAACATGGCCACTAATGATGGAAAAGTCATTGCATAAACATTAATACATGAAGAAGCCAGGTCATATTGTGCGTTGCTGGACAATGTGGAGCTGGAGCATGGGTGGACTGGCCATAGAACCTACAGGGAAATTTCCCAGTGGTCTGACTCCCATGGGGCCACCCGATCCCTCCTTTTTACCGCCAGCCAGGTACATAAAGATCTGATGCTCTCAGCATTAAAGGGGTTCTCCAGAAATTAAAGAATTGAAAATACTTAAATATTTTTTTATAATAAATATATTCACAAATATCTTTCATTAGTTATAATGGCTCTTTTTGTCTAGGGAGCAATCATTAGGAGAAATAAAATGGCCACCGTCCTATCAGTATACACAAAACCTGTCCTAATCATACAGGAAGACAAGTTACTTCACAACACTGCGCTATAGAGCTGCCTCATCCTCCTCTCTGCTCGTCAGGGATTATGATCCTGAATACAGGTGAATCTCTGTGGGAATGGAGAAGATGAGGAGACATCAGAGGAGGGTGGGGTGTGGTTAATGTGCATCAGCACTTGTATGCAGTCTCCATTACCACAGCCCCACATTATCACAGGCTGTTCTGTCCATTCTCTCTGTACTTCATGTCTCCTCGTGAATTCCATTCCTACAGTGATTCAGTTGAAAATCATATTAAACAGTATTTAGGATTATAATTCCTGACAAGCAGATCAGCGAGGAGGATGAGGCAGCTCTTTACCTCAGTGTTGTGAAGTAACTTGTCCTGCTGTGTGATCTGTGTGTAGCTGATACATGCCTCCCAAGTGTCCCTCTTTTGGAAGGACAGTCCCTCTTTGCTCCTTAAATGTCCATCTTACATGTGTCAGATCTCAACTTCATTATTTGGTGTAACTTGGACCCTAACCCTTTCCAAACATGTTATGTAATGGTATATTATAAATGGTTCCCTTAAAAAATATACCTTATCCTACAAAAAATAAGCATTCATATGACTATATGAATAGAAAATTAGAAAAAATAAGTTATGGCTATTGGAACGTTGGGAGGAAAAAACGAAAACGCTAAACCAAAAAAAGGTCCGGTACTTAAGGGGTTGAAGATGGCGCACACTCCACCATCTCCGCTTTCTCACCTAGCAGATACCTGGGGATAATGTCTGTGATCAGGAAAAATCCAGATCACAGACATTTAACTCCTCAGACTCCATTGTAAAATGTGACCACAGTATCTGAGAGTGCAAACGGGAGGCACCTGGGACTAATGTCCGCGGGGGCAGTAACGCCAATTGCGGACTTTTAACCTTTCAGATGCTGCAGTCAGACCTCGGCATCTGTATAAGCTCCGGCTCCCCTGGCGAGGATAGTGGGAGCCAGATACCGTGTGTGGCAACCTCTGTCCTCCTCTTTTACAAAAGGCTACTGCACATTAGTTCTTATGGAACTCCTAACTATAAAGCCGAGTGGACTCGGCCTGCATGTTGGTACCTGCATCCCTGAATTAGTGGAGGCCTTTGAAGCACCAGAAATGGCAAAAGGCAGAGTGGATCCAGCATGCATGTGGAACCAACACCCCCTGATTATACGGAAGCCAAGGTTGGCACATAACAGGTAGGAAATAGTGTTAGGTTCTCGTCCTACAGAGATCACCTTGACGATTTGATGGACGGGCTCAGATAATTTTGTACAAAATATATTTGCCAGGAATCTCTAATTTACTAAACAAGCATAGCATTAGCTTCAGAATACCTCATATCACTATGGTATTTTGTGCTTTATCTGGTTGGCAGTGTGCCATTGCATTGTATGTATTTTTTTTTCAAGTATTAAAACGCAAGAAAAACCTATATAAACGTGATATCATTGTAATCTTACTGACCTGGAGAATGAAAATAACAGGTCAGTTTTACTGTATATGGAACGTTGTAAAAACAAAACCCATAAACTGTTGCAGAATTGCTTTTTTTTAATCCAATTTCACCCCATTTGGAATTTTTTTCCAGCTCCTCACTACATCGTATGCAATATTAATGGTGGATTTAGAAAGTGCAACCTTTTCCGCAGAAAACAAGCTCTTATATAAGTAAGTGACCAGAAAAATTAATACAGTTATGGCCCTGGAAAGGCAAGGAGTGAAAAATATCCAAAAGGGTTAAAGTACTGTACGTATTAAATGTATTGTTTTTCGAAGTGCAGCGCTAACAGCACTGGATCTTCATTATTGTATACTACATATGTATACTACATAACCTCCTGATGATGGTTCATTAATAGACATTCTGGCAGGGATGCCTTCGCAACTTGGAGTAATCTCAAAAACGTATCTCTAATAGTTTTCTTCCTGGGTCGTCTTTGTGCTGCAGAACATATACAGTGTACAGGCCTCTGTTGATTGTGCCTTGTATAGTAAATCTCTGGCTGTCGTAAATGGTGTGAAAAATGAAATCACTTCTTTATTGTGTCCTGGAGCAGTTTAATTAACAGAACATATGAAATAATGAGTCATTTGCACCTCTCACTTTAGAAAGTGAGAAAATCAGCCAAGATGCATGAACTGCGCATACAGCAGCGGAGGAGTTACACTGGAATATCAAATATTATTGCCTTATAAAGTAAAAGAACTTTGCTCTTATCAGCATGAAAATAGACTATTATCTGTGGCGGACACATAGCAATTCCCCCAAGCCTAGGATTCCTAAAGTTTGGCATTGTGAGACCTGAAAATGATTATTCGTTAAATCGGTCACCAGACACATAGCTGTAGATCACCTGGTTAAAATGCTGTTTTTCTTTTGTTGATCCAAGGCTCCATTCTTAATATGCAAATTAGGCCTTCGGTGCAACTCAGACATCACCATTGCTCATGTTGCACCCAAGCTCCGGTCATGTACTTGATGCCTAAACAACCAGATATAGGAGACTGATTTTCGGTCGGTACAAATTTCTGTATCAAATCTGTGCCCTATGAATTCAATTTCTGAGTTAAAAAAAAACAACAAAAACATTGTAATCATTTTCTGTAGACTGATGTATTGTGCCACCTTGTGGTTGGCTTTAGAATTCGTCAAATGGTCAATATTCTGTAAAATCTGTAACAATTGTACAATAAAATAGGCATGCTGTGGATTTTAAAAAAATTACCTGAATTACACAAGATTTTATTTTTTTAAACCCCATTCATCCACAATGTCTGAACTTGTCCTAAAGGACATCATTATTATTTGAAAGGGCCATTAAAGGGGTTTGAGACAAGTTTTTAAATTATCCTTTATGCACAGGATAGGGGATAACTACTAGCTGGTGGCTGGGGGTCTGACCAATCTTAAAGGGGTTCTCTGGGATTTACATATTGATGACCTATCCGCAGTATGTCTGGTTTAATAGGGTTGATCCTGGTGACAGAGCCTCTTTAAAAGTGGAGGGCTCAATGTTACTACTACTGTCTAGGGCAGTGGTGCCAGAGGGAGCACTCAGAGCCCTGTGTGTGGGCCATGTGTAGGGTTGCCACCTGTGCACTATTAATAATGAGTGCTTCGATATTTTTTTTTCTTTTCTTCTTGGAGAAGGGGGCATTAATAATACTGTCCTCTAATAAAGGCATTATTAACCCCTTAAGGCCGAAGCTACTTTTACACTTAATGCCGAAGCCACATTTTTTAAATCTGCCATGTGTCACTTTATTAATTCATAACTTTGGGATTCTTTCACCGATTCGACTGATTCCAAGATTGTTTTTTCGTGACATATTGTACTCCACGACAGTGGTAAATTTGAGTCAATATAAATCACCTTTATTTATAAAAAAAATCCTAAATTTACAGAAAATTTGGAAAAATGTGTAATTTTCAAACTTTGAATTTCTCTGCTATTAAGGCAGATAGTGATTCCTCACAAAATAGTTATTACTTTACATTTCCCATATGTCTACTTTATGTTGCCATCATTTTGTAGATGTAATTTTATTTTTTGGGGATGTTAGAAGGCTTAGAATTTTAGAAGCAATTCTTAAAATTTTTAAGAAATTTTCCAAAACCATTTTTTTAAGCACCAGTTCAGTTCTGAAGTCACTTTGTGGGGCTAACATAATAGAAACCACCATAAATTACCCCATTTTAGAAACTACACCCCTCAAGGTTTTCAAAACTAATTTTACAAACTTTGTTAACCCTTTATGTATTCCACAAGATTTAAAGGAAAATGGAGATGACATTTCAAAATTTCACTTTTTTTTGCAGATTTTCCATTTTAATCAATTTTTTCCTGTAACACATCAAGGGTTAATAGCAAAAAAAACCTCAAAAACTATTACCCTGATTCTGCGATTTACAGAAACACCCCACATGTGATTGTAAACTACTGTATGGGTCCATGGGCAAGCGCAGAAGGAAAGGTGCGCCAGATGGTTTTTGGAGGGCGAATTTTGCTGGACTGGTTTTTAGACACCATGTCCCATTTGAAGCCCCCCCGATGCACCCCTACAGTAGAAACAACCAAAAAGTGCCCATATTTTGGAAACTAAGGGATAAGGTGACAGTGTTATTGATACTATTTTGGGGTACATATGATTTTTGATTACACTTTTTTCTAGGCAAGGTAAACAAAAATGGCTGTTCTGGCTCAGTTTTTTTTTTTTTTACTGTGTTCACCTGAGGGGTTAACTAATGTGATATTTTTGTAAAGGGCCTCATTTTTTGCGGGAAGAGGTGACGGTTATATTGGTACTATTTTGAGGGGTATATGCCTTTTTGATCGCTTGGTATTACACTTTTTGTGATGTAAAGTGACAAAAAATTGCTTTTTGACCGTTTTTATTTTAGTTTTTTTACTGTGTTCACCTGAGGGGTTAACTAATGTGATATTTTTGTAAAGTAGGTTGTTACGGACGTGGCGATACCCAACATGTATAGTTTTTTTTATTTATTTAAGTTTTACACAATAATATCATTTTTGAAACAAAAAAATCATGTTTTAGTGTCTCCATTGTCTGAGAGCTGTAGTTTTTTTTATTTTTTGGGCAATTATCTCAGGTAGGGGCTCATTTTTTGCGGGAAGAGGTGACGGTTAGATTGGTGCTAGTTTGAGGGGCATACGCCTTTTTGATCACTTTGTATTACACTTTTTGTGATGTAAAGTGAAAAAAAATGGCTTTTTTTTACCCTGTTTTTATTTTATTTTTTTTACGGTGTTCACCTGAGGGGTTGGGTCATGTGATATTGTATAGTGTACTGCAGTGTATTTTCATTCATAGTAAGCTTTACCATGGCAAGCCGGACGAAAGCGTCCGGTTGCCATGGTAACCATCGGAAGCATCCGGTTGTCATGGCAACCATCGGGCGCGTCCGGTTGCCACGGCAACCATCGGGAGCGTCCCCCGGTTGCCATGGCAACCATCGGGACGCTGCCACAGCAGAGCAGCGTCCCGATGGGAGGGAGCTCCCTCCCTCTCTCCTCCGCACACCATCGGTGCGCTGCCAGAGCACCGCAGCGCCCGATGGGAGAGGGAGGGAGCCCTGTTAACCCCCTTCCATACTGCGGCATGGAAGGGGTTAAACGGCCGACATCGCTGCCAGCAGCGATGTCGGCCGTTTGAAGCAGAGTGTCAGCTGTACGCTGATACTCTGCTTCACCGCTCGGCCATCCTGACATCGAGGAGGGGGGGGAATGTATTAAAAATGTAACTGCTGGAAAAAGTGTGGGGTGGGGGGGACGGGGGGGCTTCTGCAAACATTTTATGAGGATCTGATCCCCGCAGTCTCGGACTGCGGGGATCAGATCCTTTCAACCAGCACACGCGTATCCTGTGATTGGCTAGTCTGACCAGACTAGCCAATCACAGCGATCGCTGGCCCGGGACCGCCCCCATTGGTCCCGGGCTGGTTAGCTGAGACCCCTGGCTGTAATTAACAGCCGGGGTCTCAGCGCTGTCACCATGTCATCAGACATGGTGACAGTTTAATGCCATGACGGCTTATCCCGTCATGGGGCGGCAAGCGGCTCCTGCCCATGACGGGATAAGCCGTCATTCGGCGTTAAGGGGTTAATACTGGGAGCCACTAATGGAGGAAAAATAATACTAGGGGAGCACTAATGGGGGCATTAATTTTACTGGGGACCTCTTTAATACTGGGTGACCTAAGTAATACTGGGGGCCACTAATGGGGACCTTATTAATTCTGGGTGCCACTACTGGGGCATTATTAATACTAGGGGCATTATTAATACTAGGGCCACCAACGGGGGCACTCATTGTATTGGGGCCATGCCCCACAGCTTAACTTGGCCGTTTTTTCAGTATTCCATTTAAATTGTCGTGTTGGCACTTTGCGATAAATAAGTGGGTTTTGGGTTTTTTATGGGCTCTTGGTCTCTAAAAGGTTTGCCATCACTGGTGTAGGGCTGTGTTGGCTAACCTTCAGCACTCGAGCTGTGGTAAAACTACAACTCCCAAGATGCCCCCTTCCTTGGCTGTTCTGAGAACTCCATAGAAATGAATGGAGCATGCTGGGAGTCGTAGTTTCACCACATCTGGAGTGCCGGAGGTTAGCCATCGCTGGTCAAGGGTGATGTTTTACAGTCAGCTCCTGTTCCTGTTCATCTTTTGACCACTGAAACAAACAGCAATGGAGTATGTAGTCACATAATAGGAGTTTCATCAGAAAGCTCAAAAGTTACAGGGGAAGATTTATCAAAACTGGTGTAAAGGAAAGTAAGAATTAGACCTATTGGTAATTGGTTTTCCGGGAGTGCGACATGACAGCATCACATGTAGGATGTCTCCCCGCCCACTCGTGGGACAGGAACAGAGAGGATAAAAAGCCCCCCACCCCACCAGTCTTTTTTAAATTACCACACAAGGATGGATGAAACCAAAAGGGGGGATTTTATTCCACTTCACAAATATTACAATAATTCTAACACATTAAAAGGGTGGGAAATCTGGGTGCTGTCATGTCGGACTCCTGGAAAACCAATTACCGGCAGGTCTATTTCTTAAGGCCCTTTTAGACGGGCCGATGAGTCTCCCTGCCCGAGCGCCGATCAGCGACATCGGCGCTCGTGCAGGGAGCCTTTACACGACACGATGAACTAAGAACCGGGCCGCACGAGTGATCGCTGTATCACTCGTGCACCCCGGCAGCTCTATACTGTCAGGCGCGCATCACCCATTACCATCTGCCAACGACTAAACGATTTTCGTTTAAACTGGAAGATTTTCGAACGATTAACGATTAATTTATTGGCAGGACAAAAGATGCGATCAACGAGAAGCGAACGAAATCTCGTTCGTCGTTAAATCGTTAACCGTGTTTATACACAACAATAATCGTGCAAATTCGAACGTTTTAACGATTATTTGAATGATAATCGGCTCGTGTAAAAGGGCCTTTACGTTCCAGGACGTCCTCCATGACAGTACCACATGGAGATATACCAGATAAGCAGCCTAATTAGTGTGGAACTACAGCTTGAAAGACTTTGCATCCAAACCCTTGATCTTGGCTGTTTGCAATGTCTAATTTATAATGTCTACAAAAGGATGGTCCATTGAGGCTTCTGCATGTTCCACCAGTGCAGCTGCCACCACTCTAGTGGAATGGGCTTTGAACGAAAAGGTTTCTATCCTTTCTGAAATTATTGGTAGTTTCTAGATAGGCTAGAAGGGATCTTATGGCATCCAGCATGTGAATTCCCCTTTCTTTGTCATTTATTAGATCCGTTCAAAAAGATGGCAATACTATTTCTTTGTTTAGATGAAAGGGAGAGACTTCTTTGGGAAGGAATGTTGGATCCAATTTCAGGATGACTCTATTATGTAGTATCTTAAGGCAGTGATTTTCAACCAGTGTGCCTCCAGCTGTTACAAAACTACAACTCCCACCATGCCCTTCTGTAGGCTGATAGCTGTAGGCTGCCTGGGCATGATGGGAGTTGTAGTTTTGCAACAGCTGGAGGCACACTGGTTGAAAATCACTGTCTTAAGGTATGGTTCCCTTGTGGTTAACCCTTTCAGTACCAAGCCACTTTTCACCTTAAATCCCAGGCCGATTTTTGCAAATCTGACGTGTCACTTTATGTGGTAATAACTTTAGAACGCTTTTACTTATCCAGGCCATTCTGAGAATGTTTTCTCGTGACACATTATACTTCATGACAGTCATAAATTTGAGTCAATATATTTCACCTTTATTTATGAAAAAAATCCCAAATTTACCAAAAATTTATAAAAATTTTCAATTTTCAATTTCTTTGCTTTTAAAACCGAAAGTGATAAAATATTTATTACTTAACATTCCCCATATGTCTACTTTATGTTGGCATCATTTTGTAAATGTCATTTTATTTTTTTTAGGAAGTTAGAGGGCTTAGAAGTTTAGAAACAATTTTTCAAATTTTCAACAAAATTTCCAAAACCATTTTTTGAGCACCAGTTCAGTTATAAAGTGATTTTGGGAGACTTACCTAATGGAACCCACTAATAAATGACCCCATTTTAGAAACTACACCCCTCAAATTATGAAAAAATGTTACAAACTTTATTAACCCTTCAGGTGTTCCACAAAAATTAAAGGAAAATGGAGGTGAAATTTCAAAATTTCAATTTTTTTGGTAGATTATTCACGTTGTTAATTTTTTTCTTGCAACACAGCAAGGGTTAACAGCAAACTAAACCTCAATATACATTACTCTGATTCTGCAGTTTACAGAAATACCCCCATATGTGGTGGTAAACGTCTCTATGGGTTTGTGGCAGTGGTCAGAAGGAAAGGAGCGCCATACGGATTTTAGAGGCAAATTTTGCTAGAATGGTTTTTAGGCACCATTTTGTAATTGAGAGACCCTGAAGTACCCCTACAGTGGAAACCCTCAAAAAGTGACCCCATTTTGGAAACTATACACTTCAAAGAATATATTAAGGGGGGTACTGGCCACTTTAACCTCCTAAGCGTTTTACGGAATTTGGAAACACTTTGGTAACAGGAGAAAAGCACCCCATAATTTGTTACCCATTTTCTCCTGAATACGGCAACACCCCATACGTGGTGATAAACTGCTGTGGGGGCACATGGCAGGACTCAGAACAGAAGGAGCGCCATATGAATTTTGCAGCACAGATTTTGATGGATTGGTTTGTGGGAGCCATTGATTTTTATTTTTTTGAGTTATTGTCTAATGTGGGGGCTCATTTTTTGCGGGATGAGGTGACGTTTTCCTTGGTATCATTTTGGGGTAAATATGCCTTTTTGATCGCCTGTTATTACACTTTTTGTGAAGCAAGAGGGAAAAAAATGGCTGTTTTGGCATAGTTTAAAAAAAAAAATATATATATATATTTTAACGGAATTCACCTGGGAGGCCATCTCATGTAATATTTTTATAGAGCAGGTTGTTACGGACATGGTATTGTAATGCATTGGCTGTAAGTGTATTACACAGTGTAATACACTTACAGCTTCCTGCCTGTGAGATCCAGGGGGCTGGATCTCACAGGCTTCCGTAGAAGGAAGCCCGATGCCTAAGGAAGGCATCGGGCTGCCTTCCCTGCCATCGGGTCCCCGTCATAGCAGCAAGGGGACCAGATGGGCTCTTCCTCCCAGCGCAGACATCGCACATGCCGCGGTCAGAGTTGACTGCAGCAGTGCGAGGGTTAATGCACCGGCATCTGTGTTTTCACCAATGCTGGTGCATACAGCAGGGGTCCGGCTATTGGCCACTGCCGGACCCCTGCAGCTGATCGGGCGAGTGCAGGGAATTGTGTCCCGGCGGAGTATAAGGGTTAATGCCTGGATTTCTCCTATTCTCCATGCTGATGTCTCTATCTGTTTAGAGACAGATGTTTTACAGAAGCATTTTGTATTGGTTCAAAGGGTTCACCAGTTAAACCATTTAGTACCAAGGAGGCACTGCTCATTTTAAAGTTGATCTAATTCTTACAGTTGGTTTTATGAACCTATTTACCCACCTATTTTCTGCTAGGGAAAATTTAGGAACCAAATTAATGCTGGCACCTGTATCTTCAAGGTACTGGGTCTGAGCATTTTATCAAACCCTTCTTGAAGAAAATCTAAAATCTCTGCCAGTTTTGGGGATAATGGAACAAAATGTTTTCCATATCTTTTTTAAAATTGCAGATGTTACCTGCTTATGACTTTTCTGTAAGGTCAATATCTTTTCGGATAGACCTTGTAGTGTTAACAATTCCCTTTCAGGATCCACGCTGTCAACTTTAGGTTGTTGATATCCAGATTCCAGAACAGGCCTTGAGTGAAGAGATTTGGCTGTTCCAATGACATGGATTTCAGATTTGGGAACCAGGATTGTTTTGGCCATAATGGGGCTATGAAAATTACTTTTGTCAATCCCAACAGGATCTTCCTGAGGACCGCTGGAATTAGAGGGAATGGAGGAAAGGCATATGCCAGCTCCATGTCCCAAGCTTGGGACAGAGCATCGACTGCAAATTGATGATCTTTGGGATTTAGAGAGAAGAAAGAATTTGAGTGTTCTTCCTTGTAGCGAATAGGTCTATTTGTGGATACCCCCATTTCTCTTAATTCCTGAAAGACCTGCTTGTTCAGAGACCATTCGCTTGGGTCTAAATGATGTCTGCAACTTGGTTCTGCTACCCCTTGAGATGGACTGCCGATAGAGAGGACTTCCTTTTCTGCCCAAGTGATTATTTTTTGGGAGAGATGTTGAAATAGAGGGTACCTCGTCACCCCTTGGTGTGCGAGAAAAGCAAGTTATGTTGTCTGATAGGACTCTTACATGCTGTCCATTTAACAGACCCTGCTTTAAGGTCTCCCATACTGCTCTGAGTTCCTGATAATTCAAGAATCTCCTGGTCCCAACATCCCTGAAAAAATTGGTCTGGCTGGCATCTGTTTTGACTATGATGTAGGGCAGTGATTTTCAACCAGTGTGCCTCCAGCTGTTGCAAAACTACAACTCCCACCATGCCCTTCTGTAGGCTGATAGCTGTAGGCTGCCTGGGCATGATGGGAGTTGTAGTTTTGCAACAGCTGGAGGCACACTGGTTGAAAATCACTGATGTAGGGATTTAGGTTCCAAGGGACTCCTTTCGTGATGTTCTGTGATCTTTTCCACCATTCCAGTGACCGTATAGCTTCCTCCTGGATCTGGATCTTCTGATTCAAGGACTGATGGTCTTTGTCTCATACTGAGAGGATAATTTTTTGTAGCGGCCTTGAGTGGAAATGACTCCAAGGGACTTTCACAATACAGGCTGTCATTAAACCTAAAATACTCATTGCTTCTGTTACTGTGCATACTGATTTCCTCTTAAAAGCATACATCTTTTCCCTCAGGTTTTTCTGTCTGTTTTGTAGTTGGAAGGATCTTTGAGCTGTGGAATTCAATTCAGTCCCTAAAAAGACCTTCCTGGTATCAGGTATTAGGTTTGATTTTCCCATGTTTCATATCCATCCTAGATCCTGTAGGAGTGAGATAACTTTTTGGTAGATTAGGTTCTGAGCGGAATCTGCGATCAGGAGAAAATCATCTAGATAATTATCTTTATGTATTTTTGCCTGAGAAAAGCCATGATTTCTATCATCACTTTTGTGAATAATTGAGGGGCAAAGGATATTCTAAATGGCAGACATTGAAATTGGTGTTTCACTTTCCCTTCTCATACTGAAAAATATTTTTGATAATCTGGGTGGATTGGCACATGGTAATACACGTCCTTTAGGACTAGGGTACACGTGACTGTACCTGGAGAAAGAGGTATTGTAGACCTGATGGATTCCATCTTGAAGCAATGTTACTTTATCCATTTGTTCAACAGTGTTAGGTTTATTATAGTTCTGAATGTTCCATCTGGCGTTTTTAGCAGAAAGAGCTTTGAATAATATCCTCTGCCTTCTTGGTCCCGTGGTACTTCGACTTTTGCCCCCAGTTTTTTTTTTTTTTAACTTAATTACATAAGTTTTGCTGAATTATTTCTCCCTCATAGTTTGTCACAATATATTTCTCTTGAGGTATCAACAGAAATTCTATCCTGTAACCTTCCTGTACGATCTGAAGGACTCACTGATTTTGTGTTACCTGGCACCAAGCCGAAAGGAAGACCCTCAGCCTTCTTCCCATCGGCCTGGCGTCATTGTTTATGGATGACCATCTTCTAGACTTCCCTTTGTCTTTAGACATTTGATTTTTTTCTGTCGGTATCTCCTATGAAAAAAGAATTTTCCTGGGTCTTCCTTCCAGGAAACCTTTTTATCTGATGCCTTCTCAAGTATTTTGTCCAGGACTGAACCAAAAACATAGGCTCCTGAAAAGGGAATTGCACATAATTTGTTTTTTGATGGGATGTCCTCTGACCGCCAGAGGGCCCTTCTACCAGTGTTGAGAGGGCTACATTTTGGCAGCAAATCTGACCGACTACAAATGCCGTGGCCACTTTGACTAAATGAAGGGATTCCAAAATATCTTTTCTAGGTGTTCCCATTTTTAAATGGCTTTCCAGTTGGGTCAGCCATAATAGCATTGATCTTGCTAGAGACGTAGCAGTTATATTTTTGCTGATTAGAGCTGAGGAGGTCTCCCAAGTCTTCCTCAGAAGTCCGTCAGCCTTTCTGTCCATTGGGTCTTTGAGTTGGGAGGAGTCCTCAAAATGGTATGGCATTTTTTAGGGATCTCATCCTACAATTTTGTTTCCTCCCAGTTTTAAATTCCTTGGGAATAAAGAGCTTCCTCTTCCACCCCTTCCCATTCTTCTAACATTTATTTTAGGTTAGAATTTACCAGAAAAAAAGCTTCCTTTTTAATTGGTCTTAAGCCAGCGAACATTTCATCCTGCACAGATCTTTTCTGCTGGATCTCTTCTATGTCCATAGTTTCGCTAATAACAGTAATCAAGGAATCCATATCTTCTGACCAGGAACAATATTTCTTCTCCTTGTCATAGGATGTGGAAAAATCAGTGTATCCTCACCTTCCGACTCGGTATATCGGTACTCCATTTCCTCTGAATCATATTTTATAGGTCTTTTAGTTCTTGGGGTGTTGGATATTCCAGGAGAGGGCATTAGGGACAAGACTGATGCTTTCACTTCTTCCGTTAATAAAGAACGGTGCTCTTCATTATTTTGTTGATTCAATACACTATTGTTTTGTATATATATCTCTTATTGCATGTAGCACTTCTTAGGCCTCTTTTTGGGTTCCACCTTATGGGTGCTTTCTTTCTCCCCATAGGAAGATAACCGATATGCCCTTAAGTATGTAAGTAGGGTATACACCAAGGACAGGGAGAAGCATCTTACTTACATGCCCTTGAGGACTGCTCTATGCAACCAGAGTTAAGGGCATCCATGGTAGAGGAACACTGCCTGGTGTATCTAGCCCTGTTTTTTTTCCAGCTAAAATATGAGAGTCCAAAAAATACTGCAAGTATAATCATTTAAGACTGCCATTTTCAAGATCTCTGCAGGTTTTCATTGAATAGACACTCCAGTCGATTGCTTACATAGGATGAAAACCTGTTCTGGTTTGGAAAACCTGATATGAAATCCACAGTTTTAGACATTGTAGGTAACGCCTCCAGTAACTAATCTCTTGGAGTCTTGTCTAATACGTGAGACTCCAACTGTCCCAACCATACTTTTAAGAACCTAGCGACCGATGTAGTGGCAATGTTAGGTTTAAAAGCAGAGGTAGAAGCTTCCCAGTTTTTCCTCAAATAAATATCCGCTCTTTTATCCATAGCATCTTTTAAGGGCCCTAGGTCAATCAATTTTCGCAACAGGGGCATCTATTTTAGGCACACTCTGCCAAACCTCGAGGTCCACCTCTTTAAAGGGGTACGTCCTCTTCATCGCCTTAGGGATTTAAAAAAAAAAAAAAAAAAAAAAAAAAAAAAAAAAAAAAAAACTTATCTGGCTTGTTCCATTGTTTTTTAATCAATGCACGTATGCTATCTTGGATGGGAAACATTGTAGTTTTTCTGGGATTGAGACTCTCAAACATTTGTTTCTGCAGAGACTTTGGTTCATGGGATTCCTCAATTTCCATGGTGGCTCTAACTGCCCTGAGAAGAATATTCGTGTCTTCCACCTGGAATAAAGGCCTTCCAGACTGGTCGTCAGAGGATAAGTCAGAGTCAAACACTTGCCCCTCTTCTTCAAACTCGGAGTCACTAGAACCAAGTGGTGCCTTAGACTTGACGGAAGAAGCTACAGGGAAGGATCTTTTGAATTCTTCCATGGAAGAGTGTACTTCGGATATGATTATACTCCGGATATTTTGCAGTAAAGACAGGGATTCTTCAGCTAAAATTTTCTACAAACAAGAAGGGCAAACAGCCTTCTGATAAGATGGACTAAGCCTCTTCCTGCACATGCCACAAGCCTTCCTAGATTTATGTGCAGCTTTCTTGGGCGACTCCCTAGGTCCCTGAAACCACATATATAATTACATTAGGAAGGAACAAACAAGTAGTGCAGAAGCCCCCTTACCACACCAGAAGTACCATAGCCAAGTCTGGGGTGGTATCTTAACATCCAACACGTTTCTCTCCCTCTCCTTCCTGCATTGCAGCAGCAGAGGGGGAACAGATTTTGAGAGGAACAAGAACTGCTCAGCTTACCAGCAGTGGTGAACGCTTCCTCTCAGGGTGGCTGGCTGGAGCTCCTTTTTCAAATCGGGCACGCTAATCCCCGGCCTGTAGCACGCCCACTTCTACTTTCCACGCTGAAACGCAGGCCAACTTCCGGCGATGCACTTCTGGTTACGGCCCACGCTCCAGCAGCACGCTGCACCTTCCCCGGAGAGAAGGTGCAAGTGAAGCCATTCCCCGGACCTCCTCCCAGGCCAGAAAAAAGGACCTCTCCAGACTTCACACGGCGGCTCCTTGCAGAGACTTACGCCAATAGGTAAACCCCCCAGCCATCAGTATTATCGGAAAAAACAGGCCCTGCAGCCCCCAACAACGATCAGTAGGGCACCATTCCCGTCCTATGGACAGGAAACAGGAATAACTGAAGACAGGAAGGAGGATGGGCCTTTTAAACGATCTAAGGGTTCCTGTTTCCTGTCCAGGAGAGGAGGGATCTCTCACAGGTGCTGTCATAGGGTGAAAGGGAAAATTTTATCTGTAATACATTTCCACTATAGAGGGCACAAGAGGGAAATGTATTGTTACATGGGAAATCCCTCAGATGGCAGCTATGTAATACAAGGACAGCTCAGATCATTTTTATCCCTAAAGACAAACAGACATGAACGCAGATGGGTCTATAAATCAAGTGTTTATTTTGTCCATTAAGAGAAAGGATTATGCTTTCGCTTTCTTGACAGTCTTGGTAGTCTTTGCAGACTTGGTAGACTTTGTAGGCTTGACAGGCTTTTTAGATTCTGCAGACTTTGCAGACTCGGTTGACTCCTTTACAAGTTTCTTCATCTCATGTCGGATAATCTTGTTCCTCTGTAAAATGAGAAGAGATTTCACTGTAGAATTGCAGAATGTTACAGTAACTAGCAGACCCTTAGAAGGAGTTGCCCAGCAAATTAAAAAAAAAAAAAAAAAAAAAAAAAAAGCCTCCATTATCCTCAGCTGCAGCACTTTTGGACTACAGGCAAACTCCTGTCCACTCTAAACTACAAGTTGCAGATTCTCTCTGAGCTTGTTCACATTTCCTCTAACCTTCAATTACAAGGCTTCTGCCTCATGTATTTCACACTGGCTGTGAAAGAAACGTTCGAAGAGTCTATGCCCCACACACTGCTCCTATTCCTCAGTCCTACCCCCTCTCCCTGCTCTGGCTAGCTTTACATGCTGTCTCAGTAGCAACTCCCTCCCAGCAGATAATATCCAACAACCCCTTCTCACACTGATACTTCATGATCTCTGGATTACTCCCAGCGCTATTCGTTCTACACATCAGAAGAATACAGCTACTGGGATGAGAGCGCACAGGGACCAAGGGGCTGAGGTCGCCTAATGAAATTGGTGAGGGATGTGCATACATCTGTGATGAGGAGAGCGACTGCAAGCTATGATCAGGGGATGCAGCCAGGTTGGTACATAATACTGTGGATGTGTTGAGACAGGCAAGAACTACTGAAATTCAAGTCCGCAAAGAGGGTGGCTACAAGTGGAAAATTAGCAAAATGTACACTTTACTGAGAGCTCTTATTTTGATCCACCCCTTTAATAACTGTTCATGTGCTGGGGCTCCAGTATTTGGTATGTTCATCACAGGCTCAGTGTCACACACTTGTCATATCTGATGGGACTAATGTAGTTACATAATCAGAATAAAGTACCCTTAGAATAAACTTACCATTTTCTTTGCCTTCATGACCTTGTAGCGATCAAAGTCTGTCATCTTTGCTTTCTGTAGAAAATAATTAAGTTCTGTTTAAGTTCCTAAACATTTACTAAAATAGAAGTGTTCAAACAGGACAAAACTCAACATAAATACAAATCAAGGTCTAAATGCTCATATCACCAAATTCCAAGCTATGCACTATACAAATAATTAAAAATTAGCTAGCAGCCCCCCCCCCCCCAAAAAAAAAAAACAACAAAAAACTGCAATTAAACCAAGTGTACTAATAAGCTGAGTGACTACTACAGGGGTACAACTGAAATGTACATAGGTTTAAGAGAAAGTCTGTGGGGGACATTTAGCATTTGCGGTTTTTGTGTCAGTTCTAAGTCCGTCTTTGCTTTGTGTGCCTGCGCAAAATTTATGAAATGGTGCACCTATATTTGGCATGAGTGCAAAGTGGTTTTAAACTTGTGGAAAAGTAAACCAGGGGGAAGTCCTGACTTCTATAAAAACCAGACATAGAAAATGAGCCATAATCCAGGTCTAATCTCACTTAGTGGTGAGCCTCACCTACTGTCACAAACTCTGCTACCGCCAGAACTAACATATCCGATTTGATAACGTCCCCCTGTATTCTTATAATGGCTAACTTACTGACAAGCCAGCCACCAGTCTTTAGGAACTGTCACATTTCCTGACTCGTCCGTTTTAGTAACTGCTTGCACTTCCCATGTAATAGTACTGAGGCATTATTGTGACTATGTTAAGCCATTCCTTTTTTATTTCTGCTAGAAGTTTTAAATTAGCAAGTTTGACACGAAGGTCTAGATGGGTGCTACCAGGTTGGGGGAGGGGGTGTCCAGGGACATGCCAATAACGGGTAACACCCATTTAAACCTTCATTACAAACTTCTAGTAATTTATTTGTAACTTCCAATGGGAATAACAAAGGAGCAACACAACACGGAGTTATAAGAATAGATGCTCCAGAATTACAAGGGAGATGCAGGTATTTGGCACAACATGTCAGGAGAGGTGACAGGTCCTAAAAAAAAAAAAAACACACTGAATCAGGAATGAACGGCCCCACACTAACAAAGCCTATGTAGCTAGTACCCGTAACAGATGTATACAAATGAACATTGTAAACGGCACTCATTTTACAATAAAGCTGAATGACTTTAGACTATGGCTGGCCACTATTCCTACCAGCATGTCTGGTTTCAAGAGGAAACCTAAAAGCTCAGGGGACAGACCTGTAATAGAATAGAGGCGTACTTACCCGATAGACCCTGCACGCTGCTCCGGTTCTCCTGACAAGACCATTTTCCAGTTACACATTACAGCTGCAGTCCGTCACTGGCCTCCGCTGTCACATGTTGTCGATGTCACAGCTGCAGCCAGAAAAACAGAGCCTTGTCGGGAGAACTGGGGAGTGGCGGAGCACGGCCTGTCAGGTAAGTACTCATCTATTCTATTACAAGTCTGCCCCTTGAGTGGTCCCGTTTCCTCTTGAACCCAGACAACCCCTTTACATAGGCCAAAGATCAGGATACCGCTACAGCCAATCATTTGATAATCGGGCAAAGAGTCACCTAAATCACAGTTTCTGGGCAGCTGATCTTCCTTCTACCTTAACAGTGATCTGCTGCCAAGAAACAATAATTCTCTATGGGGATCCACTAGTCCCCATACAAATACGAATGTAAATGCAGCTTCTACCTCCTTGGAGAAGTAGGAAATTTCGGAAACAAAGAATTTCGGATAATTCCTGTGTAAGGCTAAATGCACATGATCAAGACTGTGTGCGGATTGGCGTGCAGAAAATCCGCACTGTAGGTCAGATACTTTGTATTCTATGAGATCTGGAAAAAAAAAAATCTGCATTGTGTGCATGAGAATTTCAATGCGGATTTCGAAGTCAATTTGATTTTTTTTTTCTGACCAGATTTTCTCCATTCACTTCAACAGGCAGAGGATGTGGATTGTCCGCATGGATTTTCCTGCGAACACCTACGGATTCTCTATACATAAGCCCTGAACGCATGACATTACCCTAAAGGTGCCTTAGCCACATATACATCCTCCCAAAGTGAATGGGAAAAACCATTGCGCCCCATTCGAACAACAACATTTTCGTTCTGCATCTTTTCCGGATCGAATGCTGACCCATTCATTTCAACGGGGCCACAAAAATGTGGACAGTACACCATGTGCTGTCTGCATCTGAATATCTGTTCCAAAGATAGAACATGTCCTATTCTTGACCATACATGGACAATAGGCATTGTTACAATGGGTTTGAAAAAAATAAAAATGGATGCAACACAGATGTTATCCTTATTTGTGGATCTGCCTTTTACAGGCCGCAAAATACATATGGTCGTGTGAATTCACCCTTTAGCTGCAGTATCTCTCCCACAGGAGCTAAGGATCAGGCATGTTGTAATGCAACACGCAGGATCCTTCACTCCTTCCGACATCTGGTCACGGGAGAGTCGGGATACCAACACAAACTGGTTAAAGTCAATGAAGTTAGAGGGTTCAGCTGATTTTTATAGTGTGTATGGACATTCTTACTTTGCCCGCAGATTCCACATGGACTTCTTAGAGATATTTAGCCTACATGCCCTTAACTAGCACGTGCTCCTTACCAAACCAGTCAAAAAAGGATTACATCTGTATATGCACCAAAATGAGAGCAACAGAACTGTGTCAGATGGGACAGCTTCTCCGACGACCACAGACCCTTACACATCCCTAGAGAGGGCAGAGTACAATTAAACAGGGTTAGAGAGAAAACTTACCCTCTGTCTGGCATCAATCCTCTTGGCCCAGTTTGTTTGGGTCCATTTCTCATTAACATTAGCCTTCTCCCAAGCAACACGGACGCATTTTTGGCGTGCACTAAAATCAGAAACAGTTTTTAGTAAAAGAAACGTACCCATCAGAATATTTACAGCAGGTGGACTAATGCAACCAGCTCTCAAACCATAGAAGAGTCCAGTGGGCAGATGTACAGCCAAGTAGAAAAGAAAGCGTGACGTATACAAACCTGTGTGGAAACTTGATGACGAAGTCAGTAAGCTGCATGCATTTGAAGGGCATCGACTGCCTCCTCACACCGGTGCAGGGACCATCTACAAGAGCCTGTGAAGGCAGAAGGTTGGATCAGAACATGGTTTGTCACCTCTCCTGGCATGTCAGTCTTAGGAAATACTTGATTTTTACAGGAAGTATTCTGGAGCATCTATACAATGCATAGTTGTAAGAAGAGTTCCTCTATTATTCCTATTAGAAGTTTATGAATAAACTGACAACTGGGTGTCACCAGTTAGTGATGTGGCCACTACACTCTCACATTGCCCTGAGAGTGTCACCCCTCCGACAAGGAATACTGACACCCATTATTAAGTTATTCAAATATTCAGGAGGAAGAACAGAGGATTGGTACATGACACAGCTATAAGAAAAGAAGTTCCAGAATTGTTATTTTGGGAAATTTGAGGAAAGCAAATATTTGCTAAAACAGGTGTCAGGTGTGGTGGCAGGCCCTCTTAAAGAACTCCCGCAAAAAAATTTATTCCATGTCCTGCTAGAAATGTACATGATGTAATCTGTAGTGAATGTCATTTTCTTACCAGTGTTACCAGTGAGAATTTTTGAGTTATATCATCCTGAAGTTTCTCATCTGTCATGTGACTAGGAATTAGACCCACCAACTCACACAGCACCTTATGTGTGGACAGGAAGTCTAATTCTCTATGTATTCCTATGGGAGCCTCACTTTCAGTCTCATAGGAATGAATAGAGCAGTTACTGGCTTCCTGTCCTGGGTCAGTTGGAGGTCAGGGAGTTGGTCACATGACCCAGCTACAATAAGAAGAGAGGGGAAACTCAATTTCAGCTTCGGATAAAAAAATGACATTCACTACAGATTATATCCTTTCTAACAGGTCAGAGAATAAAGTTTTTTGTGGGAGTTCTTAAAACGTAACGTGTCATTAGTTTGGGGGCCACTTATCCACCATTATGCTGTTTTGCAACAAGCACTTAGCTTTCACAACTGCCCATTTCAGTATTAAAAAAACAAAAAAAAATAACCTTAACCAAGTTGACTCAGACATATGAGCACGGCACAGAGAAGCTGGCACAACGTGCCCGATGCCACCGGACTCACATGAGATACTATACAAGTTCTTGTACCACGTGATGCCAAAACTGCTGCTTCCACTTAGGCATCATGTACACGACAGTTGTACGGGTCCGTGTCTGATCCACATTTTTGGAGCATTGCACACGGACCCATTCATTTCTAAGGGGTCTGTAAAGAATGCGGACATTAGGATGCACACAGCTGGTATCCGTATTTTGCAGATGCGCTCGGTTTGCAAACTGCAAAATACATACGGTCGGGTCCAAGAGACCTTAATGAAACTGCCCGGATCAAATGATCATCCCTTGTAATGGACTGAACCACACTCCGCTAATAGTTACCCTGTTCTGGTCAATGACATCGACAATCGCCACAAGTTTGCCAGCATGGGGACCGAAGGAGATGTAGGCGACACGGCCGATCTGGACGTAGCGTTTGAACACCTGCAAAGAGACAAACATGATTAACATGTGGCATTACCAGTCTCACCAAGTATAATGGACCCAAAACCCTTACATCAGACGGATCCAACCTTAAAGAAAAGCTCCACCTTATTACGGAAGAGACCCTTTGTGTGCTGTACACAGAAGCCGTGGGGATCCAGTACTGGTACAATACCTCAAGAGCAAGGGTCTCTAGACGGGGGACGTTATACAGTCAGGGCCACTATGCACAGTGTCATTTACCATGCAGAGCTGTCAATGAGGCTACATGCCCACAACAGTGAAAAACGGACGTGTGATGTACGTTTTTATAATGGCCATCACACGTCTGTTTTAAGACCAATGTTAGTCTATGGGGTTATACACACAGCAGTTTTAGTTGACAGCCAGTGAATACCAGACGTCAAAATATAGAACATGTCCTATGTCGTCCGTTTTTTACTGGCCGACTGCCCCCTTACAACTGAATGGGTCCGTTTTTAACGTCAGTTTCTCAGAAAGACACCAGTGAAAAAAACAGATAAAAATGGACAGTTTATCCGTTTTTAACAGATGTTTATTTCCAGTCAGATGCATGTAGCCGCCTTAGGCTATGTTCACACTTTTCTTGTGCTAAAACAAACAAAAAAAACCTGATGAGGAATATTTCAGCATTCCATATTTTTAGGATGTGGTTTTTAATCTGAGTTTTAATGACTTTTAATCCTATAAATTTGTGGGCACAGAATCCATACAAGTAATGGACAAATCCTCTCTTTTCCCATCGGCATGGTATTTAAACCCACACGTGGGGAAGAAAAAAAAAAGCAGCATATGAATTGACAAGCCGTTCCCCCATTTGATTCAATAGAGACTAAGCATTTTCAGCACATTTTTTGGGTGCAGAATCCACATCTAAAAGCTCCATGTTAACACCCCCTTACTGATAGCCATTCCATAACCACAACGGTGCAGATCTTCCCTCATATAACACAGCACATTATGTCCTGACACATTACACTGCACGTCCCTGTAGTGTTATGCAGTACATATGAGGCTCTGTCCTAGTCAGACCTATCTAATAAGGCAGATGGTGACAGGGCCGCAGTCACCACGTCTGGCCCTGCGGTAGGTGTCAGTGAGGTGGGCCGGGACTAGGCCTAGACCATAGGGATTCAGGCTCGGATTTTCCCAGGACTAGCGGTATGACACGTCGGGGGAGCAGACAGCGGAGGTGACCCGGACCGGCAGCGGCGCTGGTACTAGAAGTGTGCGCTCCATGCGGCCCCGGCCTCTCCTCAGCACAGCGCCTTACACTCCACTACCGAACCACCATTCTAAACGGTACCGACAGCCCGCCCAATGCTGAGCCCACACGTCCACAACAATCCCTTTGCTTCTATTCGTGAGCCGTACACAGCCCGCGGTCAGCAGAGCACAAGTGCACCCAACTCACCATGATGGCGTCGGCGAGCAGAAAGGAAGGAACCCCGGCAGCCCTTTCCGGATAACCTAGGAAGCCGAACCAATGACGAAAGAGAAAAGAGTTGACGTCACTGACGCTAGCAACAAGAGGGCAGATTAGAAAGAGAATGGTAAGGACATGATATTTTATGTGATTGGATGAAGCGTGAGCACGTGACATAAAGACTTACTTTACAGGGGAATAGGACGTGGTTTGTCCCTCTATAAATGTAGAGAGGCGCAGTTGTGGGCTCTACTAATATGGACGCTGCTGGAGTGTGATACATTGGGGGCGGTCAGTTAAAATTTTTAAGAGGGATAACCATGGTCGTTTTAAGATCATACATGCTAAGGCCTCTTTCACACCACAAGCTATAGGGATTGTGTTAGGATGCATTTAGCATGTTTAGTCAGTTTTGTCTGTAATTGTGTTCAGCGTTTCAGTCTTTTTAGTCAGTTTTGATGTGTTTTTCACGAGTGTGAAAAAAAAAAACAATTTACTAGCAACCATCAGGGAAAAATGCATTGCATCCGAATGCAATGCGTTTTTCACTGAAGCCCCATTCACTTCTATGGGTACAGGGCTGCGTGAAAAACACAGAATATAGAACACACTGCGATTCTCACGCAATGCAGAAATGATGCATGAAAAATGAATGGGTCAGGATTCAGTGCAGGTGCTATGCGTTCACTTCGCGCATTGCCTCGCATGGAAAACTCACTCGTGTGAAAGGGGCCTAAGAATGTGATTAGGTCCGGAATGCGTTCAGGGAAACTCTCACCATTTTACAAGCAAGTTCAGTCAGTTTATGTCACGCATTGCACTCGTGCGGAAAACTCGCTCGTGTGAAAGGGGCCTTATGTATATGAACAATTTTACTATGACAAACATGGGACATTAAACTTTGAAGGTATTATCAGAAAAAAACAGATATCTTTAATGGATGGAAATGTATTGTCTTAGGGTGGTGAAAACTATGAACCTATTGCTATACCCACAGTTTAATGTGCCTAAAATACTGGCCAGTATAGCTGGGGAGATTAAAGGGTTGGCCACTTTGTTAGCACTTATAAACTATATAGAATGTAGGGAGACATTAAACTTCCTAATATATCTTCTTAAGCAGAGCTGCCTGGTTTCCTTGCTATTGGAAGCCATGCCCCCTCTGTCCTGCTCTCACAGCTGCCTGTCTGGTCCATGCTTGCACCTGCTCTAGTCCATGGCTGAAGGAGTCTGCTGCTCTCTGGGTCCTAGAGGCACCCTACTTGTGTCAGAGTTGCTTTCTTTCTGCTGTGACTGCAGTCCTTTTATAACAGGGCTTACATGGTCTTAGCAGGCACATTGTTAGAAGCTGAAAAAAAAAGGAACTGGCAGGAGAAGGCAGACACTGGAGAAGCATCCGACGTCACTTCTGCCTGAGGCGCAGGAGCGGACACAGGCCGAAGAGCCTGCATCACTTCATGTCGTATGAGGTAAGTATAAGTGTTTATTGTTTTAATTATTTAAAGTGTATTGTGGCAGAACAGGGTGGGCCCTATATAGCACTTTTTTTTGGGGGGAGGCACTTTGGGGCCCTATTTACCAGCACATTATTGGCACTATGGGAAAGGGGGAAAAGATCACTATGGGGGCATATATATTGGGGGCCTATACTAATAAACGTATTATGAGGGGCACATACATATACTGGATAAACTGGGGTGGCATATACTGGGGGCCCTATGAACTGAACATGGCACATATTATGAGGTGGCATATACTGGGGGGCCCTATAACTGATATATTTTGAGGGGGCATATACTATACTGGGGGCCCTATAAACTGGCATAAACTGACATATGAGGGGCATATGAGGGCATATACTGGGGGCCCTATAAACTGGCACATATTATCGGGGGATATACTGGAGGCCCTATAAACTGGGAGAATGGGGGAAAGGAGCACTATGGGGGCACTCTCTACTGTGGCCCTATATATTGGCACATATTATGAGGTGGCACATACTGGGGGCTCTATATACTGGTACACATTATGAACGGCGCTATGGAGAAAATGGGGGGGGAGCACTATGGTGGCATCTATATTGGGCGTACATTATGGGGGCCCTATGGGAGAAGGGGGCACTATGGGGGCATCTCACTGGGGCCCTATATATTGGCGCACATTATGAGGGCACTATGGGAGAATGGGGACGGGGGGAGCACTATGGGGCATTCTACTGGGGCCCCTATATACTGGCACGCATTTAAGGGGGGGCACTATGGGAAGTGGGGGGAGAAGAGCACTATGGGGGATTAATAACTGGCACCCATTTGTGACCACTATGGGGAAGGGGGGAGAAGGAACATTATGAGGAGCATCTATGTGGGGCAGTCTATAGGGGCATTTATAACTGGCACATTATGGGAGGGCACTATGGGGGCAATCTACTGGGGGCACTATATTAGGAGTTTTTATATTGGCACAAATTATAGGGCAGGTATGGGCACTAAGTGTTTTTTTTCTAATGGCACACAGTATGGGTCATTGGAACACAAGAGGGAACTCTGGGACATTGGCTCCAATGTCGGCACTAAGAGGAGGTTTGGTTTTTTTACTGCCACAAAACGGGGCATTTTTTTTTCTGACGCACATTACAAGAGGACGTTTTTCTACTGTCACACATTATGAAGAAAATTATTACTACCAGGGGCATTATGGTGGGCTTTATTACAAGTGGGGGACTATGGGAGCATTATTACTTCTGGGACACAGTAGGGACATTATTACTGCAGGGGCACTATTACTACTAAGTGCACTCTGGCACAATTATTACCATTGTTGGGATTTTGGGGAGCACTATTACTGTCGGGGCACCCTGGCACAGTAACAGCTTAGCACAGTTATTTTTGGGGGACATTATGGTTACACTATAAGCATCAGGGACACTATTTACTGGGTGCAGTTATTTTTTAGAGCATTTTGTGCCAATAATTATTGAAGGGGGCACTATCTGTGTGTAACTAATATTTTCAGCTGGTATATCTGTTTCTGCAGCATAGTTTTGGGGAGCACAGTGTCTCAGTATTGGGGGTGCATGATGGGAAAGAAGGTGGGAGAATGATGGAAAAGTAGAAAACTAAGATGTCTGTCTGTCAAACTCTGCAGAGAGAAGAGATTGCTGAAAGAAATCATCATGGCGGTCTGGTCTGAATGGAGAAGGTAAAGAAAGAGAACATCTACATCAAAGAAGACGTCGCTGGATGTAAGAGGTATGTGGCACTGTATTAGACTACCTTCACATCTGAGTTAGTGATTCTGGCAGGCTGGTTCAGCAGAGAACAGCCTGCTGGAATTCACTGGATCCGGCACTTCAGGATGCAGAATGCCCACCGGCCCCATTAACTATAATGGACTTCGGCAGAGATCCGGCCACAATCTGGCAAAAATGCAGAGAATCAGCGGGACACAAACTGCTGAGTCTGTGTCCGGCCAATTCCTTGCATTCTCTGCCAGATTAGGTGGCCGGATCGTGGTGCCGCAGATGTGAAAATGACCTTACCCTGTGTATTTTGTATTGCTGTATGTAATGTTAGGAGGGAATAGGTTAGGTCGAGAATTTGGCATTGGGGGGGGGCCCAGGCACATTTCCACAGGGGCCCTCTGCTGTCTGTGTCCGCCCCTGACTGGTCTCATCTGTAAATATGTGCCTTCGCCCTTCCTGCTCACTGTATATAGTGATATATGATGCCCCCCCATACAGTGATATGTGACCCCCACCACTGTATACTGTATATAGTGATATCTGACCTACTGTATACAGTAATAGTTGACCCACCACCACCATACTGTATATACTGATGTGTGACGCCCACCATTGCATATAGAGATCAGTGAACCTCTGTAAAGTGACCTGCTTTATACTGTATATACAGATGTGACTCCCTGTACATTATATATAGTGACGTGTGACCCCCTGTACGTTATATATAGTGACGTGTGACCCCCTGTACGTTATATATAGGTATGTGTGACCCCCTGTACATTATAAATAGTGACGTGTGACCCCCTGTACATTATATATAGTGATGTGTAACCCCCTGTACATTATATATAGAGATGTGTGACCCCCTGTAATTATATATAGGTATTGTGTGACCCCCTGTACATTATATATAGTGATGTACCCCCGTACATTATATACAGATGTTGACTGCCGTACCCCCTGTATTATATATAGTGAGGTGACCTCCTGTACATATATATAGAATGTGTAACCCCCTGTACATTATATTATAGTGATGTGTGACCCCCATTATATATAGTGTGACATTATATATATTGATGTGTGACCCCCTGTACTTATATATAGTTGATGTGTGACCCCCTGTACATTATATATACTGTATGACCCCCTACATTATTATATATGATGTGTGACCCCTGTACTTATATATAGTGATGTGTACCCCCTGTACATTATATATAGTGATGTGTGACCTTATGTACATATATTATATAGATATGTGTGACCCCCTGTACATTATAGTATGTGTGAGATGATGAACCCCCTGTACATTATATATAGATGTGTGACACCCTACATTATATATATTGTACCCACATATTGTGGACCCCTGTACATTATATATAGTGATGTGTGACCCCCTGTTCATATACATTATATATATATAGTGTTGTGACCCCCTGTACATTATATATAGAATGTGTGACCCCTGTACATTATATAGTAGTGTGTTCGCCCCTGTACATTATATATAGTATGTGTGACCCCCTGTGACCCCTGTACATTATATAGAGAGACATTTGACCCCCTTACATTATATAGAGAGATGTGTGACCCCCTACATTATATAGTGAGTGTGACACCCTTTACGTTATATATAGTGATGTGTGACACCCTGTACGTTATATATAGTGATGTGTGACCCCCTGTACTTATATATAGTGATGTGTAACCCCCTGTACATTTATATTGAACATGTGTTGCCCCCTGTACATTATATATAGTGATGTGTGACCCCCTGTACACTATTTATATGTATGTGTGACCCCTGTACATTATATATAGTTGTGTGTGACCCTGTACATTATATATAGGTATGTGTGACCCCTGTGCCATATATATAGTGATGTGTGACCCCTGTACATTATATTGAGAGATGTGTGACCCCCTGTACATTATATAGAGAGATGTGTGAGCCCCTGTACATTATATATAGTGATGTGTGACCCCCTGTACATTATATATAGTGACGTGTGACCCCCTGTACATTATATATAGGTATGTGTGACCCCCTGTTCATTATATATAGTGACGTGTGACCCCCTGTACATTATATATAGGTATGTGTGACCCCCTGTACATTATATATAGGTATGTGTGACCCCCTGTACACTATATACAGTGATGTGTGACCCCCTGTAACAAAGGTCTGCCCTCCAGTGGCACAACTAGAGATGACTAGGCCCCACAGCAAATTTATGAACAGGGTAACCCCTTTACTGTTTGGACTGGGGCGTTCTTTCTCTTGCTCTGCCTATACAGCAGTTATTTACTGATAACTGAGTTATTGATATTATCTAAGGGGCTCTTGTCTCTATAGGAACACAGGTGGGCAGGGAGGTCATGTGACTGCTCCTCTGAACACACTTGCTGCAATGCATGCTGGGATATTTACTTTCACTTTGCAGCTGCTCCTCCCACATAGCCTGTCTGAGGGAGCTCCTCCAGGGAAGTGTGTCATGGTGAAGAGGTTAGATAAATGACATACAGCCAGTACATGTCACCTGTTTGCTCTCTGGTCTGAAGACGGAACAGAATGCTTTTAGGAGCAGTCCGTTGTCTTCAGTTCAGTTGTGTCCCCATTGACAATGAATGGGGACAAAACTGAAGCGTTTTATTCTGGTATTGAGCCCCTATGACGGAGCTCAATATCGGAATTCAAAAACGCTAGTGTGAAAGTAGCCTTAAACATTACCTCCTTACCCCGATACATTATGACCAGGTGGGATTTATCCCAGGTAGACAGGCACCGGATAATGTCAGGAAGGTCTGTAACATTATCCAATGGGCTAATACGAAATCCCGACCTTTTTCCTTGTTAGCCTTAGATATTGAAAAGGCTTTTGATAGCCTCTCTTGGGCTTATCTCTACCAGGTCATGTCTACTATGGGTATATCAGGAGCATTCTTATGTGCTATACAGGCTCTTTACATGACCCCCACAGCTTTCCTTAAATTGCCCACTGATAATCCCATCCACATCAGTCGAGGCACTCGTCAAGGTTGTCCCCTTTCCCCTGCCCTATTCACCTTAGCTATTGAACCGTTGGCCATGCTGATTCACACCAATCCAAGCATAGCAGGGGTTCAGATTGGTACTCGCGAGTATAAAGTGAGCCTTTTTGCTGACGATATGCTTCTCACTATTACGTGCCCCCTGACTACTCTACCCAACTTAATGAACTGTTTGAGTACATTTGGTCGCTTTTCTGGCCTTCGGATCAACGCTAAAAAATCAGAGGTTTTACATTGTAACACACCGCAGCAAGTTAGGGATTTAATCTCTCTCAATTTTGGATTTGCAAATAGGGATCATTATCTCCCTTATTTAGGGGTTAATTTTCCGAAAACCCTTGATTCCACTTTTAAATGAAATTACGCTTGTCTCATTCCTACACTTCTTCAAGATCTGCTCCACTGGAACTACCCTACTCTATCATGGTTAGGTAGAATACACACCATCAAAATGGTCACTTTGCCCCGAATACTGTATCCTTTTCGCTCCCTTCCCATGCCAATAACAGGATCTGCCCTGCGGTCACTACAGACTGAAATCTTTCACATTATATGGGCTTATAAGAGACCTCGCATAGCTAGACATATAATGCAACTGCATAAGAGTGTAGGTGGACTTTCAGTTCCCACCTTTACAAATATTATATTGCAGACAGATTATCACAATTAGTCTCGTTTAACGCTCCTTCTAACCTCCCACAATGGGTCATTTTAGAGTCGGTATCGGTATCACCGCTGGCATTGATATGGTCGCCTGACATCCCTTTGGGAACGATCGATCCAGCGGCAAAAATTCCCTATCTTATGCTACAACTTTGGAGGAAGGTTAGGTTCAAACATAAATTGCAAAGTCCAATTTCCCCTTTGCTCCCTCTATTCAGAAACCCCCTATTTCCACCAGGTTTACCGCCGACTTGTTTGGTGGAAAGATTCCAGACTGCGCTGTGTTGGTGATTTTCTACTTTGCTCTCAGCTCATGTCCAAGGCATACTTTATATCTGCTTTCTCTCCTCCACCCTCTGAACTCTTTAGAGTCACTCAGGTTTTCCACTTCCTAACATCTCAGGTTCTGACAACTAATATGATTGCCTACACACCATTTGAAAGACTCTGTAAATACAGAGCTTTAGAGAAGGGCTCACTCTCTTCTATTTACTCTATCCTAAATTCGCCGTCCCCCAACACTAAATTAGCATTTATGCACGGCTGGGAGGTTGATTTGAGAGAGACTCTCAATATGGAACAATGGATCGAGTGCTGTACTGATGATTAGTGAAGGGAGCTGGCAGGTCATCTTAATGCAAACCTCTTTAAAGGGAACCTGTCTTCACCTTTATGCTGTCCATACTAACGGCAGAATAAAGTAGAGACAGGTGAGTTGATTTCAGCACTCTGTCATTTATAAGTTAAAAGTAAGTGGTTGCCGAGAAACCAACATCACAAACATTGCAGACTGGGCCTGGAAAAGAGTCAAATCTTCATGAGAAGAGTCCTGGTTATTCATGAATTCCTGCTCTCCCTGCCCACCTGCTGATGACTGACAGTCTTCTACCTAGTTTTCTCCCTTTCTCTCTAGGAGACAACTTCCAATCATCACCAGATGGGCGGGAGAGCAGGAGATTAGGAATAACTCTGACTCTTCTCAGGTAGATTTGACTCTTTTCAAGGCCTGGGCTGCAATGATTATGATGGCCACTCAGTACTCGGTCAGCATAAAGTTGGATGACAGGGTCCCTTTAAAGATCTTCATAGAGTCTATTTTGTTCCCTCCAGACTACATCTTAT
>ONZH01021831.1:0-83927 GCA_900303285.1 Rhinella marina
CCGTGTGGCCAATCGGGGTGTCTGTACACCATATGAAAACTGTAATCCTCGCTGGTGAGGATTACAGTTTTCAAAGTGGCAATTTTATTCTGGCCACTAGATGGCAGGCCAGGATAAGAAATGAGCAACTCATGGATTTCTGAGTCTATAAAATCCATAATTGCTCAATAAAAGAAAAAAAAAAGCCACAATATATAAGCCCATATTTGAGCTTTCTAATAGTAAAAAAATAAAAAAAATGTTAAAAAATATATAAAAATAAAAAAGATGTAAAAGTTCAAATACCCCCCTTTCCGTATAAGTAAAAATTAAATACCTAAATAACAATAAATATAGACATCATGGGTATCACCGTGACCGAAAACGCACGTACTTTTAAAATATAAAAAAAAAATTCCAATACGGCGAATTGTGTGGCGGAAAAAAGCGTCCAAATGGCGATTTGCCGTTTTTTGTCGCTTTTTTTTTCTAAAAAAAATTAAATAAAAAGTGATCAAAAAGTCATACACACCCCAGAATGGTATCAATAAAAACTTCAGATCGTCCCGCAAAAAATGAGCCCCCATACAGCTCTGTACACATAAATACCAAAAAGTTATAGGGGTCAAGATATGACAAGGAAAAAAAAAAAACGCTGTAAATAAGAAACCCGTAGAACTGTAGCGGAATAGCGTTTTCTTTGCAATTTCACCCGGTTTGGAATTTTTTTCCCGCTTCCCACTACACCGTATGCAATATTAAATGGTGGCGTTGGAAAGTACAACTTGTCCCGCAAAAAACAAGCCCTCATACAGCTATGTGAACAGAAAAATAAAAGAGTTATGGCTGTTTGAAGGCAGGGAGCGCAAAACGAAAATGCAGAACCGAAAAAAGCTCCGGGGGTGAAGGGGTTAAAGAAAGTGAGGATGACCGACGGACTGTGGTGTGCAACCTGTGCCACACCAGGATCAGCAGGGGTGCCACCACTACTAGCCTAACCACCACCAGCATGCGCAGGCATATGAGTGCTAAACACCCCACTCAATGGAACCAAGGCCGTTCACCACCTCCTGCGGGTCACACCACTGCTCCTTCCCCTGTGTCACTCGCTGCCTCTGCTAGTCAACCCCCTGCCAGAACCCCGGCACGAGCGCCTCCCGCCGGAAAACCACACCTTCTCCTCCACTATCCTCCACAGTGTCCACCAACGTGTCCCAGCGCAGCGTTCAGCTGTCTTTACAGCAGACGCTAGAGCGCAAGAGGAAATACAGTTCCACCCACCCACATGCCCAAGCCCTCAACGTCCACATCTCCAAATTGCTTAGCCTGGAGATGCTGCCCTATAGGCTGGTAGAGACCGAGGCCTTTCGAAATCTCATGGCGGTGGCTGCCCCTCGGTATTCCGTCCCCAGCCGCCACTATTTTTCCCGATGTGCCGTCCCAGCCCTACACCAGCACGTGTCACAGAACATCATCCGTGCCCTGACCAACGCAGTTAGTGATAAGGTCCACCTAACCACGGACACGTGGACAAGTGCTGCCGGGCAGGGACACTATATCTCACTGACGGCACATTGGGTTAACTTGGTGGAGGCTGGGACCGAGACTGACCCTGGGGCCGCTCATGTACTGCCACACCGAGGATTGCGTGTCCTACCTCGGTCACGGTCTCTCAGACGTACTATGCCTCCTCCTTCTCCGACCCCTCCTCCTCCTCCACCGAATTACCATCCGTGGGCACGGCGCCTTCAGTCGATAGCTCTAGGCGCAGCAGCAGTGCCGTGGGTAAGCGCCAGCAGGCGGTGCTCAAACTGCTGAGCTTAGGTGACAAAAGGCACACCGCCCAAGAGCTGTTACAGGGGCATCACGGCGCAGACCGATGTGTGGCTGGCACCGCTGAACCTCAAGCCAGGCATGGTTGTGTGTGACAACGGGCGTAACCTGGTGGTGGCTCTGCAACTCGGCAGACTGACACATGTGCCATGCCTGGCCCACGTGTTCAACCTAATTGTTCAACGGTTCCTCAAGACATACCCCAATCTGCCTGATTTGCTCACCAAGGTGCGCCGCATCTGTGCGCATTTCCGCAAGTCGAGCACAGATGCTGCCACTCTCAGGGCAGCGCAGCGCCGCCTACAACTGCCCGCTCACCGACTGTTGTGCGACGTGCCCACGAGATGGAATTCCACATTAAACATGTTATCCAGAGTTTTACCAGCAGCGCAGAGCGATTGTAGACTGCCAGATGTCAACTTCCACCAGAACTGGTAGTCAGGGTCTCTCAGATTCCTCAAGTCTACAATGAGGAGTGACGTGGATGTCTGATATCTGCCAGGTGTTGAGCAACTTTGAGGAGTCAAGGGGCGTGGCCTGGCATCCATGGCGTGAGGACGTGTTTTAGAGGCTCCCCGTGAATCCTGCTATAACATCCTGAACATCCAGCTTGGGGAGACCCATCCAGTTTCTGAACCTGCAGGGGGATCCTGTAGAAGGCTCCCCTGACCGGTCCTGGTGGTTATTGGGCGGTTTTGGAGCAGTCGGGAGCGCACTGGCAGAGTGGGCCCAGGAGAGACGGTGCGCGCCATAGCTGAGCCTGACGGGGGAAGGCCGCGCTGAAGAGCGAGGTGCTGCGGTGCAGGAGGGACGGCATCGTGTCTTGGAGCGGTGAGGTGGAGCGGCGCTGAAGGAGAGAGAGGATCGCAATCTTACCTGGTGACGAGGCAGCAGTGCGCTGTGAAGAACGGACAGAGCGGCGGCCATTTGGAAGACTCTGCTGGTGGCAAGGCTGAGTACAGCTGTGGGAGCACTGGGGAGCAGCAGGGCTGTTAGTGTGGGGCAGATAACAGCAGCGGAAAGCAACAGAGGAGGAACCTTGCCCTGTGGTCCCCAAATATATTGTGCAAAGAGAGAGGGGGGCTGGTGGCGTATCCTGAACAGCCTGGCCGCATATGGTGTGCTGAAGGGGGGGGGGGGCATCTTGGGAGCAAGTGTAAGTTGCTGTCGGTGGCTGAGTAAGTGCAGAGTGTGCCCTGAATAAACTCTGAATAAGATCTGCTGTTAGTTTTTTGCCTTGCCAAACAGACACTCCTTAAGACCCTGGAGTCAAAGCATTATATACATATCTAACTGTAGGAGAGCTGTCTACCTGCCTTATTCACATATAACAAAACAGCTGCTGTATATGGGGCGGAAAACGGCTTCAACACCCGTGCACTTGTCTGGTAAATGTCTGGTCGACAACATGAGTCAAACTGATGAAGAAGAGGTGCTTACACCCCCGGTAGAGGACATTCCGCAAGTGGATAAAATTATGTCGGCTATAGCGGCATGTCAGGCAGCCTTAACTGCTAAAATTGATCATTTACAGAGTGATGTTAACTTTCTGCGTCATGATATTGAAAAAATGAGAAACCGCACCACTGAGGTGGAACGCAGAGTGGGAGAGGTGGAAGACACAGTACATGGTCACTCTGAATTGACAAATACACTTCTGCAGCAGGTTAAGAATCTGCAAGCTAGGGCGGAGGATGCTGAAAATAGAAACAGGCGTAATAATGTCCGTATCCTGGGACTTCCAGAAAGAGTGGAAGGTGCAGAGCCTGAAATGTTCGCAGAGAATCTTATTAAGTCCGTGTTGTCCCCTTTACAGCTTTCCCAGTGCTTTGTGATGAAAGAGCGCACAGAATCCCAACAAGACCTCTTCCACCAGGGTCGCAGCCAAGACCTTTCATCATGAAAATCCTAAACTACAGAGACCGGGACAGTATTTTGGCAGCGGCTAGAAAGAAAGGCTCTGTCTCTTATGAAAACACCAAAATTTCCTTTTACCCGGATTTTACCACCGAGGTCCAGAAAAAGAGGAGGCAGTTTGCACAAGTGAGGGCAAGACTGAGAGAACTCGGCTTACAGTATGCCATGCTATACCCCACAAGGCTGCGAGTTCAAGCAGACGGCTCGGTTCGCTTTTTCCAAACGCCAGAAGAGGCGTCAGATTGGCTGGACAGTCGTAACCCTCCAAGGAGACAGGAGTGAGGCTGTCGGTTCAGATATTTCAGGGGGTCTAGATATTGTCAAGTGTACTGAATATGTACAGGAGTGGTCGTCCGCAGAATAGGTGCAGGTTTAGTTCGTGTGGGTAAATTTACTCAAGTTGGGGATACAAGCATTGTTTAACAGGGGAGCCTGTTACGGGCGCATATTTAGAGTAGGTTATTACTACCAAAGGTTAGGTTTAGTGACGGTGGTTAATTGAGACTCAGCTTTGTACGGGCTTGGTCTCCATAGTTCTCACTAGTTCAGTGGTTCTTGCTGAGTTGCCTAAGGTGGGTGGGGGCAACTGGGCTCATCTGGTTGGGGATGGGCTAATAAGCTAGTTGACTTTTGGGTCAGGGTACTGCTTCATATCAGTTAGTTCAGGGATCCGAGGCTCATACTAGTTGGGGATGTGTGGGCGGGGTGGGAGGATGGGATTTTATGTTACAAGTTTGACATGGTATGGATGTGAGTGTGAGTGTCACCGTAGCGTCGTGGGATTTTCCATGCAGTGGTACAGAATGTCGTCTTCCTTATGGCGACAATTAAGATAATATCATGGAATGTGAGGGGCCTGAACTGTAAGATCAAGCGAGCTCTGGTGTTTAATTATCTCAAGCCGTATGATCCTGATTTGATTATTTTACAGGAAACTCATTTAAAGGACCGTAAGGTTTTGGCTCTCCGAAGACCTTGGGTGGGGCAGACTTTTCACACGACTTATACTAACAATGCAAGAGGAGTGTCGATCCTGGTTAGTAAGAGGACTCCGTTGCAATTGCACACAGTACAGGTGGACATGCATGGGAGGTACATAATTTTGCATTGTTCGATACGGGGCAGGTTGCTGAATGTGATTGGTATTTATGCTCCTCCCCCATGTAGTAAATCCTTTTTAGACGAGATTGCAACCAAGGTGTCTCAATTGCCCCAAGCGCCTATGCTAATATTAGGGAACTTTAATGCAGTTTTAGACGGTCAGCTGGATAGACTTAGGCACCAACAGAGGGAAAGCCTACTCCTGGCAAATTGGGCTATAGCCCATAATCTGGAGGAAATATGGAGATGGAGAAACCCGGGGACTAGGCAATACACCTGTTACTCTGCGTCTGGGAATACCATGTCCCGCATTGATCTTGCATTTGGTAATGCTGATTTGCTTGGGATGGTGAGAGATACTTCCTACTTACCAAGGGGGATTTCTGATCATGCTCCTCTTCAGGTAATACTGTCTCAGCCTGTTGATGGGCCCGCTAAGCTGTGGCGGCTAAATCCGGCATGGTTGCAGGTACTTCCAGTTGCTGCCAAATGTAGCCAGGAATTGGAGGAGTACTGGAAAGTCAACGAGGGGTCGTCTAGTCCAACAATAGAATGGGAGGCATGTAAGGCAGTAATGAGGGGAGTGTGTATCTCAGCCATTGCGGCCCACAGAGCAGAGTTGAGGATTAATAGGGAGAAATTGGAATCCAAATTAATGGAGGCAGAGGAGGCTTACATTGAGGACCCGAGTGATACTAGAAAAGAGGATTGGCTGGGTGTTCAGAGGCAATACAGGCTTCATCTTACTGAGCATACGCAAAAGAAGTTGCTTATTAAGCAGCAGACTGTTTTTGCTGAGGGAGACAAAAATGGAAGAGCGCTCGCTTATCTAGCTAGAACTGAGTCCCCGCAAACTGTAGTGGCGGCAATTATGTCAGATTCTGGGGGGGTGGTAACAGATCCAGCAGGAATCTGCGCTCAATTTGCCTCTTATTATAGCAAGCTATATGATTCGCATTATGATGTGTCAGATGCCAGGTTGAGGGATTATTTGGGCCGAGTTAACCTTACTAGACTGTCAAGTGAAGACAGAGAGTTTTTGGATGCTCCGATTTCTGCGGACGAAATCAAGTTAGCTATTGGATCTATTGCCACGGGCAAGACACCGGGTCCGGATGGTTTCCCTGCTGAGTGGTATAAACGTTACGAGAAAGGGCTTAGTACCAGGCTGAGTGTACTTTTTAAATATGCACTTGAGAAGTCTGAACTGCCACCATCTTTTTCTGAAGCCACAATTGTGGTAATCCATAAGGTGGGGAAGCCGGCGGAACAGTGTAGCTCTTATCGTCCAATTTCACTAATAAATTTGGATGCTAAAGTGTTGGCGAAGGTCTTGGCTAGGAGGTTAGTGGGCGTAATCTTATCTATTGTGGGACCGGATCAAACAGGCTTTATGCCGGGGAAGTCCACTGATATTAACCTGCGGCGACTGTATACTAACTTGCAACTGACACATGATAATATAGGCAATAGAGCTATCGCCTCGCTAGATAATGAGAAGGCTTTTGATTCGGTGGAATGGGCGTTTTTATGGGCGGTTCTGGATAGTTTTGGTTTCCCAAGGAATTTTGTTCACTGGTTGAAACTATTATACTTGAAGCCTATGGCTCGTGTTAGGGTAAACGGATATTTGTCGGAGTCTTTTATTTTGCATAGGGGCACGAGGCAGGGGTGCCCGCTATCGCCCTTCCTGTTTGCTTTGGTGATGGAACCCCTGGCTGGTCTTCTGAATAGTTCTAATGCTATTGAGGGGTGGAATGTTGCGGGAATAACGGAAAAGCTATCCTTGTATGCGGATGATATGTTGATATACCTGGGAGACACGGAAAGTTCCTTAGACGCCCTCTTGGATTTAGTGGATGAATATGGGGGGTTTTCTGGTTTGAGGGTGAATTGGTCCAAGTCTGTGTTATATTTGGTGGATGAAGGTGATAATATGCGGATATCGCACAAGTCTAAACTTTTGATTGTAGATCAGTTTAAATACCTGGGGATCATAATACATAAGAATGTGCAGTGCTTTTATTCACTTAATATAGTACCCACTATGGAATATATGGCGAGAAAGTTGAAAATGTGGGAGTGCCTTCCTTTGTCCCTTATAGGGCGAATTAACATATTTAAAATGATACTTTTGCCTAAGCTTTTATATGTTTATAGAGCTGCTCCAGTGGTTCTTCAGAAGGCACATTTTAAAGCCATTGACAAGTTGTTGTCTCCCTTTATATGGGCTAATGTGAAGCCCAGATTAGCTAGAGACACTTTGAAGGCACCCTTCGACAGGGGGGGGTTGGCCTTGCCGGATATGTATAGATACTACTGTGCGGTTCAGTTATCATATGCGAGCTGGTGGGTGAGAGTCGATGCTAATAACCCGGCAATAGTTCTAGAAGCAGCCCTTATGGGATCGTATGAGGCTTTAACGAATCTTTTGTATAGAGCGGGCAAGTACCTGGATAAACCTCTGACCTCAAACATGGTAGCTGTGGTTAAAGTATGGAAAGAACACGTCTGGGTCTGGGGAGATAAAGGAGGAGGTGAGGGGTGGTCTCCAGTTTTGCCATTATGGAGGAACTATAAGTTGCAGGAGTTATATGTATTGGCGGATTTTGAGTTCTGGCCGCAGCACGGAGTTAAGTATTTAGCCCAATTATATGGGGAAGGCCCTTTTAAGACTTTTATGGATCTGCGGAACGAGTTTAACCTTCCACGGAATAGTTTATTTCGGTACTTCCAATTGAGACATGCGTGTGCAAAACAATTTGGAGGTAGTATAATTAAGATAGAACATGGGGAGATTGAAAAGATTGCTAGGCGGAAAACATTGTGCAAGCCAGTTTCATCCTTCTACTTGGCACTCATGTCCCAATTGGCTTCTCCGCTGACCAGGGCACTTGCTAAGTGGGGGGAGGGACATACCAAGACTAGAGGACCGACACGAAAGGGAACTTGTATATAATTGGAAAAATACAGTAATTTGTGCCAGGGACCAGCTAATACAAACCAAGTGGCTCCATAGAGTATATCTGACCCCAGTTAGGTTGACACGAATGAATCAGTTGTATAGTTCCGTCTGTACTCGGTGTAATGGAGCAGCTGGCACGTTACTCCACATGATTTGGGAGTGTCCGATAATTGCAGGGTTCTGGTTGGCGGTACACGGGTTCCTGAACGAGAAATTAGGACTGCCCGCAGTCTGTTCGCCTGAGAATAGCTTGCTGGGTCTGGTGGAGGATATTTTGCAAACTAAATATTCTAAGATTCTTTATCGTTTGCTAATGTTCTATGCTAGAAAGACTATTTTACTGAACTGGAAACCGCCTAAAGTCCCATCGGTACAACATTGGATACAGCTAATTGAAGTTGCTTTGCCACTATACAAATTGACATATTCAGCTAGGGGGAATGAGGAAAAATTTGATAAAATCTGGGGCCTGTGGATTGCTGCTAGAACGCTGACGGATTGATTAATGGTGGGGATCTCACGGCGCTGCGGTGGTGTGCATGGTTGTGTGAGTGTGGCCTGTAGAGTTGTATTATTACAATATACTAAATATAATATGATGGCTGTCTTTTGGAGTATTTCATGGTTGAATCTTCTCCTAATCTGAGAGATATATAATGGACTCTATAAGGTTTAATGAGCGTGTGTGCTCTATGTTAGTGTTTCGATTGTCTGTTTGACTTCTTTTGAAAATGACAAATAAAGACTATTAAAAAAAAACTTTGAGGAGTCAACACAGATGGTTAGCGGCGATGCCGCCATTATCAGCCTCACCATCCCGCTGCTTTGCCTGTTGAAAAAATCACTGCTCAGCATCAAGTCGGATGCTTTGCGCTTGTCACAAGAGACGGTGGAGGAAGATACGTCGCTTGATAGCCAGAGCACCCTCCGGTCTGTTTCTCAGCGCGTATCGGAGGAGGGGGATGAGGATGAGGAGGAAGAGGAGGAGAATGTCGGCGAGACAGTAGAGGGTACCAGTGCTCAGTCCTTAACTCTTGAGCGTGTATGGGCTGAAGAGGAGGACTTGGAGGAGGAGGAGGAGGAAATGGAGAGTCAGGTCAGTGAGGAGAGGGAATTCTTGCGTGTTGGCACTCTGGCGCACATGGCAGACTTCATGTTAGGATGCCTATCCCGTGACCCTCGCGTTAGAAGAATTTTTTCAAACACCGATTACTGGGTGTTCACTCTCCTGGACCCACGGTACAAGCAGAACCTTTCCACTCTCATCCCTGCAGAGGAAAGGAGTATGAGAGTGAATAGGTATCAATAGGCCCTGGTGCACAAGCTGAAACAATTCTTCCCATCTGACGCCGCTAGCGGCAGAGGGCATGGTTCTGTGGGCCAAGTAGCGGGGGAGAGGAGGCGAGCAGGCAGCTTGTCCAGCACTGGCAGGGGAACGCTCTCCAAGGCCTTTGCCAGTTTTATGTCACCCCAGCAAGACACTGTCACCTGTCCCAGTCTAGGCAGAGTAGGGGGGAGCTGTACAGAAAGATGGTGAGGGAGTACCTAGCTGACCATACCAACGTCCGTAGCGATCACTCTGCTCCATACAACTACTGGGTTTCAAAGCTGGACACGTGGCCTGAACTGGCGCTGTACGCCTTGGAGGTGCTGGCCTGCCCTGCCGCTAGCGTGCTGTCAGAGCGGGTATTCAGTGCAGCTGGTGGCGTCATCACGATAAGCGTACACGCCTGTCAACTGACAGCGCTGACAGGCTGACGCTTATTAAAATGAACAAAGCCTGGATTTCACCGGAATTCAAATCTCCTCCGGGGGAAAGCAGCTAAAGATTTAAATAACTTATGTATCCGATTCCTCTTCTCTACTCCTCTTCTCTACTCCTCCTCCTCCATATTGCCTTTGCCTAACGCTGACCCAAAAAACCCCATTTTTTAGAGGTCCAACTGGCACTCTTTTAGCACAATTTTTCAGGAGGGCCCCCTACAGGCCCTCTATTCAAACAATTTTTCCAGAGTTCCACCTACAGGCCCTCTCTTCAAACAATTTTTCAGGAGGGCCCCCTACAGGCCCTCTATTCACACAATTTTTCTGGAGGTCCACCTACAGGCCCTCTCTCCAATTCCAGTTCCAAGTTTTATTTGCGCATACTGCATACATTTTTATTTTTGGGATAGGTGTGAAAAATAATATTACTTGCGAATCTATATTGCCCAACATTGGATACGGTAGCAAGTAGAAGACCAAACACATGCTGCTCACAGGGTTCTGCAAATTCCTGGTCCACCCGCAAATTCCTTGTCCACAATGTCAAGGAGGACGAGGTTCTGTGGATGAGCAACAAGTCCTTCTGTACTGAAATCGCCGACAAAGTCTCCATCTAAGAACACACAGACCATTGTGGAGAGAGCGGCACAGCTCGCCATCAAAGTGAGGAACCCCAACGCCAGACTGCGCAGAGAAGATAACGAATAAATATCTCTGTGGTTATTTTTGCTAAATAAAGTTAAATAAACCCCCCAAAAAATTCATCTGTTCCTGTGCCTGATCCACCCAAGTTGAATCTGTCCCATCATGAGAAAGTCCCCCCCAAGGAGTCCCCACTGTAACTTGCTTCCCATACAACTACCTCACCCCCCGACACCTGTGTCTCGCCATTGTCCACCACCTCCTCAGACAACACTGGTAAATCACCACTGTCAGCACACGGAAACAGCAAAAGGTCTTGCGAATTGGGGCAGAGAATGTTCTGGGCTAGCACATCAGAGAAGGGGTGACTATGGGGTTCCAGGGAGTACGTGACCACATGCAATCTCCATCTAAAAAGTCATGCCACACTTGATCAATCTCATAATTTACGACTGTACCGGTTGATGCCAAATTTTTATGTTGGGGTCCTGTGTCGTCATTCTAACTCCATCCGGCTGTTGTCACCACCACACACGCTATCCCAGGGTGCACTCCTCTGGCTCTTCCAGCGAAACCTCCTGCCCCAGCCTGCCCCCCCCACCTACAGGCCCACTCTACAAACAATTTAGCCGGATAGGGGACGTATCAGAAGTTGTACTGATGTTTGTTTTTGTTCTTCTTTTATCTGCCTCATGACCTGTGATAGGCAGAGCATGGACACTCCCCTGGCCAGAGCAAGCTTTTTTTCCGTTTTCCATGTTCGAAAAATCCATTAAATATAGGGTCCCAAGATAGGGGATGTATACGGTATTAAACTGAGAAGAATCAATACCATACGGGTTAAAGCAACAGTTTTTCCAAATCCATTCCGGCTGTTGTCACCACCACACACGCTAGCCCAGGGGGCACTCCTCTGGCTCTTCCAGCTCAACCTCCTTCCCCCACCTACAGGCCCTCTCTACAAACAATTTACCCGGATTGGGGACGTATTAGATATTGTACTGATTCTGAATTGCCTCCTGCGATAGATGGGAATCGAACCCAGATCAACTGCTTGGGAAGCTATGCTCACCACTATACCACCAGCAGGCACAGCAACTGATAAGATCAGATACTAAACTTGATTTCAGCTGCAGTGCCAGCATGAGCAGTGGTGTCACCTGCAGGCGGTGATGGACCTTCGTTGCACCTAGTTGGGTGCTTCCCTAACATGTGATGGACATGTGCATCGCCTTTCTTGGTCTGGGTGAGCACAATTGCCATGAGGGTAACCACCAGGCTGTTGCCTGAGAATTTGGGGTAATGGTGGGATTAGGCAGCCTCAGAGGCATCCATGCATGCTGTCCCTGCTGTTTCCTGTCCATTTCCGTGGTGTTTCCATCATTTTCTGAGGTTTCCAGGTTTTCACCCAGCCTTCCCTAGGCAGAGCCTTGGTCCCCCGCAAAAATGCTCGAGTCTCCCATTGACTTCAATGGGGTTCGTTATTCGAAACGAGCACCCGAGCATCGGGAAAAGTTCGACTCGAATAATGAGCACCCGAGCATTTTAGTGCTCGCTCATCTCTACTAATGATATATTCACTGTATAAAATGAATATCAGGTACTTAGCACATATATTTTGATCAAAATCATGTGTGTCCATCCAACATGGCAAGATGACCTCTTTTTGGATGGGCACCTACTCTATATGATACTTCTCTCTGTGCAAGCAAATTTATTCAGGGACAGAAGGCTCCAGAGGAGCCAGAAGAGTAGGAGCACTGGGGAGATGTTTAGCTCCATAATTAACTCCCCCTTGTGAATGTCCCTGCTGATAACATTTCAGTGTGTTCTTGAAAAAAATGTGTAGTCATGTATAACATTCGATGTCACACTTAAGTCATATATCAGTGCAAGTACAAAAACAAGACAAGAGGAGACTTCCGGTTCCGGCGCTGCCATGTGAAGTCGCAGTGCGCGGAGCTCTCTGCAGTATACCCTCACTAAGCGCCATTTTGTAGCGTCGGAACACCGCCCTGCTGGCTCAGGACTGGTTTCCTGACCCTCAAGGCATTGGACTCTCCTATGGAACGGTACTTACTTCGGAGTGGCCAGAAAATCCCGGGATCGCAGAGCTCGGACACCATTCCCGCCGCGCAGCCTCCCAAGATGGCGGTGAGCCTGCCGATGGAGTCTCAAGGTAGCTGCTTGCTGGACCCTTTGCCGCCTATTACGGACCAGGGGACCATTGATTACAAGAGGTTGGGGTTCCAGATATCCAGAAAACGCTTGAAACCACAATTCAGTCCTCTCTAGCAGCTCTCCAGGCGGAGATGAGTCATACCAGCCATAGAGTGGACTCCCTGGAGCACGAGGTGCATGCGCTTCACTCTAACACAACAGGACTGGAGGCTGCTCTGGAGGATCACCATCGGGCCTTTGATCAACTTAGAGCCAAGTTGGATGACCTAGAAAATGGGTCCTGACGCAACAACCTAAGGTTAGTGGGCTTACCGGAATCCATAAGGCCTGCGGAGTTGCTGGACTTATGTGAGCGGGAGTTACCTGAGGCCTTGGGCCTGAATTTCTTTTGCCGTGTGGAGCGAGCTCACCGGGTAGGCCCTGATCCTTCACAGCCACAGAGAAGCCAGGCCGCAGCAGCCTCGCCATCTTCGCAAAGGGGCAGACCACACCAGGTTATTATGCGCTTACTAGATTTTAATGACAAGGCGGCCATGCTACGCAACTTCAGACGGCGACAGCGACCTGTTACCATCAGAGGTTTCCGCATCATGCTGTTTGAGGATTACTCAGCGGATATTGCCAGAAGACGCAAGGTCTTCAGCAACCTATGCACCCAGCTGTACCACAGGAACATTCGCTTTCAGTTACTGTACCCAGCTATTTTGAAGGTGTTTTTACCCCAGGGGGGTGTCTCCACCTTTGACTCTCTTGCGGAGGCAGAACCAGCCTTGGCCTCCATTTTGTCTCCAACTACTCTGCCACCGACATCTTCGCCTAAAGGGTCATCGGAGCAGCACAGTAGGAAGATATTAGGACGGCAGCGACGAGGGCGCTCAAGCAGGAGATCTATTGGACGTTCTAGAAGTACAAGACGCTGGTCCTCTTATTCATCTGGCAGGTTCTCCCGGAGGTGAAGGGGTGCCAGGGACAGTCGGCAACTCGGACGTCTTGTTTACCTGACAGTATTTTACTAGTTTCTTCTTTCTTCTAAGTTTCCCTGTTGAGGATCTATGGGGGGTCTCTTGTTATTGACTTTCTGCTGATTGGGTGGGGGTGGATAAGCTTTACTAGGTTAGGGAGTGGCAGGGAGTACTCCATGGCAGAAAAAAGTGAAGTTCGCAGCTTAAGAGGAAGTACTACTGTCATCTAGGCTTCCAAGCACTTAGGTTTTAATTTTCTGTGTTGTAGTCGTTTTAAGTTCACAGATTTGGTTTAGTTACCTGGTCCTTTTTGATTTATTGTCCCCCTTCCTACCCCTCTTCCTTTCCTTTTGCTCTCCCCTCTGCTTGTCCCACTCAGAACCGCCATGCGCATCATTTCCTGGAATGTTAAGGGGATGAGATCCCCTCACAAACGCTCTAAAATACTCCGACATCTGAAAAAACTGAAGCCGGACATAGCTCTGCTGCAAGAAACCCATTTGGTGGAAGCTGACTTCTTTAGGCTGCGCAAGTTCTGGGTGGGACAGGTATTGGGTTCCCCGGCCCGGGATAATAAAGCTGGAGTGCTCACGTTGATACACAAGAATTTCTATGGGAGGGTTCTATCTGAGGTCTATGATGAGGAGGGCAGATGGCACCAAATGACCATAGTATTGGGAGATGTCAAATACAGCATACATAATGTCTATGCACCTAATGGGGAAAATAAGAGGTTCTTTGCCTGGCTGGAACGTAAGATGCTGAGTGATGCGATTCCTCATAAGGTAGTAGGGGGGGATTTTAATACAGTGTCTGCAGTACTGGAAGATCGCCAGCGACAGGTCCGGAATGTGAGCTTACCCAGACATAGGGACATGGTGTTGTCTCCCTTCCTTTTGTCCACGCAATTACAGGACGCATGGCGTATATTACGCCCGGACGAGAGAGAATACACCCATTTCTCACACTCCCACCAGTCATGGTCTCACATTGACTATATGTTTATCAGTGTGTCGTTAGTTGGAAAGCTCCTAAGGGCAGACATTCAGGATATGGTCATTTCGGATCACTCACCTGTCTCCATTTGTTTGCAGGATGCCTATCCCAGAGGAACAGACTATCTATGGCGTTTCCCCTCCTTCCTGGCAAAGGATGACAACTTTACCGACATCCTTCGGGGATGGTGGTGGGAGTTTCAAAGTGACAATCCTTCGCATGCATCAGATGTCTCCGTTCAATGGGAAGCCGCAAAGGCGGTACTTAGAGGTAAAATCATTGGTTACCTTAGCAACCTACGGAAAAAGGTCTCCCAACAGTACGCGACAGTCAGTGCTTCCCTCCGAGCAGCCTATACGTTGTTTTTGCAGTCCCCTTCTAGTGCCAATAAGGAGGCATGGTTTAAGGCGAAACGTGACTATGATTTTTGGCTTGATAGACGGGAGGCGATGCATAGATCAGCCTTTCAAACAGACCTGTTCCGGTTTGGTAACAAGTCTGGCCAAATGTTAGCCAATTTGGCCAGAGGCAGATTGCCTCCTACGATCATAGCTTCCTTGAAGGATGCCCGTGGGTCCCTGCATACAGACCCTAAGTCCATCAATAAATTGTTGGGAGACTTCTACGCAAGTTGTATGAGGAACCGATGGGAGCTCAACAGGTGGACCCCGGATTTTTAGCTTCTATTAAAATGCCGCGACTGACCGCAGACCAATTAGATAGTCTGAATGCTGCTATTTCTGAGGGCGAGCTTTTGCGCACAATTAAGGTGCTTCATAATGGCAAGGCACCAGGTCCTGATGGGTTCACAGAGGAATTTTACAAAATGTTGAGTGGACAGATCCCCTCCACGTTAATTGATTACTTTAACCAGTTACTACGCACAGGCACCTTCCCGAATCACACCAATGTAGCGTATATCAAGTTAATACTGAAATCGGGTAAGGACCCTAACCTCCCAGATTCTTATCGCCCCATCTCCTTAATTAACCAGGATTTAAAAATCCTAACTAAGATTTTGGCAGTAAGACTAGGGGACATGATGCCTTCTTTGGTGGGACCTTCACAGGTGGGCTTTGTCAAAGGCAGATCAGCGGTGGCCAACATCAGGAAAGTGCTGGCCACCTTGGATTGGGTCAGGCACCGGTCACGGCCAAATACTGCTCCTATGTTGCTGGCCTTAGACGCTGAAAAGGCCTTTGACACAGTTCGCTGGTCCTGGCTGACAGCGGTCATGGAAAAATTTGGTGTCTCAGGCCATTTCCGCACCTTTTTACAGGGTTTATATTCCAACCCTCAGGCAAGGGTGCACACTGCGGGCCATTTGTCCCCTGTTTTCTCCCTTCACCGAGGTACGCGATAGGGGTGCCCCTTGTCGCCACTGTTGTTTGACTTAGCCCTGGAACCCCTGGCCCGTTTATTGGAGGATTCGGACATTTATTCGGGTATTAGGGTAGGTAAGGTAGAGGTGAAAGCCGCCCTATATGCTGATGACCTTCTAATCTTCATGTCCAACCCACAACAACATCTCGCTCCCTTGATGAGCCAGTTACTTCAATTTGGGTCTTTCTCGGGCTATTCCATTAACTCCTCCAAAAGTGAAATTCTGGAATTGGGTGTCCATAACCCACCTAAGTTATGGGAGGATAATGGTTTTACTCTGACCTCAGTTAAACCATACATAACTTACTTGGGGCTGAAGGTGGGAAAGCTTCCCAGCTCCCTTTACACTTTAAATTATCCACCCCTTATTGATAAAATAGTGGCAGAATTGAAAAGATGGCATAAACTTCCGTTAACCTTTATGGGACGCTGTCATCTGATTAAAATGATGAGCTTTTCGAAGTTGCTCTATCCCCTCCAGACTCTTCCTCTCCTACTGAAACACGCAGATGTCAATGTCCTCAATAGGGCCTTTACCAGGTTTTTGTGGTCAGGCAGACGCCCTAGGATTGCTCTGAAAAAATTGATGCTGTGGAAGCCTGAGGGTGTGTTAAAGTTCCCTGACTTGCGGGGCTATAACCTGACATGCTTGATGAGACATGTAGTGGATTGGTTTCATGGGACTAATCACTTCTCGAATTGTGATCTGGAAAGGAATTTGGTGGCCCCTTGGGACCTGGTGTCTTGCTTACATTCTAAACTGCCTTCTCTTCCTCTGGAGATCAAGGGATCTATTCTGGTGCAAGACACTGTGGTTGCGTGGAAAGAAATTAGAAAAGCTTTTGGTCTTCCTTACTCAATATCGAAGAGGATGCCGTTATGGGGTCATCCGGAATTTCCCCAAGGGGGTCTTGCTCAAATTGCGGCAGATTGGAAAGCACGAGGAATAGAAAGGGCGGAACATCTGATGCATATGGAGGAGAAGAGGTGGCTAACACCTCAGAAGCTGAAAGATCGTTACAACTTACCTGAATCACACTTTCTCTACATTCTTCAGGGATTGGCATTCTGCAGACACAGGGTTAGGGACCTCTCTAAGGAGGCCTTGAGAACCTCTTTTGATGACATAGTGGGTTCCACCCCGCGCCTGGTATCTTTATCGGGTCTTTACAGGGCGATGTCGGGCAACTTCATCAAAATCAGTTCCTCAACGCTTTTTGATAAGTGGGTGGACAAGGTGCAGGACGCTGACATACGGGAGAAAATTCTGGAAGGTTGGGGGAAAATACGGGCCTGTGTGATCAGTGAAAGATGGAGAGAAACGTATTTTAAAATGATACATAACGCAATCTATGGGTTTAACTTTCCGGCTACCCCCGCCTTCCCGGATCGCATTACCCACTGCCCAAAATGTAAGATGGCCGCTACTGATTTTTGGCATAGTATGTGGACATGTTCAAAGGTCCAGCAGTTTTGGTCTGACCTGATAAGTTACATCAAATCATATTGGTTAGTTCAGCTACCGATGGAGCCTCAGGCTCTGGTGTTTCAATATATTCGCCTGTCACCCTCTCAGTCCAGTCGTTCTCAGAATGTTCCTCTCTTCCTTCATTCAATACTGTTGGTAGCTAAAAGGGTCCTATTGGAACATTGGCTATCAGACATGATGCCATCAATTTCCACGGTGATATCTCACTTGAAGGTGCTTTTGAGACACGACAGGATTGAGGCGGAAAGACATAAGGAAGGCTCGGCGGCTAAGTTCTTCCGAAAATGGAAGACTTTTTTGCTTTCTCATTATAGTACACCTGAGGTAGCAGAGATAGTGCGACCGTTTCAGTACACCTCTTGGTACCTCACAGCTTCCCTGAAAGGTACCTTAGGTGCTCTCCAGCTCTAAGTGCGTTTGTCACACATTGAGACCCACACTGATATGGCGGGTCTTGTCCTACCCGGTGCCCTTCCCCCCCCCTTTTTCCCTTGCCCTACCTGCTTTCCTTTCCCCTTCCTTCATTATAATTGTAAGTTTCGCCCATGGGGCGATATTGTGAATTGTGTTATGTGATTTTGTCACCCCTTCTCTCTTCCTTTCTGTATCCTATGTTTTCTTTTGAAAATGTAAAATTCAATAAAAAGAGTTATGAAAAAAAAACAAGACAAGGGAATGGCAGAGCTGTGCCAATGTCTTTAAAACACAGTAAAAGCTAAATATTTCAAATACAGTTTACCATATACAATCCTAATATTCCCTTTTTTTCTTCTTGAACCATTCTCTACATTTAAGCTGTCTGTGAGTTGCCAACCTGCTATTTGATCCTGAAAGTTTATCGTCTTTCTTCAAAATGATACCCTGAAATAGACTGATATAGAGTAGGTGGAACAAAAGGTAAATAAAACCATTTACCTCAAGAGCTTCCTTTTAGCTCAGCAGACTCTTAACACTACTGGTGATGTTCCTATTGATTTTCACTCATTCTCTGGCAAACGTGATAATCAACAGGAATGCCAATTATGTACAGTACAGATTGTATGAAGAAGAAAGACTCTTGGGGTAAATGGTTTCCTACATTCCTATTTTTACTTCATACCTTTATATTTATGCTTTTTATTTGTCATTTTAAAAGTACAGAAGAAATAGTATAGAAATAAAATTTTAAAAGCTTAAGCTGTGGCTTTTCTCCTCTTCCTGAAGACTGAATTTATAATACAGAATTCATAGCATGAAATTTAAAGAAAATCAATTTAAAAATTACTTCCACACAGTGTAAATGAACGCACTGGTGCTATATGGTTAGCAAAAATAAATTAATAATTTATAATTGATATAGCCAATAACTGTAAGGACTGGTTCCTCAAAAGAAATACAGTGAGGGAGACTTATGAAGACTTGAGTTCCCATATGCCAGTCTTGATACCCTGTGTACTGGAGTGATATGAGCCTAATTTATTAAGAGGCAGATGCACCTTTACTAAATAAATAATATATCTGTCCCTCCATGCACCAAAACACAAATCTATGCCAGCTAGTGGCTGGCGTATACTAGAATTATAACAAACACAAGCTTAAAAGTTATTAAATCTGGCGAGCCCTGTAAAAATGTATGCCATGAGCCATAATTTGCAACTTTTTTTTATGTCACAATAGTGGCAAAATAGGTTTGATAAATATCTCTCACTAGTTATTAATCACCGTGAATATCATTAAAGCTAATGGTAGAATTGATTTTATTTTCCTTTCCAACAAAGGAATAAAAAATAATCAAATCTTATATATCTATCATAACTATCAATGATAAGAAAAAAGTTATGGCTCTCAGATTGTAGTACTTACAAGTTGCCATATAATTCACGCTAATAATACTTCACTCTATATTCCCTTTACCACAAAGAGTATATTAAAATATTTATGGATGTCCCTCACAGTGTTTCGACACCTCTGAGGGTGATAACAAGCCACAATATATCGGTAAATGTAATATCCGTTGCAATGGTATTCCTACAGTACACAATACTATTATAGTAGCCTACAATTATGCAGGGACACCAATGTATTACATTTTTAATAAAACCCCACCCCCACCCCAACATGTTTGACTTTTCACACAGTGCCTCTGGGGTTTATGGGGCTAAGATTTCAAATACAAAGCCCTCATACAGCTAAATTGACTAAAAAAAAATAAAATGTTATGGCTCGCAGAATACAGTAAAAAAAAAAATATATCACTTTTGTTCGTTTCTTTTGGTTTCAAAAGAACTACATTTTAAGAGTTTAAATTGCCTTTTATATCACTTTTTAATTCAACTTTTAACATATTTCTTAAAACATTTTGTTGATTTTTTTCAATTCTTCATTTAACTATTGTGACCTACAATGGGTGTGTAACCACTGTACCAACTAACCAGTTTGACTTTGGGCTAGATCAAAGGGGTCCTTGACACCAGCGCAATGGATAATACTCATAGTTAGGAAATAGGCCGAAGTCAGAGTAGTCAGGGTGTTGTGTATGTGTAATACATTTTGAGTGATTTGTTGCCCGTGTCCACCGCAGATGGCAGGGCTGCAGTGGACACAGAACACCACCATGACAACTATCTACATTACAAATGACTGAAATATTGCAGTTTTCAAACATAGCACAGGGTCACATCATAGATGCTGCACAGTTAACAAAGAATGTTCACATCCTTTTGCTACAGAAGTCAAATAGTCATTTTCTGATTGAGGTATTCTTATGTCCAGGTGGCTGCAGGAAAGCAAAATTTCATAATTTATGTTCATAGTTTCAAGAAGCAGATCAAGGAAGATGATTTCCCCATAGTCATATAAAATAAATCTAAAAACAAAAAATGAAAATGGGGCTGCAAAAGATGTGGACAGCACACTGTGTGTTGTTCGCATCCATATGTCCTTTCCACAGTCCCATAAAAAAAATAGAAATTGTCCTATTCTTGTCCGTTTTGCAGACAAGAATAGGCATTTCTAACATAGGGAGGAATGTGCAGGACCGCAAAATGCAAATGGCTGGTATCTGCGTTTTGGATAGAGCATATTTATTATATGCAACATGCAAAATTTCATGTCAAAACAGCACTTAACATTCAAAGAGTGTCCTTTCCTCAGGACAATGTCTTCTCTCTCAACTTACATAAGTCTCAGTCTTTTTGTAGGTTTTGGGATTGTAGTTCTATTATACATTTTATCAATCAATTTCAGAAAATGAGTTTTGTGAAACTTAAATCGAAGCAACACCGTACATAATGATGTAATAATGACTGACAAATGCCAGCCATTAGGCTCCCAGAGGGCCTATAATTAACACCATAGCAACTATTCATTAGGATTTTGGCAATAACAAGAAGTCAGCTGTGACTCAAAAGAACCAAAAATATGTTGTGTTACATGTGTGTATAAACTAGAAAAGAAATGTCTGGTACCACAAAGGGATTCTTACCAAACTCCTTGTATTCTGAATGGTAAAACATAAAGCATAACATCACAGAAAGTTGCTTACATGTTTCAGACTCTATGGTCCTTAACCCTTACACTCCCAGCACCGTACTGCTACGGCGCTGGAAGCCAGGACACAAATCCCAGCGCCGTACTGCTACGGCGGTCTGATCGGGCAGGCACAGGAGCTGCGCTCGCCCGATCAGCTGCAGGGGTCCGGCAATGGCCGATAGCTGGACCCCGGCTGTATGCACCGGCATCGGTGAAAACACCGATGCCGGTGCATTATCCCTCGCACTGCCGTGGTCAGTGCTGACCGCGGCATGTGCGATGTCTGTGGTGGGAGGGAGTGCCCATCGGGTCCCCGCGCTGCTGTGACGGGGACCCGATGGCAGGGAAGGCAGCCTGTGAGATCCAGCCCCCTGGATCTCACAGGCAGCAGGCTGTAAGTGTATTACTGTGTGTAATATATTTACAGCCAATGCATTACAATACAGAAGTACTGTAATGCATTGTAAAGGGGATCAGACCCCCAAAAGTTGAAGTCCCAGACAGGGACAATTTTTTCACCTTGACTGAAAAGTGTAATACCAAGGGATCAAAAAGTCTTATGTACCCCAAAATGGTACCAATGAAAACGTCACCTCATCCTGCAAAAAATGAGCCTCCACATAAGACAATAACTCAAAAAATTAAAATCAATGGCTCCCGCAAACCAATCCATCAAAATCTGTGCTGCAAAATCCATATGGCCCTCCTTCTGTTTTGAGTCCTGCCATGTACCCTCACAGCAGTTTATCACCACATATGGGGTGTTGCCGTACTCGGGAAAAAATTGGTAACAAATTATGGGGTGCTTTTCTCCTGTTACCCCTTGTGAAAATGAAAAAATTGGGGCTAAAGCAACATTTTATTGGAAGAAATGAAACTTTTCATTTTCACAGCCAAGTGTTTCCAAATTCCGTAAAACACTTTGGGGCTCAAAGTGCTCAGTACACCCCTTAATATATTCTTTGAAGGGTGTAGTTTCCAAAATGAGGTCACTTTTTGAGGGTTTCCACTGTAGGGGTATGTCAGGGTCTCTCAATTACAAAATGATGCCTAAAAACCATTCTAGCAAAATCTGCCTCCAAAATCAATATGGCGCTCCTTCCCTTCTGACCACTGCCACAAACCCATAGAGACGTTTACCACCAAATATGGGGTATTTCTGTAAACTGCAGAATCAGAGTAATGTATATTGAGGTTTAGTTTGCTGTTAACCCTTGCTGTGTTGCAAGAAAAAAATTATTAACGTGAATAATCTACCAAAAAAATTGAAATTTTGAAATTTCACCTCCATTTTCCTTTAATTCTTGTGGAACACCTCAAGGGTTAACAAAGTTTGTAACATCAGTTTTTTATAATTTGAGGGGTGTAGTTTCTAAAATAGAGTCATTTATTAGTGGTTTCCATTAGGTAAGCCTCACAAAATCACTTTATAACTGAATTGGTGCTAAAAAAAATGGTTTGGGAAATTTTGTTGAAAATTTTAAAAATTGCTTCTAGACTTCTAAGCCCTCTAACTTCCTAAAAAAATAAAATGGCATTTACAAAATGATGCCAACATAAAGTAGACATATGGGGAATGTTAAGTAATAAATATTTTATGAGGTATCACTTTCTGTTTTAAAAGCAGAGAAATTGAAATTTCAAAAATTTTTCAAAATTTTTGGTAAATTTTGGATTTGAAAGTGACACATGCCAGATTTGCAAAAATCGGCCTGGGATTTAAGGTGAAAAGTGTCTCGGTACTGAAAGGGTTAATCATAGGATAACCCTCCAGTACACAGAAGTTCTTTAAAATACAGGGGTGTTGGTTAAGTGTTTGGAAAGTTTTGGAGGAATCTAAAAACTATAGAAACATTTGGAAAGTAGAGGGTATTCTAAATTGCTCCTACACAAGGCCTATATTAAGGCATCTAAATTAAGTTGTGAACAACTTTTGAGGGACAAAAAAAGCTTGGCTCTTAAAGTCAAATATGTTGTCACATGGAAGCTTTTTACTTTTTTGACGGGTTTTAGCCATCAGTTTAGCCAGGTAAAAAAATTGTTCAGAAATATGATTATTTTACAGGAGCTTGCCCTAGCCAGCATACTTGCTCCAGTGCTTTACCCACAATGGTGGGTAAAAGGGCACCCACTTTGGGTTTGAAACTATTTCCTAGTTTATTAACACAGAAAATTACTACCAAACATACTTGGTTATCTGTACAGGGATACATTTAATGTAATTATATGAGGTGTAAAGCCTGACAAAATTGGATTTTATTTAGGGGTATCAGAATACAGGGGGCTGTATACAACTTGATGCCACACTTTCCAGATTTTTATTTATTAAAAATTTTGAAAACCATGTATCATTTTCTTTTTACTTCACACATAGGTACTTGCTACTTTGTGTTGGTCTGTCACATAAAATCCCAATAAAATACATTTAAACTTGTGGGTGTAATGTGAACAAGTTCAGGGGATATGAATAGTTTCTCAAGGTACTGTATCCATGCTTTCTAAACATTACAGGGAATCCCATGATTTTGTTTTATCTCCTTTTCACTTCTTCTTTGTTGGCATTGAAAGCATTTCTAGACCTGTTGGGGTGGGGGTGGGGGTTGCTCCAGGAATTATCAGAGAGTCCTTAACAGAGAGTCCTGTTGAATCTTTGTTTTGAGCACCTGGGTTCCTGGGGGGGTTAAAATTACAACAAGATTTAATTTACTGTTATTAAAGAGGGTTCTGCTTATTTCTATGTATATTGTATTGTTTGGCTTTTATTTGTGTTTTTCCATATGTGCTTTATTTATGTTTTAGGTGTATGCATTGTTTGCTATTTTTAAGATGAGGTTCATGTTTGGTTGATAACTGCCCATGTGGAGAGGCTATATTTTAAAGAGCTTCCATGTACTAGAAGATTATGCTGTGATTAAGGACCGTAGAGTCTGAAACATGTTTGCAACTTTGTGTGCCGTTATGCTGGATATTTTACCACTTGGAATAAATCAGATGAGGATCTCTATGTGGTGCTGAACGTTTCTTTTCTTGTAGTGACTTCTTCCTCCAAGTATTCCATGCACCCTGGGAAGCCTGGGATAAGAGTGATGAGTTGGATTGCTTTTGCTTATTCGCTTATTTTGCTTATTTGTATAAACTGACCTTTTCACCAGAAGCAGAGGCAATGTAAACCAGGGGTTTTTATGTTTCTTATGGTATTACTCCATGTTGGCCAAGCCTTTTGTTTTGTCAACACAGCTGTCCTGTCTATAAAATGGCTGCTGATGCCTGCTTACTCTCTTTCTTTATACTCCTCATCTTCCAGGCAGCTCTGATGCAGACATGGTAAGACCATGGTCAGGGGCTGGACTATATCGCCTCCTTGACCTGAAAGACCAGTTTTCAGGAAAGGTTCTCTCATTTGAGGATCTAGAGACTAAGTTCTCTCTTCCTCATAATTTGAGATTCCAATTCCAGAGAATATCACACTACTGTAGGGGAGTTTTGGGATGTTTGAGTGTTCCCACTCTCTCTCCGTTTGAACGGATTTGTACTCAGAGCCCATCCTCAAAAGGCTTAATTACCGATATTTATCGGATATTGATGTCCTTTGACTACCCAGAGGGCTTTAAACACCCCTATATGTTAAAGTGGGAGGAATGGCTTCAACGGGAGCTCTCCCCAGATGTCTGGAGGTCCATTTGGAGGCGAGCTCACCTTAGCTCTTCTTCAATAACATACAAGGAAAACCAATTGAAGATCCTTATGTTCTGGTACCACACACCAGCTGTTCTTCATGCTATGAACCCGGAGGTTCTGGACCTCTGCTGGAGATGCTCCCGGGGCCAGGCTTCGCAATTTCATATTTTCTGGTCTTGCCCCAGCCTGTCTCCATTTTGGTCACAGGTACGAAATGTCATTAAGATTCTTTTAGGGGTTAGCTCCCCTAATGATCCGTTTTTTTTCTTTTTGAACATGGTACCTCCTATGTTGAGGGGGCCGGGTGCCAGGTTGCTGCTCCATATCCTGACAGCTGCTAAGTGCCCTATTGCCTTGTATTGGAAGCGACCCTCCCCGCCAGTACTTTCTGATCTAATTACCAGGCTGAAAGAGATCAGATCTCTGGAATACTCTGTTGCCTTGCAGAGAAACACGGTGGACAGTTTTATGAAACATTGGCAGCCTTGAGACACTCGAGAGCACTTGCTTACTGAATAACTGGAGAGAGATTTTTTTTCACTTAATTTTACTTTTTTATTCTTATGATTTGATGTATAATGTGAAACATTTGGTGGAATTGTCATTCATTCATTCCATATATTGTTTGGAATCACATGTGCATTGTTGACATTGCCTGTTATAAATGAAAATTAATAAAAAATGTAAATGGGAACAAAAATGGCTGCTGATGCAGGACCATCAGACCTCCATTTAAATACAATGCACCTGCCATCTGCACTTGCATTGTTGGGAGTTTAGTGCAGGTACAGTGTGTTGGAATGGAGAAGGGTGAGTGATGTGTCATCCACCAACAGCCATCTTATGGACTGGACCTCTATGCGGATAGAAGATATGATTTAGAAAAAAAGGGTCATGGCTTAAAAAATATAGCAAACAACACAGAATATAAGCAAAGGCTATATTACTAGTCATATAGTCATCTTACATACGCATTGGTGAACAGTAGCCAATGTCTTTACACTACCTTTACTGCAAAAAGGTCTTCAGTTAGCTTATGAAAGTGGCAAAGCCATCATACAGTCAGCAGTACTCTTCTTTAGGCTACATGGAACTTTTGATCTGGACTGAACTGAGTTTAAGAGAAACTCTAGTCTTAGTTGCCATCACCACCAGTGACCCATCCCATTTTAAAGGGGACTGAGCAAATTTTGACCAAGGGGGAAAATTGGGATAAAATAATAAAAGATACAGTACTCTCCTAGTAAATCCTCTGCCATTACAACATTGTCAGCCTGATACTCAGTGATACTCACCATGATGTAATGTCAACATTAAGTGACCTTGGCAGAGAGTAATGGATGTTAACGGTATTAATTAAATGGGGACACTTACCAGGTGAGAGAGAAAATGACCCGTCCCCTTCTCACACCACGCCAACTTTTTAGACCTGGTGTAAGTAGGGAGAAGTCGCAGATTGCGGAAAAAGGACCGTTAGGTGTATTTCTGTATGATAAATGACCCTCTTTGAGTCCTAAATATCATTGCATGAAGAAAAATAGTTTCAAATTCCTTTGACTTCACAGCATCTTATTAGGAGTGAGAAAAGGGAAACAACAATGGTATATTATAAGCAATTATTACTCATTAAAAAGTATATGAGCATAGGAGCTCTAGAACCATTTTTAAAATGGAAAAAAAAACATTTTCATAACTAATTTTAGTATTTTATTTTAATAAAATAGAGAGTAACATTTTTTTTTTTTTTTGTACTTTAACCCCTTCCCGACCGGCGCCGTACATGTACGGCGCTCGGGCGGTGCGGGGACATGACGCCCGCTCGCGGGTGCGGCGGGCATCATGGCCGGCAAGTCTCTGCTGTTTCTAACAGCAGAGACTTGCGGCTACTTACCACCATCGGCGGCGTCTTCCTATGGGCCTCTCTTTTCTTCTGGGCCCCTCTGATGGCTTCCGGTGGCGTCTGTACCCGGAAGCAGTTTGCTTCCGGGTGATGTACAGACGACCCGATTGGCCAATCGGGCCGTCTGTACACGTTATGAAAGCTGTAATCCTCGCTGGTGAGGATTACAGCTTTCAAAGTGCAATTCTTATTCTGGCCACTAGATGGCAGGCCAGGATAAGAAATGAGCAATCATGAGTTTTAATTCAAGATTAAAAATCAGAGATTGCTCATAGTGAAAAAATTAAAAGTACAATATATTAGCTTATATTTGAGCTTTCAAATAATTAAAAAAAATTTAAAAAAATGTTAAAAAATATATAAAAAATAAAAAAAAATATAAAAGTTTAAATCACCCCCCTTTCCGTATAATTAAAAAATAAATACCTAAATAACAATAAATATAGACATCATGGGTATCACCGTGACCGAAAACGCCCGTACTTTTAAACTAAAAAAAAAAATTCCAATACGGCGAATTGTGTGGCAGAAAAAAGCGTCCAAATGGCGATTTGATGTTTTTTGTCACTTTTTTTTCTAAAAAAAATTAAATAAAAAGCGATCAAAAAGTCAGACACACCCCAGAATGGTATCAATAAAAACTTCAGATCGCCCCACAAAAAATGAGCCCCCATACAGCTCCGTACACATAAATGCCAAAAAGTTATCGGGGTCAAGATATGACGACCAAAAAAAAAAAAAAAAAACAACCAACTTTATCATTTTTTTATCACTATCAAAACACAATAAAAACTAAACATGTTAGGTACCGCTGGATTCGTACTGACCTGTAGAATGAAAGTAACTGGTCAGTTTTAATGAACAGCGAACGCCGTAAATAAAAAAAACCCGGAAAACTGTAGCGGAATAGTGTTTGTTTTGCAATTTCACCCGATTTGGAATTTTTTTACCGCTTCCCACTACACCATATCCAATAATAAATGGTGGCATTTGAAAGTACAACTTGTCCCGCAAAAAACAAGCCCTCATACAACTATGTGAGCAGAAAAATAAAAAAGTTATGGCTGTATGAAGGCAAGGAGCAAAAAACGAAAACGCAATACCGAAAAAACCTCCGGTCGTGAAAGGGTTAAGTAAAAGGGTTGTGCGGAAAGAATAAGGCACACAAACCATAACAGGTTTGTGTAACAAGTTTTACAAAAGGAGACAGGGTCTTATAGGGCCAAGTTCTTTGAATTTAAGGAGCCTATTAATGAAACTCACTCTTTTGTTGCTCTCTTGAATAGGAAAAAAGGGCTGGAAAACAACATAATAATAAAGTATGAAAACCTGAATGGCTTTTTGTGAAGCATAAATGTACAGTACTACGGTATACATAACAGATTTGCTGGTTGCAATTACAGAATTGTATTTGTCCCTCTTAAAAGAAATTGTCTAAAAATTACAATTTAAATTATATTTTTATGTTAACTTTGCAAATTTCAGTTTTTTCATTTTTGTTTTTTACTACCTGTCTTCCCGGAGCAGTACCTTTTTTACTTTTCAGTTCACAGAGCAATATCAGGGCTTATTAATTTTCATTTTAATCCATTTTCCTGTAATATAGCAAGGGTTAACAGCAGAACAAACCTCAATATTTATTATCCTGATTCTTCAGTTTACACTCCACATGTGGTCATAAACTGCTGTATAGGCACATACCAGGCAAGGAGTACCATATGTTTACAGGAAAACTAATTTTGCTGGAATAGTTTTTGGGTCTTATTTGAAGAGACCCTGAGGTACCCATACAGTGGAAACTCCCCCAAAAAGTGACAGCATTTTGGAAATTACACCCCCCTCCCCCACAAGGAATTTTTTAAGTGGTGTAATGAGCACTTTGACCGAACAGGCATTTCATAGAATGTAGATACACTTAGCTGTGAAAATGAAATATTACATTTTTTACAATAAATGTTGCTTTAACTTCAGATTTTCCATTTTCGCAAGGAGCAACAGGAGAAAGTCCAATGAAGATAGAGGATGGCACTACCATAACTTCATATACATATTCCACGCCACTATTATAGAACACTTAAAAGGGATCAACTTCTAAACCAATCTTCAGTGGTGCTCAGTGCAAAAAAGCAATGAAATATTGTCCATAAAGATAAATGAAATTCATAGCATTTTAACATGAGGTAAAAATCCACTTTATTATATTTACAGGTACATCAAAACAACACAAAAATAAATACATATAAATAGCTAAAATGTTGCCTTATTGATACCAGACTGAAAATGCCATAACAATGTATCCACACACCGAAGGACCCAGAAAGATAGGAGCACCATTTGACTTTGGTAGGGCACGTTTTTCAGGAATAGTTTTAAGGCACCATGTCATATTTGAAGACACTCTGAGAAATCCCCAAGAAGTGACCACATTTTGGAAACTTCATCTCCTATCCCCTTATTGAGGGGTGTAGTGAGTGGTTTTATAAACACTTGGCTGTGAAATGAAAAATGTAATTTCTTCCAGTAAAATGTTGCTTTAGCCTCAAATTTTTCACAAGTGGTAATAGGAGAAAAAGCACCCCAAATTTTGTCACATAATTTTTTCCGAGTACAACAATACCCCCTTTGTGGTCATGAACTACTTTTAGGGGACAGTGCAGGGTTCAGAAGAGAAAGAGCCCCATGTGCATTCAAGGTCTAGTTTGGTGATTTATACAGCACTGGCCGACAACTGTAGAGGCTCTGAGGTGAAATAAATAAAGAAACCCTGAAGAGGTGACCCCATTTAAGAAACTACATCCCTTTTCTACCAAGGGTGTAGTGAGCATTTTGACCTCACAGGCGTTTTGAAAAAATTAATGCACAGCAGATCTTGCAAAGTGAAAATTGCAATTTTTCCACAAATACCGTATTTTTCACCCTATAAGACGCACTTTTCCCCCCCAAAAGTAAGGGGGAAAATGTGGTGCATCTTATAGGGCGAATACAAGTGAGCGCTTCCATAAGGAAGCGCTCACTTGTAACAAGGGACCCCCATCAGACCTCAGATCAGCCCACCCAGCCACTTATAAAAACCTTACTTACCTGTCCTGCGCTGCCGCTGCCCTCCAGTCCCGCGCTCCGCTCTCTTCCCTGACCTGACGCTGCAGCGGATTTTTTGCGGATACCCAATTTGCAGGCCGCAAAACACAACGTTCGTGTGAAACTAGCCTTAGGAGAAGGCATTATATTACTAGCGCTATTGGGGGGGGAGGGGAGGAGAATTATATATTGCCACTACAGTGGGGCATTATATACTGGCACTAATGGGGAGTTGGAAGAGCATTATATGCTGCCACTACACGGGGGGCATTTGTCTGTACTTCTGCCTTTTTTTGGTGGTGATTATTTTCACCTGTTTTATCATGTGTTTTTGAGGTAATAAAACGCCAGCTTCAGTTATATGCTGAAGGCCTATGAGAAATAAGAAACTCAGGATGAACATATTTTTTCTGCTTCTGGTGTTTTTGTGGCTTCTTTTCAAATACACCACATGATGTAGCTCTTGGGTGTTTATAGTTTATTCAACATCTCCTTCTCTATTGGGAAAATGCCTCAAAAAAGGCAGAGTTTACAAAAAAAAACCTCCAGAAAAAATGCCACAAAAACCAAGGCAAATTAAAAAAAATGCCGGTGGTTATTATGGCAAAACATACTAGTGCAAATTTGTGTGTGTAAGGACTTTAAAGAGGTAAGTGCAAATGTGTGTGTGTGTGTGTGTGTGTGTGTATGGACCCTTAAAGAGATCAACTACCACATTGCTGCTATGAATGCCATACCCAGATATAGACTGGGAAATTGAAACCTGTATATCTCATAAAGGAAACAGGTTCTTGGAAATAACCAAAGACAATTACCTTTCCCAACTGGTTCAGGACCCGACTAGAGGGACGGCCATACTGGACTTAGTATTAGCCAATAGACCTGACAGAGACAGAACAACAGATGTGCAGGTCGGGGGACACCTGGGAAATAGTGACCATAATATAATAACCTTCCAACTGTCATTCAAAAGATCATTTCTTCAGGGAGGAACAAAAATACCAAACTGCATAAAAACCAAAATTTAGTCAACTAAGAGAAGCCATAGGCCTAACTAACTGGGACAAAGTCCTTAAAAATATAGCCACAAAATGGATTATTTTTAAAAGCATCCTGATATCGAATTGTGAGAGGTACATACCTTATGGGAATAAAAGGTTACAGAACAAGAAAAAACCAATGTGGATAAATAGAGCTGTAAAGAAAGCAATAAATGACAAACAGAAAGCATTTAAATCACTAAAACAGGAGGGGAGCGAGGAAGCATTGAAAAACTGTAAGGAAAAAATAGAATATGTAAAAGACAAATAAAAACAGCCAAACTAAAGACCGAGAGATTAATCGGCAAAGAGAGTAAAACTAACACTAAAATGTTATTCAATTATATAAATGGTAAAAAGTATAAACCTGAATTACAGAGTAATGAGGGGGGAGTTGCAGAGAGCGATGAGGAGAAAGCAAAGCTACTAAATATCTTTTTCTCCACTGTATTTACTGAGGAAAATAAACTGTCAGATGAAATGCAGAATATAAAAGTAAATTCCCCATTAAAAATGCCCTGTCTGACCCAGGAAGAAGTAGAGCTGCGTCTTAAAAAGATAAAAATAGACAAATCGCTAGGACCAGATGGCATACACTCCCGTATCCTAAGAGAATTAAGTAATGTCATCGCCAGACCCTTATTTCTGATATTTAAGGACTCTATACTGACAGGGAGTGTTCCACAGGATTGGCGGATAGCAAATGTGGTGCCAATATTCAAAAAGGGTCCAAAAACAGAGCCCGGGAACTATAGGCCGGTAAGTTTAACATCTGTCGTGGGTAAACTGTTTGAGGGTTTTCTAAGAGATGCTATCTTGTAGTACCTCAATGAAAATAAGCAAATAACTCCATATCAGCATGGCTTCATGAGGGATCGGTCATGTCAAACCAACTTAATCAGTTTCTATGAGGAGGTAAATTCTAGAATAGACCGCGGTGAATCAATGGATGTCGTATATCTGGACTTCTCCAAAGCATTTGACATGGTACCACATAAAAGGTTAGTATATAAAATGAAAATGCTTGGCCTGGGAGAAAATGTCTGTATGTGGGTAAGTAACTGGCTCAGTGATAGAAAACAGAGGGTGGTTATTAACGGCACATATTCAGATTGGGTCACTGTCACTAGTGCGGTACCACAGGGGTCAGTATTCGGCCCTATTCTCTTCAATATATTAATGATCTTGTAGAAGGCTTGCACAGTAAAATATCAATTTTTGCAGATGACACTAAACTGTGTAAAGTAATTAACACAGAAGAGGACAGTACACTGCTACAGATGGATCTGGATAGACTGGAGGCTTGGGCAGAGAAGTGGCAGATGAGGTTTAACACCGACAAATGTAAGGATATGCATATGGGAAGGAATAATGCAAGTCACCAGTACATACTAAATGGTAAAATATTGGGTAACTCTGACATGGAAAAGGACCAAGGAATTTTAGTGAACAGCAAACTAAGCTGTAGAAACCAGTGTCAGACAGTTGCTGCCAAGGCCAATAAGATAATGGGTTGCATCAAAAGAGGCATAGATGCCCACGATGAGAACATAGTCCTGCCACTTTACAAATCACTAGTCAGACCACACATGGAGTACTGTGTACAGTTCTGGGCTCCTGTGAACAAGACAGACATAGCAGAGCTGGAGAGGGTTCAGAGGAGGGCAACTAAAGTAATAACTGGAATGGGTGGACTACAGTACCCAGAAAGATTATGAAAATTAGGCTTATTCACTTTAGAAAAAAGACGACTGAGGGGAGATCTAATAACTATGTATAAATATATCAGAGGTCAGTACAGAGATCTCTCCCATGATCTATTTATCCCCAAGACTGTGACTTTGACGAGGGGACATCCTCTGTGTCTGGAGGAAAGAAGGTTTGTACACAAACATAGAAGAGGATTCTTTACGGTAAGAGCAGTGAGACTATGGAACTCTCTGCCTGAGGAGGTGGCGATGGTAAGTTCACTAAAAGAGTTCAAGAGGGGCCTGGATGTATTTCTGGAGTGTAATAATATTACAGGTTATAGTTACTAGAGATGGGTCGTTGATCCAGGGAGTAATTCTGATTGCCGGATTGGAGTCGGGAAGGAATTTATTTCCCTAAAGTGGGGGAAATTGGCTTCTACCTCACAGGGTTTTTTGCCTTCCTCTGGATCAACTTGGAGGAAAACAGGCCGAACTGGATGGACAGTCTTTTTTCGACCTTATAAACTATGTTACTATGTTACCTGTCAGCTGCATATGCAGAATAACAAAATGGCCATGTTCAACTAAACATGTCACGGAATTCAAAGCACTCAAAAGTTTATCCTGATTTTAGAGATAATTTGGACATACTGATCATGCTGTTCTTGCTCTATTGGATACTGTACCTACAGAAAAGAACAGATTCTTCATATAGAAATTGCTATGTGTGTGTGGGAGAAAAGTGTTTTTTAATGCCAAACAACTTATTTTTCTACTTAATTGGTGTATTGCTAATGCACGACTTCGGCCCACTCACAACAAACTTTGGAAAACAAGTATTTCTGTGACATCTCCATGGCTGCATATGAAATATTCTTGGAGCAATGATGTTTTGGCAATTGGCATCAATTTAATATTGGGACATCGAGTTATTCATTCAGACCTCCCACTTTCTTCCATGTGGAGTTAATGTCACCTTTTCCTTCTTCACTGGAGTATATTGTGCAGTCCTGGATCCTAAATAACACAACTTATGAGCAATATATAAAGTCTTGCTCCATAATATTTAACCTTTTCAGTACCGGGCCACTTTTCACCTCAAATCCCAGCCCGTTTTTTGCAAATCTGACATGTGTCAATTTATGTGGTAATAACTTTGGAACGCTTTTACTTATCCAGGCCATTATAAGACTGTTTTCTCGTCACATATTGCGCTTCACGATAGTAGTAAATTTGTGGCAAAATATTTCATTATTTGAAAATTTCAAAATTTCAATTTCTCTACTTTCAAAATACATAGTAATACCTCCAAAAATAGTTATTATTTTACATTCCCCATATGTATACTTTATGTTGGCATCATTTTATAAATGTCATTTTACTTTTTTGGGACGTTAGAGGGCTTAGAAGTTTAGAAGCCATTTTTCAAATTTTCAACAACATTTCCAAAACCATTTTTTTAAGCACCAATTCAGATATAAAGTGATTTTGAGGGGCTTACATAATGGAAACCACCCATAAATGACCCCATTTTACTACAACTACACCCCTCAAATTATAAAAAACTGATGTTACAAACTTGTGGAACACCCTTGAGGTGTTCCACAAGAATTAATGGAAAATGGAGGTGAAATTTCAAAATTTCACTTTTTTGGTAGATTATTCATGTTAATAATTTTTTTCTTGCAAAACAGCAAGGGTTAACAGGAAACTAAACCTCAATATACATTACTCTGATTCTGCAGTTTACAGAAATACCCCATATGTGGTGGTAAACGTCTCTATGGGTTTGTGGCAGTGGTCAGAAAGAAAGGAGCGCCATATGGATTTTGGAATTTTGGAGGCAGATTTTGCTAGAATGGTTTTTAGGCACCATTTTGTAATTGAGAGACCCTGACGCATTCGCCTGGGGGGGGCCATCTCATGTAATATTTTTATAGACCAGGTTGTTTATTTTTATTATAATTTTTTTTTTAGGAAACTTTATTTTTTAACTTTTTTTTCCACTTTATTTAACTTTTGGGGGTCTGATCCCCTTTACAATACTTTTGTATTGTAATGCATTGGCTGTAAGGGTATTACTCAGTGTAATACACTTACAGCCTGCTTCCTGTGCGATCCAGGGGGCTGGATCGCACAGGCACGCAGGGATAGCAGCCACGATGCCTAAGGAAGGCATCGGGCTGCTATCCGAGCCATCGGGTCCCCGTCACAGCAGCGCAGGGACCAGATGGCCCCCCCGCTCGCCATCCTGAATTAATTTACTCCCGCACACATGTGCTGCGGTCAGCTGGCGCATTCAGCAGGGGTCCGGCACCTGGGCACAGCCGGACCCCCACCGCTGATCGGGCGGGCACAGCTCCTGCGCCCGCCCAATCAGAGCTTGTGGCAGTGATTTTTGCGCCGTACATGTACGGCGCTGGGAGTCTAAGGGTTAAAGAAAGGTTTAAACTGAACACCTGGGTCACAAACTAATAGCATGCTTAAAGGTTGGGTCAAATGTAAAGTTAGACAGCATTCACATGACCATGGGATGGCCGTGCCCATGTTGTGAACCACAAACCGTAGAACCACAAAACCGGCTGTGTGCACTCCGTATCATGCTGCAGACCCCCGTACTTCAATTGGTCCGTGATCTGCAAGATACAACGAATAGGACATGTTCTATCTTTTGACATGGAGACACGGACCTGGAAGTCAATGGATGCAGAGTGCACACAGAATCCTGTGTTGTGGAGCACAAATTGCGGATCTATATAACACGGGCACCAGATGTGTGCACTTCGCATCACAGTGTGGACCCATTGACTTCAATCATTCCGCAATCTACAAGATGCAACGAAAGATAGGACATTTTATATCTTTTGCATTGCAGAGACAAGTACCTGGAAGCCAGTGAGTCCAAACCGCAATGCACCTGACCAATACAAGCCCTGGACCTGACCAACACAACTGCCGTATATAAGCTTTAATACAGAGTTGGGTACTCTTTTGCGGCTATAGCAGATTAATCTATCAGAGAAACGTGAAATGTGATTCATCACTCCGGAGAACATGTTTCTACTCCACACAAAGTTCAGTGGCAATGTGAGTTACACCACAATACACTTGGCATTGCATATGGCTCTTTGTTGGATTCCTCCTCCTTTTTGTAATCAGGCTTATGTAGTCACATATGGCAGATTGGTTGCAGAAATGTCTCCACTCTCCCGTGCATCTGAATAGAATATCTAGTAATTGATGCTCACACTGCAGAAAAAAGCTCATTCAGATGTATAGAATGAACAACCACTATCCTGTCAGGTTGCAAGCGTTCGGCTAGACTTTCAAAAGTGACATAATTTGGTATTCCTGAGGAAGAAAGTTTTTCGTCATCATTGTCATCTATATGGCGGAAAATTCAAAATAACTTGATAAATATGGGTAACAAGTACAAACGTGTGGCTGACGGGAGACGTATGAATGGTCCGGACCTAAGTGTGGGTGATTCTGTGTGGCTGTCTACTAGGAACATTAAGTTGAAAGTTCCTTCTTGGAAGTTGGGTCCAAGATTTATTGGCCCATATAAGATCATGGCCCTTATTAATCCTGTAGCATTTCATCTTGAACTTCCTCAGGCTCTGAAAATCCATAATGTGTTTCACAGATCTTTGTTGAAGAGATATGTTGAACCTCTGGAGCCATCTCCCTTGCCACCCGCGCCTGTCTTGTTAGATGGTAATTTGGAATTCCAGATTGTCAAGATCATTGATCCTTGATAGAGATGAGCGAGTAGTGTTCGATCGAGCTGGTATTCGATCGAATACTACGCTATTCGGCGTACTCGATTTCGTTCGAGTATAACGGCGATGGCGCACTTAGAATTCGTTTCCCCTCCCACCTTCCCTGGCGCTCTTTTTCCACCAATCACCATGCAGGGGGGGTATGACAGGCCCGCGGAGCACGCTGGCAGTGCGAAAACGGCGTCTACATGGATTGGCTGGAAAAACCATGTGACCTTGAATATTAAAAACTCAGCTCTTCCTGCTCGTACGCATATGCTGCGTGAACTTAGTCAGGGACAGAGGCTGGAGAAGGGAGAGACAGGTTTTAGCTGTTGGACAGGCAGGAGCGTGATTAAAAGCCCTTATCAGGGCTACTATAGTGCAGTACAGTGATAGCTTTACTACAATATACACTTTACAGAGAACGTCTGCTGTATTCAGGGATAGCTGCTGGAGTAGGGACAGAGAGAGGCATTAGTGGTGTATTAGGTGCTCTGCTACATACCAAACTATATTTGGCACTACTGCTGTGTACCTTGAACTATAAAATATATAGGCCTTATAATTGGCAACTGTACTGTGCGTTCTCTTGCAAACTAATTTAAATACCTGGTGTTAATATCCACCGTCTGAACAGTTAGTACACGGCTGTGTACCTTGAACTATAAAATATATAGGCCTTATAATTGGCAACTGTACTGTGCGTTCTCTTGCAAACTAATTTAAATACCTGGTGTTAATACCCACCGTCTGAACAGTTAGTACACGGCTGTGTACCTTGAACTATAAAATATATAGGCCTTATAATTGGCAACTGTACTGTGCGTTCTCTTGCAAAATAATTTAAATACCTGGTGTTAATACCCACCGTCTGAACAGTTAGTACACGGCTGTGTACCTTGAACTATAAAATATATAGGCCTTATAATTGGCAACTGTACTGTGCGTTCTCTTGCAATATAATTTAAATACCTGGTGTTAATACCCACCGTCTAAACAGTTAGTACACGGCTGTGTGCCTTGAACTATAAAATATTTAGGCCTTATAATTGGCAACTCTACTGTGCGTTCTCTTGCAAACTAATTTAAATACCTGGTGTTAATACCCACCGTCTGAACAGTTAGTACACGGCTGTGTACCTTGAACTCTAAAATATTTAGGCCTTATAATTGGCAACTGTACTGTGCGTTCTCTTGCAAACTAATTTAAATACCTGGTGTTAATACCCACCGTCTGAACAGTTAGTACACGGCTGTGTACCTTGAACTATAAAATATTTAGGCCTTATAATTGGCAACTGTACTGTGCGTTCTCTTGCAAAATAATTTAAATACCTGGTGTTAATACCCACCGTCTGAACAGTTAGTACACGGCTGTGTACCTTGAACTATAAAATATTTAGGCCTTATAATTGGCAACTGTACTGTGCGTTCTCTTGCAAACTAATTTAAATACCTGGTGTTAATACCCACCGTCTGAACAGTTAGTACACGGCTGTGTACCTTGAACTATAAAATATTTAGGCCTTATAATTGGCAACTGTACTGTGCGTTCTCTTGCAAACTAATTTAAATACCTGGTGTTAATACCCACCGTCTGAACAGTTAGTACACGGCTGTGTACCTTGAACTATAAAATATATAGGCCTTATAATTGGCAACTGTACTGTGCGTTCTCTTGCAAAATAATTTAAATACCTGGTGTTAATACCCACCGTCTGAACAGTTAGTACACGGCTGTGTACCTTGAACTATAAAATATTTAGGCCTTATAATTGGCAACTGTACTGTGCGTTCTCTTGCAAACTAATTTAAATACCTGGTGTTAATACCCACCGTCTGAACAGTTAGTACACGGCTGTGTACCTTGAACTATAAAATATATAGGCCTTATAATTGGCAACTGTACTGTGCGTTCTCTTGCAAAATAATTTAAATACCTGGTGTTAATACCCACCGTCTGAACAGTTAGTACACGGCTGTGTACCTTGAACTATAAAATATTTAGGCCTTATAATTGGCAACTGTACTGTGCGTTCTCTTGCAAACTAATTTAAATACCTGGTGTTAATACCCACCGTCTGAACAGTTAGTACACGGCTGTGTACCTTGAACTATAAAATATATAGGCCTTATAATTGGCAACTGTACTGTGCGTTCTCTAGCAAAATAATTTAAATACCTGGTGTTAATACCCACCGTCTGAACAGTTAGTACGCGGCTGTGTACCTTGAACTATAAAATATTTAGGCCTTATAATTGGCAACTGTACTGTGCATTCTCTTGCAAACTAATTTAAATACCTGGTGTTAATACCCACCGTCTGAACAGTTAGTACACGGCTGTGTACCTTGAACTATAAAATATTTAGGCCTTATAATTGGCAACTGTACTGTGCGTTCTCTTACAAACTAATTTAAATACCTGGTGTTAATACCCACCGTCTGAACAGTTAGTACACGGCTGTGTACCTTGAACTATAAAATATTTAGGCCTTATAATTGGCAACTGTACTGTGCGTTCTCTTGCAAACTAATTTAAATACCTGGTGTTAATACCCACCGTCTGATCAGTTAGTACACGGCTGTGTACCTTGAACTATAAAATATATAGGCCTTATAATTGGCAACTGTACTGTGCGTTCTCTTGCAAACTAATTTAAATACCTGGTGTTAATACCCACCGTCTGAACAGTTAGTACACGGCTGTGTACCTTGAACTATAAAATATATAGGCCTTATAATTGGCAACTATACTGTGCGTTCTCTTGCAAAATAATTTAAATACCTGGTGTTAATACCCACCGTCTGAACAGTTAGTACACGGCTGTGTACCTTGAACTATAAAATATTTAGGCCTTATAATTGGCAACTGTACTGTGCGTTCTCTTGCAAACTAATTTAAATACCTGGTGTTAATACCCACCGTCTGAACAGTTAGTACACGGCTGTGTACCTTGAACTATAAAATATATAGGCCTTATAATTGGCAACTATACTATGCGTTCTCTTGCAAAATAATTTCACGGCTGTGAAGGCAAAATCTTGTAACCAAAAAAAAATAAAATGCGGAGGGGGGCTAGCGGAATAGGACGTGGACGAGGACGGGGGCGCGGAAATGCTGTTGGGGGCCTTGTTGAAGCCAGTGGGGATACAATGCGTGCTGGTGAGGGTCAGCCAGGATCCCGCTCATCCAGAATCCCTGCCTTTATGGGACAGTTAAGCAGGGGGCGGGTTACACCGCTGTTGAGGCCTGAGCAGGTTGAACAGGTGGTGCAATGGATAGCCGATAGCGCTTCCACAGAGTTGTCCACCAGCCAGTCATCCACACAGTCTCACTCTGACTCTCCTTCCTCCACACCTGGCCAACAGAGTCATCCCACCATTGACCCCTCCCAGGAGCTCTTTTCGGGTCCTTTTTCAGATGTGCCGGAAGAATCCCAGGAGCTAGCAGAGGAATTTGTTTGTAGTGATGCCCAAACACTTGAGTTTTCGCCATCTCCTGCTGATGTGGACCCTGAGCTAGCATCTGTTATCATGAGCGATGATGATGATGAGACGCAGTTGCCATCAAGGGAGGCTGTTGGAATGTCCAGTGGGCAGCAGGAGGAGCAGAGTGAGGAAGTGGAAGAGGAGGTGGTGGATGACAAAATGACCGACCCCACTTGGCCAGGGGTGATGTCCAGCGAGGAAAGCAGTGGAGAGGTGGTGGTCTGCGCAGCACCGAAAAAGGCAGCAAGAGGCAGAGGGATGTCCACAGGCAGAGGGATGTCCAGAGGCAGAGAGATGTCCACAGGCAGAGGGATGTCCATAGGCAGAGGACAGTCCAGACAGAGAAGTGAGGCCACAGCCAGCAGGGCCGAAGCTGTTCCCGGCAGCGGGCAGTCGCGCGAAGCTCCCCCATCGAGGCCTCGTACTTCTGTGGTGTGGAGATTTTTTAATGTTTGTGCGGATGACAAACTGAGCGCGGTTTGCACACTCTGCCACTCAAAACTGAGTAGGGGCTCTGAGAAGAGCAATCTGACCACCTCAGGCATGCGGCGTCACTTGGAAGTCAAGCACTGGGCTGAGTGGGAGAGAGCAAACGCAATACAACCTGTGCCCGGTTTTGCTGCCACTGCCTCTTCCCCTTTGTTGTGTGCTGCCACTGCGGTCCAGACCTCCAGCCAGGACACCTCCACATCTGCCTCTGCCTCGGCTACTTTGGGGCCTTCTCCTTCAGCCTCCCCTTCCCCCGCATCTTCGCCTGCACATTGATCCAGGGAGTTAATCTGATTGCCTGACTGGAGTCGGGAAGGAATTTTTCCCCCTAAAGTGAGGAAAATTGGCTTCTACCTCACAGGGTTTTTTGCCTTCCCCTGGATCAACTTGTAGGAAAACAGGCTGAACTGGATGGACAGATGTCTTTTTTCGGCCTTACAAACTATGTTACTATGTTACTATGTTACCTTCACACTCCTCGTCCCATCAACTGTCCATCTCGCAGGCGTTCGACCGCAGGCGGAAGTACGCCTCGAGTCACCCCCAAGCCCAAGCCTTAAACTGCCACATCTCCAAACTGCTGGCCCTGGAGATGTTGCCGTTTAGGCTTGTGGAGACGCAGGCCTTCCGCGACCTTTCTTGCGGCTGCCGCACCTCGCTATTCCGTCCCCAGCCGCCACTACTTTTCCCGGAGTGCCGTCCCCGCCCTGCACCAGCACGTGTCGCGTAACATCAGGCGGGCCCTGAGGTACGCAGTCAGCGCAAAGGTCCACTTGACCACCGACTCGTGGACAAGCGCTTGCGGCCAGGGACGATACATTTCTTTGACGGCACACTGGGTGAATGTTGTGGAAGCGGGGACGGGGTCGCAAACAGAGACAGCCTACCTACCACCCCCGCCCAAGATTGCCAGCATGGGTTCTGATACACCCCCCTCCTCTTCTTCCTCCTCCTCCTCCTCTGCCTTAACATCGCCCTCAGCCGCTAGCTGGAAGCGTTGCAGCACTGGCGCGGGAAGACCTCAGCAGGCGGTGCTTAAGCTCATCAGCTTGGGCGACAGGAAGCACAGCACCCCAGAGGTGAGGGACGCCATATTGCAGCAGACGGAGATGTGGCTGTCGCCGCTGCAGCTAGGACCAGGCATGGTCGTGTGCGATAACGGCCGTAACCTGGTGGCGGCTCTGGAGCTTGCCAAACTCAATCACGTACCATGCCTGGCCCACGTTTTTAATCTGGTAGTCCAAAAATTTCTAAAGACTTACCCCAACCTGGCAGAGCTACTGGTGAAAGTGCGGCGCTTGTGCGCTCACTTTCGGAAGTCAACTGTAGCTGCTGCTAGCTTAAAAAAACTCCAGCAACGCCTCCATTTGCCTGAACATCGGCTGTTGTGCGACCTGCCGACTCGCTGGAATTCCACCTATTCCATGTTGGCCAGGGTGTGTGAGCAGCAGAGAGCATTGATGGAGTACCAGATTATGAATCCACGCGTGCCTCCAACTCAGCTCCCTCAGTTTGCCAACCACGAGTGGCCATGGATGGCAGACATATGCGATGTACTGCGTATCTTTGAGGAGTCCACCAAGAAGGTCAGCAGCGAGGACGCTATACTGAGCGTAACCATCCCGCTCCTATGCGTCCTTAAAGAATCGCTCATCGCAATAAGGGAGAACGCATTGCACGCAGAGGAGACGGGGGTAGGAGGAGACGCAACGGAGCTACACAGTCAGACCACACTTTTGTCTGCTTCTCGGTGGCAGTTGCAGGAGGTGGAGGAGGAGGAGGACGACGACGTGGAGGTGGCTGTGGAAGAGGAGGAGGATGCTGGCGGCGAGGGTAGCAGTCAGGCTGTGTGCGTCCTATTGGTTCAGCGCGGATGGGGCGGAGAGGAGGCGGAAGAGGAAGAGGAGGAAATGGCAAGTGATCCTTCTGGTGGGGGCAGTGACGTCATGCCTATTCAGAGTCTGGCACACATGGCTGACTTCATGCTGGGCTGCTTTTCCCGGGACACACGTGTTGTCCGGATAGTGGAGAACAAACTGTACTGGGTCTTCGCACTCCTGGACCCCCGGTATAAAGATAACGTCTCTTCTTTTATTCCGGTAGAGGAGAGGACGAATCGATTGCTGGAATACCAGAGGGAACTCGTGCAGAACATGATGGAGATTTTCCCACCCACCATCGCTGGCGGCAGAGAGGAGAGGGTCTCCCAGAGTCCCACAACATCAATCAGGCCCACAGCCACCAGGGGAACACTCTCCAAGGTGTGGGACACGTTCATGGCACCCCCTCGTGCAACTTCCATCACTGCGGGGCCCGCTATCAGCAGGAGGGACAAGTATCGGCGGATGTTGCGGGAGTACCTGGCAGACCGTACCCCTGTCCTCCCCGATCCCTCGGCGTCCTACACTTACTGGGTCTCCAAGTTGGACACGTGGCTGGAACTGTCCCTGTACGCCTTGGAGGTGCTTGCCTGCCCTGCCGCCAGCGTGCTATCAGAAAGGGTGTTCAGCGCAGCCGGGGGCATTATAACCGATAAGCGCAGCCGCCTGTCAACCGACAGTGCCGACAGGCTGACGCTAATCAAAATGAACAGCAAGTGGATTGACCCGGACTTTGCTTCTCCAACAGTGGAAAGCAGCCAAAAGTGAAGTGCCATCTGTATGAAGTGCCATTTCCTCCTCCACCTCCTCCTCCTCCTCCTTAACCGCCGTAGAATTGCTCCGTAAATAAGAAAAATTTCTATATTTATGGCTCACCTCTTGGGCCTCCACAAAATTTTTAAGAGGTCTCACCTCTTGGGCCTCCACAAAATGTTTAAGAGGTCTCACCTCTTGGGCCTCCACAAAATGTTTAAGAGGTCTCACCTCTTGGGCCTCCACAAAATGTTTAAGAGGTCTCACCTCTTGGGCCTCCACAAAATTTTTAACAGGTCTCACCTCTTGGACCTCCACAAAATTTTATCAAGGTCTCACCTCTTGGGCCTCCACAAAATTTTTAACAGGTCTCACCTCTTGGACCTCCACAAAATTTTATCAAGGTCTCACCTCTTGGGCCTCCACAAAATTTTATCAAGGTCTCACCTCTTGGGCCTCCACAAAATTTTATCAAGGTCTCACCTCTTGGGCCTCCACAAAATTTTATCAAGGTCTCACCTCTTGGGCCTCCACATAATTTGTAAGAGGTCTCACCTCTTGGGCCTCCACATAATTTTATCAAGGTCTCACCTCTTGGGCATCCACAAAATTTTTAACAGGTCTCACCTCTTGGGCCTCCACATAATTTTATCAAGGTCTCACCTCTTGGGCATCCACAAAATTTTTAACAGGTCTCACCTCTTGGGCCTCCACAAAATGTTTAAGAGGTCTCACCTCTTGGGCCTCCACAAAATTTTATCAAGGTCTCACCTCTTGGGCCTCCACAAAATTTTTAACAGGTCTCACCTCTTGGGCCTCCACAAAATTTTATCAAGGTCTCACCTCTTGGGCCTCCACAAAATTTTTAACAGGTCTCACCTCTTGGGCCTCCACAAAATTTTATCAAGGTCTCACCTCTTGGGCCTCCACAAAATTTTTAACAGGTCTCACCTCTTGGGCCTCCACAAAATTTTATCAAGGTCTCACCTCTTGGGCCTCCACAAAATTTTATCAAGGTCTCACCTCTTGGGCCTCCACAAAATTTTATCAAGGTCTCACCTCTTGGGCCTCCACATAATTTGTAAGAGGTCTCACCTCTTGGGCCTCCACAAAATTTTATCAAGGTCTCACCTCTTGGGCCTCCACAAAATTTTTAACAGGTCTCACCTCTTGTGCCTCCACAAAATTTTATCAAGGTCTCACCTCTTGTGCCTCCACAAAATTTTATCAAGGTCTCACCTCTTGGGCCTCCACAAAATTTTTAACAGGTCTCACCTCTTTGGCCTCCACATAATTTTTAAGAGGTCTCACCTCTTGGGCCTCCACATAATTTTTAAGAGGTCTCACCTCTTGGGCCTACAAACAATTTTTAAGAGGTCTCACCTCTTTAGCCTCCACACAATTTTTAACGGGTCTCACCTCTTGGGCCTCCACATAATTTTTAAGAGGTCTCACCTCTTGGGCCTCCACAAAATGTTTAAGAGGTCTCACCTCTTGGGCCTCCACATAATTTTTAAGACGTCTCACCTCTTGGGCCTCCACATAATTTTTAAGAGATCTCACCTCTTGGGCCTCCACATAATGTTTAAGAGGTCTCAGCTCTTGGGCCTCCACATAATTTTTAAGAGGTCTCACCTCTTTAGCCTCCACACAATTTTTAAGACGTCTCACCTCTTGGGCCTCCACAAAATTTTCCATTAGCCTCTGGCCAGCCCACGGCCTCTTCCTGCCTTTTGCGGTCCTACGCATCCCTCAACATCCCCACTGCTTTACCTGCTAGACATGACACTGGGCCAGGTCGGGTCACTGACATCTCAAGCGCCAACAATTTGGGCATTTTAAGGCTTCTGCATGTGTTTGAGTTGTTTTTACATTTTAAAGAAGACATGTCTGACCACATCTCACACACACACACAATGACAATTAGGGGTGGGGTCTATTTGCTTTCCCCCTTGCCTATGCCATCTGTGGTTGTCATAGGCAACGTGATTTTAAGGGGTGCAGAATTTTATCTTCTTTTTTGTCTAGTATGGCTTGGGGTCCATGGCAATGTAGAGGAAAGAAGGTTTCCTTGTATGGTCTCACTTTACAGAGAGGTTATATTGTCTTTGGAGTGTATTGTTGAGAGGCTGTGATAGTGGCGTAATAGTGCGACTTGGGCGCGTTATATGCACCCAGACATGCTTCCTCTGCTGTCCCAGTTGCATTCCAGCAGTGTTGGCATCCTTTTCTGAGGTTTCAGGGTGGACTTGGTGACCTCCAAGTGGTCGAATTGAGATTTCCAAGTGGCGAGCATTTTTTTCCCATAGACTTTAATGGGATTCGATATTCGGTCGAATAGTCGAATTTCGTGGTCTATTCGAATCGAATTTCGAACTTTCGAATATTTCACTACTCGCTCATCTCTAATCCTTGAGTTCTCTGTGGGACTCTTCAATATCTTGTTCATTGGAAGGGTTATGGACCAGAGGAGAGGACATGGGTACCAGCATCTGACGTGAATGCCAGTCGTTTGGTGAAAGCCTTTCACAGGTCTTATCCTGATAAAGTTGGTCCTGGGTGCCCGGAGGTCAACGGTAAAAGGGTGGGTAATGTCACGAACGTACTTGCGTCAGGTTGCAGGCGTTCGGCTAGACTTTCAAAAGTGACATAATTTGACATGTTTTCCTCTTGGTTTGGTTGCTGTTTACCACACCCTTCCCCTCAGCTGTTGTGGGTGTGGTAATTATCTTTCCCCTATTTACCCCTTCCTCTCCCAGTATTCCTTGCGGTTTATACTTTCTGCTGTCATTGTTGTGTTTGGTGTGGATCTCGGCTGAGATCCGGTTGCTGCAATATCTGCATTAAGATAAGTGTTACTTTCCCTATTGTGTTTATCCTACATTTCCCTGTTTTGGTTTTGCCTTCTGGAGTTTCCTGTTTGTCCGTTCTTTTGGAGGAACAGGTTTACTATTTCTTCTGTCACTAGCTGCAGGATTGTACAGAGTCAGTTTGTTATTAGGTTCCTGTGTATGAACTCCTACCACTAAGGCCTGTTCATACTGGTAGTCAGGCAGGGCCTAGTTTCAGGGATTCCTGCAGGAGGTGACCATTTCCCTTGTTTGGTCTTTTCCCTTCCCTCTTACGCTTGGTGTGGCTATACCCTCCACACCAGAGTGTGACATATCCATATGCTCTATTAGGGCATATGGACATCATAAAGGGGAGTCCCCTACTCCTGACCTCCTTCTATGTGCAATAGCTGAGAGCTGCTAAAAAGTAGTAGCTCTCACACTGAGGGACTTGGCCATGACGTGGATGTCCATTTATGTTTGACTACCATGTAATACTACAATGATCAGCTGATGGGAACATCCATTGGAAATATGATACTGTTTGCTGATTGGTCTGAAAGTGATGGCTCTTATATTAAAAAGGGGTGTCTGTAATAAAAAAAAACCCTTAAAGTTTTGTTTCTTTAAAAACTGATTCCTTTTATGAAAAAGGGACTATACCACTTTATAAAGACATCTGATTAGTTTGTAAAAGCGAAAAATGCCTCCTTGCCAGTCATTAATTAGACAGTTTCCTATAGAGTTTTGTGTAACTCTTACTTTTGGTATGTAATTACATCACCTTTAGGCCTCTTTCACACGATGTGGGCACCGATCCGCATTTTTTTGCTGATAAAATGCGGACCCATTCATTTCTATGGGTCCGCAAAAAATACTGATAGCACACTGTGTGCTGTCCACATCCGTATGTCCGTTCCGTAGCCCGCAAAAAAAAAAATAGAACATGCCCTATTCTTGTCCGTTTTGCGGACAAGGATAGGCATTGTTACAATGGATCCGCAAAAAAAAACGGATGCCATACGGATGTCATTCGTTTTTTTTGCGGATCCGCAATTTGCGGACCGCAAACCACAACGTTCGTGTGAAAGAAGCCTTTGCCTCATTTATTTCACTGACAATTTCGAGTTACAGAACATAATAACACAGATTCAGTTAGTGACAGATGCATTTCACAAACTAGTTGGAAATAGATTTCATGATAACCTACATCTGGAAAGCTTTAAATGAAAAAATCTATTTTGGTATAACGTTAGCACAAAAACTTGGACAAATGTGAGCATACAGCGTGTTAATTGCTGTGGCAGCTCACCAAGAATCAGAACTGCTAGAGAGGCCAGTAATCTTTAGTCAGTCTGCTAGGCAACACAAATACTAGCAGTCGTAAAACACCAGTATCAAAGGCTTGAATGCCCAAATCTCATTTTCTCTGCTTTAGGGCCCATTCACACGGTCGTGTGCATGGGTCCGCATCTATTCCGCAATATTGCAGAATAGATGCGGCCCCATTCACTTCAATGAGAGTGGGCAGCCGTGGCTCCGCGCAAAAAATAGAACATGTAATATTCTTGTCCACAACAGCGGAGAAGAATAGACATTTTGAACGGGGAACTCGGCCCTGTGTTCCGCAAATTGCGGAACACGTGCCAGGCGACACCCGTAGTATTGCCGTTCCGCATTTTTGCGGATCAGCAATATTACGGCCGTCTGAATGCGGCCTTAATCTTACTGTTGCAGCTGACAACTCAACTATGCACACATTTCATGTTTTAACAAAGGCCTACCCAAGGACCCTCTTATCGCTCCCAGCTTCAGCTCCCACATTTGGATGCAGATGGTGGCAACTGGTTTAGGGGGTGAAGTAGCATTAATCCACGGATGACAGTTAAACTACCAGACGGAAGAGTTCCCAGCACCTTGTGCAGATACCTGGTGGAAGAGGTCATAAGAATATGGGAAACCTTGATTATAGACAGTTGTATTCTCAAGGAAGGGCATAAGTTTGAAGTTTGGCATCTGGCATTTTCATCCAGTCACCCTGGATAGAAAGGATAAGTGAAAGGTCCCTAAGGGTGCTATTACACATTTGCTGGAGAGCCGCGGGAACTGTATGGTTTGGAGGAGTAGCTATCTTATTACAGTGCCTTGGTTTGGATGACCGTACAACTTTAGTGTGGAGCATAAACCTTTTCTAGAATATCACACTGATGTGAACTGGTAACCTACTGAATAATGGCCCCCTGGTGTATAGGGGTTATCATCTCAAGAATGCTCTCAAGTAAGGAAAGTTGATTATGTTTTGTGTGGCTCCATGGTTTCTCTGGAAAGTTTGTATACTACATGGCTCTGCTAGAGTATACTTCCTGGGATCATGCCAATTTATATTTCCAATGTCTGTTGAATAAATGTCAGTTCCCAGAGTAGGAGGCTGCAGCTGCTGTGACAAGCTCTGCAGGTTGAATGGCCTTTCAGTATATTAGTATGTTTAAGGTAAAGATGATTGTAGCATTATATTAATAATTTCATGGATTCCACTCAGAGCCTCCATCAGAGCAAGCCAAATGATACAGCAATACAGTTCTTTTGGTACAGGTTAAATGCTTATTTTAGCACCCTGGAGCAGATCATCTTACAAGAAACATGATGAGCTCCAAAAAGGTACTTTTCCTTATCTAGTGAAGAAAAAAGACCATTGACTTAAAAAATTAGAATCTCACTGTTATATGCACAGCCCGTGCCCATCATTGCTCTGCTATCTTAGGATGGCTCGGGTGCTACACCCTCCTGCTGCTTCTCCAGTGGTATAGACCTTCTGGTCTTCCACAGTCACTGGTGTTGTCTTCTCCATCCTCCCTGGCAGGCCTTGGCCTGTGCTTGCTGGCTAGGTACCTTCCTTCTATCCATAGGGAGCGTGCACTTGTTTCTTCCAGCAGTTAAAGGGTCAGCAAGTACATGCTAATTTTCATCAGCCAATAACTGTTAACCCTGGGGTTCTTTAGGCACCTACCCCAGTGGGAGGGTACCTAAGCAATAGGTTATCTACTTTGCTAGTTCCTGCAAAGTTGTGCTGTGTCTCATTGACTTGACCAGTGCTGACATACGTATTGACCCTTCGCTGCTTGCCCTGACCTCAGACTGCTTACTGGATTGCATTTACTGCATGCACTGAGGTCTCAAGTTGAAATCCAAACAATTGAATGGAGCATCTATGTTCATGTCGTTTTTTTTCTTGGCACTTTACTTCCATATTCCAAAAACACACTGATAAGTTAGCTGGTTCCCTCTCCCTTACTCCCAGGGCTATTACAGTGAAGAGGAGGCGTGCCTGGTTATTGTTATGTTATTTGCATGCACTTTAAGCTGAATCCAAGTTAAATCCTTTCCTTTGGCTACTGTCTTCAGGACCTTCTGGGCTTGGGTTCTTTCCTGTGATGTTAGTTAGTTGGTGGTAACAGGACTGTGTACAGCAATCTCCAGTTCTGCAAGCAGCCTCAGACCAAGTTAGTCCAATCACTAGCAGTGGCCTAGCAGATCAATGCAGCTGTAGAATATATTGGCACTAAATAAACAATAGGAAATTGTCACGACAGGAACACGGGGATAAGGTGCGCCCTGACTAATCCCCACCACTGTCCCTGCCTACTTGCCTCACCCTAGGCTAAAGGTCCTAGGGGGACAACTGGACGACAAATCCCTACTCTGTAAAAGTGTGGGATTGGGAATGGGAGCAACAGAAGACAAACACAGGCACGAACAAACACAATACGAATAGTCAGCAAGCAAAGTCAAACCGGGACCGTACGTCAGAAGCCGAGGGAAAAAGCAGAATCGAGGTCGAGGTCACGAGCAATAGGTCTGGATACACGGTAAGGTCACAAGTCACATGACCTGTGATGCAAACAAGGGCGTCGACCCATACTCAAAACAAATGACAATTAGCCATGTGGTGTGGTCAGCACCACATGGCTCCAAATAACAAAACATAAACAATAGCCATGTGGTGTGATCAGCACCACATGGCTGAGTAAATGCTCTTTAGGTAAAGCGCTGGCTGCCAGGCCAGTGCTTCACTCACTGCTTGTTACAAAAATAAAATGTTTGGGTCACTTGGGAGTGGAGGTCAATACTGTAATTATAGGACACAAAAAGTTTTATTGTTATCCAATAACTGAAGTTGTACTAACAGATTTTTCTATCCTTTTAATTATTTGTTGCAAAGCTACTGTATATTTCTGCGTATATTTCAGTTCTTATACTTATATGTTTTATGCATGTCTCTAATATGCAGACATTATATGTTATTATTGACAGTTCAAATAGGTGCCTCAATAAATGCCTGGGGTTACTGCAGTGACACCACATTTTAAATTATTGCCAGTGGTACTGTTTTTGTTCTTAGGAAAGAGTTAACTGTGGCATTGTGGCATTGTGTTATTCAGCAGAAGCAAACATGTCTGAAAAATATTTTGAAATGACAGTTTAATTTGCTGTGTAGCAATTTATCGGCTTGGCTCGGCATCCCGAGGCAGCACGGACTCGTGATTATTCGTGCGTCACTGCAAGTTTGAAATGCCTGTTTTTTTCAGCCAATCAAAGGGAAGCCTGTGGGAACGCCTGCTGTGATGTAACAGCCCCTATACCTCCCCAGTAGTGATTGGCTGGCAGTGACATGTGACCTAAATTTACATAAGGTAGGGACCTGCACAGTGTCGGACTGGCCCACCAGAGGACCGGAGGATCTCCGCCATTTTTTTTTAAATTATTTAATTATTTTTGTAAAAAAATGGCGTGGGGTCCCCCCCTTTTTTCCTTTGCCAGCCAGATACAACCAGCAGCGGCAGCCTGGCACTACCAGGGTGGGAAGGGACACGGTTATTGGCCCCAGGCCTGCAGCCGCCCCAGAGCCAGACCCTCAATTTAGAAGGTCCGGTCCTGCGGGTACCCGGCTCTTCCTGGCACCCCTGGTGGCGGTGGGTGCCGAGGTAATAGATGTTGGGGTTAGTGCTGGCCTGCCATACCGGCAAGCACTAAGCCCAGTATTAGTAATCAGGGCCGTCTGTAGATAGCCATAATTACTAAAACTGCAGTATTGTAAAAAAAAAAATACACACACACAAGTATAAAACATTTTATTGAAATAAACACTCCCCCAGACCCCTGTTTGACCATTTTATTAAAAAAAAAAGCTGGTCCAATGTAGTCCACCGAATCCGACGTAGTCCTCTGCATTCACGACCCTGAAAAATAGAAAACAAACACACAAACACAGACCACTTACCTCTTCCTGCACTGGGATAATACACACAGCGATGTCACTGTACAGGGATAATAAACACAGTGATGTCACAGTACAGAGATAATAAACACAGTGATGTCACAGTACAGGGATAATAAACACAGTGATGTCAAAGTCCAGGGATAATACACACAGTGATGTCACAGTACAGGGATAATAAACACAGTGATGTCACAGTACAGAGATAATAAACACAGTGATGTCACAGTACAGGGATAATAAACACAGTGATGTCAAAGTCCAGGGATAATACACACAGTGATGTCACAGTACAGGGATAATAAACACAGTGATGTCAAAGTCCAGGGATAATACACACAGTGATGTCACTGTACAGGGATAATAAACCTCAGATCAACACATTGTGCCCCCATCAGACCTCAAATCAGCGTCTTGTTCCCCATCAGACCTCAGATCAGCGTCTTGTGCCCCCATCAGACCTTAGATCAACACAATGTGCCCCCATCAGACCTCAGGTCAGCGTCTTGTGCCTCCATCAGACCTCAGGTCAGCGTCTTGTGCCCCCATCAGACCTCAGGTCAGCGTCTTGTGCCCCCATCAGACCTCAGATCAGCATCTTGTGCCCCCATCAGACCTCAGATCAGCGTCTTGTGCCCCCATCAGACCTCAGATCAACACAATGTGCCCCCATCAGACCTCAGGTCAGCGTCTTGTGGCCCCTCTCAGACCTCAGATCAACACAATGTGCCCCCATGTGCCCCCATCAGACCTCAGGTCAGCGTCTTGTGCCCCCCTCAGACCAGCGTCTTGTGGCCCCCCTCAGACCTCAGATCAGCCCACCCAGCCACTTTAAAAAAAGCATACTTACCTGTTCTGGCCGCCGCTGTCCTCAGGCTTCCCGCTCTACTGTGTTCCCTGCCGGTGCGCACTATGACCTGACGCTGCGTCACGTCATAGTGCGCGCCGGCAGGGAACACAGTGGAGCGCGGAACCTGAGGACAGCGGTGGCCAGAACAGGTAAGTATGCTTTTTTTAAAGTGGCTGGGTGGGCTGATCTGAGGTCTGAGGGGGGCGCGGGGCCCCCCATGAAATCATTGGAGCAGGGGCCTGGAGCAGTAGCTCCAGGTGCTCCAATTATAATCCGGCCCTGGCAGCGCGGCAGATATTAGAACATGGCAACCGCATTAAAGTGATGCGCGCGCCATGTTCTATGTATCGGACGGCAAGAAAACTCGGTATCGAGCTTCGGTACCGCACTAGGTACCGAAACCGTACCGAGTTTTCGATATATCGTGCGACACTACCAGGGAGTACGTGACCACATGCAATCTCCATCCAAAAAGTCATACTGAGGCTCACCACCATGCTTTACACTGCAATCTTATTGAAAGACAGACAATCAGGGGTTCACCGCCAGGTTGTCAGGCAGCATTTTTAAGTGGGTCACCATTACCGTGTCCCTGAAAATTGCCTTGGGGTCATCACCAGACTATTGGCCAGATTTAGAAAAAATGGTGCAATTAGGGAGCCTCAGAGGCATCCCTACATGCTGCCCCTGGTGTTTCCTATCCATTTCCAAGGTGTTTCCATCTTTTTCTGAGGTTTTCACATGTTGGGGCAAACTTGACTGTGCAGAACCTTTGGCCCCTGCAAAAATATTCGGGTCTCCCATAGACTTTAATGGGATTCGTGATTCGGCTCGAACCCACGAAGCCCGCGGAAAATTCGGGCCGAATACCGAATCCCCGAATATTTTAGGATTCGATGAACTCTACTCACCACTGATTAAGAATTTAAAGGACATGACTTAAGGCCCTTTTACAGAGGCAGACTGACAAGACAATTATCGGGAATGACCTGTTTGTTAACAATAATTGCCTGATGGTCTGTGGAGGTAATAGCTGCTTTTACATGCAGCAGTCATCTGCTGTGTATGGGGAAGACCATTCATTATGCCCCACTACAGATTTGTTGTTCCTGGGCAACAGATCCCTGTTTACATGGAATCATCTGCTGCCCAAAAAATGATTTTGGTGTCCACATCAATGATGCTTCCACCTAATGAATGACTGACGGTACCCTTACACAGGCCAATTATCGAGAACAAGTGTTCATTCCAGATAATTGCCACGATAATCTGCTAATGTAAAAGTATCTATGTGCTCTAATGTTGACACAAATCTTTATGTCATGCTCATACAGTGACACTGGATACATAAGAAATGCAATCAAGTTATTTTCTAAGGGAATGCAACAGCCAATGTAGTTCCTATGGAGCTTAATACAAAGGAGGCCACATCTCATATTGGTTGTGCCTTACCATGTGTGATGTAAAAATATGAAGGATTATCTCTCTCCATGAACACTGCATTATTACTAATCAAGTGATAGCTTCCTTAGGAGGAAACAGCAATAGGAGAGAAGTCTTAATTAAATTTTTAGCTTGGGGTCCCATTGTTCTATACAGACCAATGCACAGTATTTTTACATAAATAAATACATTAACATTGTATTTTTTAGTCTTGCTTTCCAGAGTATAATTTTATGTCCACATACAAAAGCATAGCTCAATTTTGCTGTCATTGTGCTGAAAGACATAAAGGTTGTGCTGTACTCAATAGCTCAAAATTAGAGATGAGCGAAGAAAAATTAGATTTGATCCAAATAAATTTGTGATGAAGCGCGTAAAAAATCAACTGTTTCCCTGCCTCAGGGAGCCTGTATATCAGTGTACATCACTGTGCATTGCTGAAACATGCATAGGGAGCCCACCGTGGTGGTGAAACAGTACTGTGAGTCAGTATGACAGGCGTCACTCTTAGAATCAGTTCACACTTCATTTATGTGGTCAGTTACGGAGCCACAAATCGCCCACAAATTCAGATTTGTGATTAATCAACTTTTTCCTGAAATTCGGATCGAATTCCACTTCGTCAACTTCGATTCCTTACTCAAAATCAAAACACTACTCAAAATCAAACCAAACCAGGGAACTGCAGAAAAAATGTAACCAAAGTCTGTTTCACCAACTAAAATATCTTGTCAAAACATAAAACGTTCATGAACTGATTTATCAGAGAAAGTTGCAGATAGGTAGAAAAAATTAGAGGTGGTCAGATAGTAACATAGTAACATAGTTTATAAGGCCAAATATAGACATCTGTCCATCCAGTTCGGCCTGTTTTCCTACAAGTTGGAAGATACAGTACAAAATAAGCAATGCTTACACAATAGTGGAAAATTGCAGCAATATTAGACATGAACGTTTTTATTTCATAATATTTTGAATAAATTATAAATATTTTAAATATATCCCCTGTATGGAATCACCAGTGTCTCCCCCAGGTTTTTGCTTATACCGTGCAGTACAAACTGGTCTGGTATTAAAGAATAATGTACAACAAACCTAGTGCATACCTGTTTTAGTTAATGTGCCATTATGGGTTATATGTGCAGCAAACCCCTCAGGAGCCAGTGCAGAGGATGGGAGTGCTATTGGCCACAGTGGACTCCCTCAAGCCGCCGCTCCCTGCCTGATAGTAGATTATTAGGGGTGCCCTTCTGTGTGGGTTCAAGACAGGGCATGTGATGGAAATGCAATGGCTAGTGTGTGGTGGTGGTGGTAGGAGAGTCAGTAACCAGGCCAGATATTTTTACTATGTGCACAACAGGAGTTGTAGTACATCCAGCAGTTTTCTGTACCCAGATCCAATTCCTCCCTGATGTTCAGGCATGGCAATTTTTTTGCTGCAATAGCACTCTGGTTACTTCTTCTCTTGCTATAATCTCTGTTTCTGGGATCTCTGGCTAGCAACTACAATCTGTCAAAAGTGGTTGTAGTGCCCTTTAGTCTGGGATGTATACGGTGTCTTAACTTGTTTTAAACTGGGTTACCTTGCTCTCTTTCTCTCTCTCGCACTGTAGCCATGCCAAATTCCTTTCATTATTTCTCTTATTCATCTCCTGAAGCTATTGGAGGTGATGGGGCTCCAAGGATTGGTGATGGAGTCTGGAGGAGAGCAACGCATAGAGATTGTTCCTTAATGCATCCTTCTCCACAGCTAGACTAACCCTGATTCCCCGATGCGGCATCTTTTGGATCTGGAGCACCATTTTAGAAGTTCAGGGAATATACCACAGATGCCCCGAACTAGCAACACTACAGCTTTCAGAAACACTTTCTGCATGGAGGGACATACAGTGGAACAAGGAAGGAAGAGCATGGTGGGGAATGGATGTGTTTGGAGAGCCAGGAGGGATTTTAGATTATGTAATCTGGTAGTTTACAGGAAGCCAGCGATACTGGGGAGACTAAACTGTTTGCACAGGATTATATGCTCTATACTGGTAGTTAGACAGCCCATAATGAAAGGGTTGTAAATGTATAGATTCAACTGAACTGGGATGATAGAAATGGCTGGTGAGTTGGAAATACAGTATATGATCTTCTTACAGCTTTCAAACTATTTGAAGGTTTTTCTAAATCAGCTTTATTTGACAAAATTAGCAAAAATTGCTTTCTCTGAACAAAATCCCTGGTATTCTACAAAATAGTTTTTTTTATATATTCTTTCCCTAAATTGTCCCTGTTACACTAAAAAAGATGCTTGCTTGAGACTCTGTATACTGTCTAATATCATTTTCTGTCAGACACTTCATACACCCATCCACCCTCATTCACAGCTCAACAAAAAATGACATGCTGCTAGTTCTACACAGGTATCTCCCTGCCTGCTGCCCCACTGATTGGCTGATCGAGGCTGTCTGTCATCCTGTCATCTAATCAGGGCAAGCCTTCCAGCCCCCCCACTTCCTCTAAGGGTCATGTGAACACTCTTCTTCTTCTTCCTCCTTCGTAGTTTTGCACATCAACATGTACAGTAAAATGGTGCTGTGTGCTGTTTTACTGGATTCATCTGAAGCACTGATCCTTAGTTTGATGCTTTCTTGTTTGTACCAAGAATGTTTGTGCTACGGTTACCGGACAGATTACTATTAGTCTCTCAAATCTTAAAATAATGAATTCTTTATGGGAAGTTTGCTGCTTAAAGCGATGTAAAGTTTATCTTGCAGTTTCTAGCATAACTACATTTTTAAAAAGGGTGTTTGGCACAAATGTTATATTTTTTACATACCCTAACACTAGATAGATAGATAGATAGATAGATAGATAGATAGATAGATAGATAGATAGATACTTGAGTTTTTCAAATTATAAAAAAATATATGAATCAGAACTTTCAATATATTGTAAATTGATAACATTAAAACAGCATTGTTACAGTTAAATATATAGGTCATGGTAGTAAAAGGAGAGGATGCTCTACTAAGTATGACCCATTTTGACTGTAAAGCCTAAGCAACAGTCACTTCCTGTAGCCTTTGTCACGGATTACCTTTCAGTTGACGAAAAAAACAATAGTACAGTATGTAGTGCTATTTTTTTCTGGTAAAGTGATGGATACCATGATGGAACTTGATGGACTCCACCATAAGTAACTGCAGTCACATTTTATAACTTTGCTGAATACCACATTACCTCCACACTTGTAAAGTTGATTATCAGGAACAACTGTATGATTCTCCCTTTGCCAAGCACATATCTTGCAAAAGACAATGAGAGATTGTTATCCTGTGAAAAAGCATATATAATATGTTCGGCTGCTTCCCTGAATTTCACAAAGAAATTTAATTCCTTACAAATTACTTTGTCATGAATCGCATTCCATTGTATGTAATGGGTACAATGGCGGGGAACGGCAATCGCTTCTCCCCCCATCCTTGAACCCATCAGATGCCACGTTCAATGCTGATCGTGGCATCTGACATTAACATAGAGGCCTGTCAGGGGTAAAAAAAAAACACTCACTTCATCCATTTGCTCGCAGAGAGGCCGTAGCAGCCATCTTGATTGAATAAACCGTGTGAAATCTTGCACACGGTTATGTGATGACGTCACCACATCATCATGCTGGCTGGGCGTGGAGACTCCATCATATTCTGTACTTTCCTTTGTCTGTCCTAGGATGAGCTGCTCCTTTGAAATCTAAGTGAGGACGGTTCCATTTTATTTTTCTGTTATACTGTACTCATCATCAAAAGTGGTTTACAGCTTCCAGCATCTATTCCTGACTGTTATATGTAAGGACTTGCTTAGTGTGTCTTATTTATCCACTCATTTACCTTAAATGCCTCTTATTTGGGGATGATATTTTGGGGCTTCAAGGCAATTACTAGTATGCAGTCCATATGCAGTGTGCCCATTGGAGGGGAGATGGTAGGAGCGGTAGTAGTAGCAATAATGGAGGTCTTACTTACTCACTCTGACACTCCCCTGGGCTATATAGTGATGAGAAGGGCGCACCTTTCTCCTGCCTGATGGTGGTTGGGGGTACACTTGGGGGTGTTAAATTTTGAGGTGCAAGGTAGGGTTTCCTGAAACTTGAAGCAATCTGCTGGTGTTAGTGCACACAATGATGAAGCCAGGTTTTATGCAACAAGTCCATTGTACTTTACTGAGTGTATTCAATAGCTGGTTCACACAAGCACTCTACACATTAACGCCAGTCTTTACAGTTTTTATATGCAATTCCAAAGGCTGTATATGGGGTAGAGATGAGTCTCTTTCTTATAATCTGCACAATCTTTCCAATTTGACCAAAAGGTGCACTTGATCTTTCTCAATCTGGCTTTATGTTAGCTTTGTAGTATCCTCAGTGGAATATAGTCTCTGAACAGAGGGCCATTCTGTCTTTTTGGCATGATGGTGAACCTGAAGCTATTTATTTCCACCAATATGCAGAGTAGTCTGTAGCCCAAATATAGGTGTGTTACCTTTGTGTATCAAATATGGCCGCTGAACTTACTGCTGGATTAAATAAACTCCTTTTCCCTCAACGCTGGCACATATACTGAAGATCTGGCTGCTTATGATGCAACAGATCTCCCTGTGTAACTCTGTTCCTCACTGCACTTAGGCTACTTTCACACTAGCGTTTTTAAATTCCGGTATTGAGTTCCGTCATAGGGGCTCAATACCGGAAAAAAACGCTTCAGTTTTGTCCCCATTCATTGTCAATGGGGACAAAACTGAACTGAAGACAACGGAATGCTCCTGAAAGCATTCCGTTCCATCTTCAGGCCGGAGAACAAACCGCAGCATGCTGCGGTTTGCTCTCCGGTCCAGGCATCCGCACCAAGACGGATCCGGAATGACCCCCAATGCAAGTCAATGGGGACGGATCCATTTGGTGTGACACACCAGTAATCCGGATCTGTCCTCCATTGACTTGCAATGGGGGGTCATTCCGGATCCGGCTACAGAGATACATACATACAGACATACATACATACACACACATACATACAAACACATACATACTCACATACTCCAGCCAGGGACGCCGGCAGCATGTCTTCATGCGCCTCCTGCGCGCAGCTATGACGTTTCCCCACTGCGCCCAGCAGAGGGCGCTGTGGGGAATCGTCATCACTGCGCGCAGGAGGCGCGTGAAGACGTGCTGCCGGCGTCCCTGGCTGGAGTATGTAAGTATGTATGTGTTTGTGTGTATGTGTGTGTATGTATGTTCTCTGTGTCTTGTCCCAATGTCTATGTCAATATGTGTGGGGCCGGACCGCTGCTCCGGCTCCACACATGTATCAGCTGCAGTACGGATCCGTCGGCACCCTTTAGGTGCCGGATCCGTGCTGCCGCTAGTGTGAAAGAGGCCTTAGATGTTTTCTTGTCTTATCCTCATACTGTGGAGGTTATCAGTGAATGTAAATGCAGTGCTTCACCTCCACTTAACGAGCAGCCAATTGTTGGAAAAGAATGACCACTGTAGAACGGGTCCCTGAATGTAAATGCAGTGCTTCACCTTTACTTAATGAGCAGCTGAAAGCAGCTGGAAGAAATTTTTCCTTCCTAACAATCAGCTGCTCCTTGCAGTGTCTAAATACAGCTTAACCCTTTGCAGTGGGCTTCCAGGACACTGCACATAGAGCTAAGATCTCAAGTTAAGTTAAGCATGCTGGGAAAAATAAATTTAACAGTACAGTAGAAATTTGCATTGAAGTGTTCATTCAATTCACTCCTAGGGAAATACTGTATTCATACTTTGCTTTCAGAACAATAACGTAATTCTGTGTGAAGTGTCGATAGATATGTAGGCCTTTAGTTCAAATCCTACTAAAGGGATTCTTCTACCAGAAAATTTGCTGTTGAACCGGGCTCAATGCCTTGCAGGACTAGCTCAGTTCAGTGTAATGGTACCTTTCACTTAGCTATCTGTTGCTGTATTTGGGAGACAAAGTATTTTAAGTGCACCAATGGCGGGCCTCAGGCAATCTGTGCACCCTTGCTCATCCCACTTACTCTGCCAGACCCTCCCTCTTCTTGTTGATTGACAAGACCAGGAAAGATACCTACGCAGGAACCTAGCTGTGTCACTCAGGATGATGAGGGAAGGGCTGGCAGAGGAAGCCGGTTTGTACCAGTGAATTTCCCGGTGAAAGATTTGGTTTAGGCCGGAAATCACCAAAAATAGTATTCTAAACCTAAGTAAAATATGGGCTTTCAGTCCTTATATCAGTACCTTGTGGTGATGAAATCCTAGGTTTATCAGTTTGCATACAGAATGAATCTGTATTTTCTATACTATCTGTCTGAATAATATTACTAAAAAGGAAGACGAAAACAAAGAAAAACTATTATTCCCCTGAATCTCCAGAGACTAAAATGATCATATGCTCAAGCATGTTCTATTAGCTTGTAAAAATGCAGCCAAAGATGGAAACATTGCCCTGTGATTCTGGGAAATCAGTGTGCTACAATGTTTTAAACTTAATGGATGTAAAAGTAACTGAAAAATCCTGAATTCACCCAATATAAACCATCTACATAATGTTTAAACATAACCATTAGGACTAAGCATGCTTTGTGACCTGTGCAGTAGTCATTGTGCAAATAAAATGGCTTATAATTAAGGAAGTTGTGAAATTAAGTTCTTCTCAATAAAAGAAAGCAAATGGAAAACATAGAAAAGACAACTGTGGTAGTGATAACTAACTAGCTTAAAACTGCCAACTAATGGCATCTAATCACAAAAGCACATTGACCAACCATAACATGACTGGCCATTTAATTCAATAATCTAATAACATCATAGTCTGTTGTCAGGAAGTCTTTAGACCACATGACTAGAAATAGCCAATAGAAAAAGAATCATTTTGTTATAAACAGTATTGTAAAATAGAAAATGACCGCAAAATTTCTGAAGTGAAATGGGTGATTAGATTTTAACCTTTTCAATGAACTAAGTTACAAACAGGATTTGCTAAATTGAATGTAAGGTCTATAATGCACATTAATATATAGTAAATATATTGCCCCTCTTTGTGTTGATGGGAACAAGCTTTACACAGAATCAATCTCCTTCCTCCCCTGGCAGCTGACTATATCCCTTCTAATTTCTTCTACAGAAAGAAACCCATCATCTATACTGCCATGCTACTGCACAGGCTCTGCAACCTTAAAAGGATTTTCTGGCATTTTAATATTGATGACCTATCCTCAGGCTACTGTAGGTCATCAGTATCTGATCAGTGGGGGTCCAACACCAGGGAACTCATCGGTCAGCTGTTTGAGAAGGTACCGATGCTCCTGTGAGGCACCCATTGATCAGATACTGATGACCTATCCAGAGGACATCATCTGTATCAAAATCCTGTAAAATCCTTTAAAGGGAATGTGCTATCAGGAAATGACCTATTGTTTAACCCTTTCTACCCCGGAGGTTTTTTCGTTTCTGCATTTTTGTTTTGCGCTCCCTGCCTTCAAACAGCCATAGCTGTTTTATTTTTCTGTTCACATAGCTGTATGAGAGCTTCTTTTTTGCAGGACAAGTTATACTTTCCAACGGCACCATTTAATATTGCATATGGTGTAGTGGGAAGCGGGAAAAAAATTCCAAATGGGGTGAAATTGCAAGAAAACCGCTATTCCGCTACAGTTCTACGGGTTTCTTATTTACAGCGTTCGATGTGCATTAAAACTGACCAGTTACTTTCATTCTACTGGTCAGTACGAATCCGGCAATACCTAATATGTATAGTTTTTCCTGCGTTTAGATGGTGATAAAATAATTAGAAAGTTGCCCTTTTTTTTTTTCCTTGTCATATCTTGACCCCTATAACTTTTTGGTATTTATGTGTACAGAGCTGTATGGGGGCTCATTTTTTGCGGGGCAGTCTGAAGTTTTTATTGATACCATTCTGGGGTGTGTATGACTTTCTGATCACTTTTTATTTAATTTTTTTTAGAAAAAAAAAGCGACAAACAGCGAATCGCCATTTGGACGCTTTTTTCCGCCACACAATTCGCCGTATTGGAATTTTTTTTTTTTATATTTTAAAAGTACGGGCGTTTTCGGTCACGGTGATACCCATGATGTCTATATTTATGGTTATTTAGGTATTTATTTTTTACTTATACGGAAAGGGGGGTGATTTGAACTTTTATATCTTTTTTATTTTTTATATATCTTTTAACATTTTTTTAATTTTTTGGTGATTATTTTAAAGCTCAAATATGAGCTCATATATTGTGTTTTGTTTTTTTTTTCTTTATGAGCAATCATGGATTTACTAGATGCAGTTAAATCCATGAATTGCTCATTTCTTATCCTGGCCTGCCATCTAGTGGCCAGAATAAGAATTGCAGTTTGAAAACTGTAATCCTCACCAGCGAGGATTACAGTTTTCATATGGTGTACAGACACCCCGATTGGCCTACGCTTCCGGGTTCAGACGCATCCTGATGCCGTGATCACATGTGATCACGGCATCAGAAGGCCCAGGAAGTCTCCGCAGACGGAGGTAAGAAGCGGCAAGTCTCTGCTGTTAGAAACAGCAGAGACTTGCCGGCCATGACGCCCGCCGCACCCGCGAGCGGGCGTCATGTCCCCGCACCGCCCGAGCGCCGTACATGTACGGCGCCGGTCGGGAAGGGGTTAAATCACGTTTTTAGGTTAAACATATTTTTAAATTGTTGGTGATGTTATTTTTAATTTTCCATGTCAATATCTATTTAAACAAAAAACATAAATCTTGCAGTTTTGGCACTGACAATAATAGGCTAAAGGCCCTTTTACACGGGCCGATGTGTCTCCCTGCCCGAGCGCCGATCAGCGATATCGGCGCTCGGGCAGGGAGCCTTAACACGGCCCGATGAATCGAGCGCCGGGCCGCACGAGTGATCGCTGTATCGCTCGTGCGGCCGGGAAGCTCCATACTGTCAGGCGCACATCGCCTGTTTACACAGGCCGATGTGCGCCCGACAGATTGGATCTTTTGTAGAAACCAAAATATCCAATCAGCCGACGAACGAGCGTTTTGCTCGTTCGTCGGCTGATTAGGGCCACTTTTACACGGGCCGATTATCGGCACTAGTGTTCCTAGGAACGATTTTTCGGCCGATAATCGGCCCGTGTAAAAGGACCTTAATAATAGGCGCCACTTCTTGGCCTGTACACATCACTTTACTGCAGTGACCTGCTTATCTATCATTCTAATGATATAATGTCTGTGTACAGATAAGGCTACTTTCACATCTGCGTTTTCCTTTCTGGTAATGAGATCCCTCACAGGATCTCAATATCAGAGGAAAACACTTCAATTTTGTTCCCTTCATTGTCAATGGGGACAAAACTGAACGGAACGGAATGCACCAGAATGCATTCCATTCCGCTTGGTTATGTTCCCATGGCGGACAAAAAAACGCCGCAAGCAGCGTTTTTTGAGTGCGTCATTTCATGCAGAGTGAGATGGATCCAGCATGAAACACAATGTAAGTCAATAGTGCCAGATCTGTTTTCTCAGACACAAAATAAAATGGATCTGGCGCCCATTGACTTACAATGCAGTCATAGCTATTTTAGAGATAATACAACCAGATCTGTTCATAACAGATGCAGACGGTTGCATTATCCTAAAGGAAGCGTTTTTACTGATTCATGACGGATCCAGCAAAAACACAGATGTGAAAGTAGTTTAAGACAAGATCCACCACTCACAATAGGTGATTATGAGCTTACCTATTCTTTCCTTATACAATGACCTCTGCACAGGTCACACAGCATGCCTAGAAAACTCTACCATAGAAGTAAATGAGGTCCCTTCTTGAACACTGTGTCTATGGCCCAAGGAGCATGTGTGACCAGCTCTCAGCTCTTTGGGTGGTCATACACAAGCTTGAAATGGCCCACAAGGGAACAGGTGAATCACCTGGTGGGCCCTTAGCAGGCATGGGCCCTCAGGCCTCTACCTCTGAACAAGTGGCATGTGGCACAGTACAATGACTGCACTACATATAGATAGTCAGTGTACAGCTCACCCAGCCTATGTCCATTTAAAAACACTGGGGAGATTATTTAACAAAGTACCTAGATTATTATTATAAATGCATAAGGTGGCTATCATGATGTCTACACCCAGTGGCCAGCCAGCAAATACCCTCTTTCCCAAGATGTGTCTCCGCATGCTCATGCAATGTGCGTTCACAATACAGCAGTTACCTCAGAACGGGTTTGAACAAGAGCAAGCCGACCACCACTACTACATGGCAGCGGTGGCAGTAACTAGGGGCAACGGCCTGACTGATGTGTGTGGGACAATGGATATACAAATAGGCAAATCTTCTAAATGGTACATTTTGTATAAATACATTCTATTAGTAATAATATTGGTATGGCTATATCTAACTATACAAACTACATTTGTGAGATGGGAATACCCCTTTAAGGTGGATTTACATGGACCGAATATTGTTAATATGAACTTTTGTTCCCGACAATCTGCTCGTCTAAAAGTTATGTGGCACTTAAAGTTTAGCCGGCTTCTCCTCTCAGCGTCTGAATGCACCTTTAGACTACCTGTCAAGACCTGCTTCGGATTTGCTACAGAGGCTCAGGCTGGATAATATATGTGGTCCATGACTAGACATTTTTGTCTGACTCTATGGTTGGCTTAATTGGAGACAGAATTTTATGGCAGAAGTGTGGCACAATTGTGGGCACAATGTCAAGTCTTAAACCACACCACTTTCTTTCAAAGTCACACTCCTTGTCATATAGACCCAATCCTTTCCAAGCAAGTCAGAAAAATTAGAAAAATCCCTATTTGTGCCAAAATGCACCACTTTTTAGACATATTCTAGGCACAGTCACTTTAGTAAATTTGGGCCAGTGACTACAGCAGCCCATTGACATTAGCTATTACTGCTGACAATCTAATGCCTTTAGGATTCACCAAACCTGCTTGAGATTACTAACTGGAAAAAGGTCCCTATGGTAAAAGTACATAAAATAGATTGGATTCTTCACGTCAAACTTAATTATTTTCCGAAGATAAGTGGCACCAGAGATATCTATCAGCCATAGAATTTACAAGTTTGTTTTTCCAAGTTGATCAGTTAGTCATCAATCATGTTAAGGTTCAGTTCACACATTGCAATGATAATGATGTTTTTACATGCATATCATTTTATCCCAAACCAGTATTGACTATAAAAGAAAAGGCTACGTACAGACAGTGCATCAAAATGAAAAAAAGGTTAACTAATCCTCATGGGCAAATCTGATAATGCCAATGGCACAATTTTTTTCTGCCAGATTCTATATGTCCTCCATGTGTCACTGTGAAATCTGAAACATACAAAGGTTGCAGTAAGGCAAAATAGACTAATGTATACGGATTCCATACGGTTTGTAGAGAACCAGAATATGTTTGCATGCATGAGGCCATAGGGAATGTTGACTTTTCCTTTATTTGGAAAAGTATTTACCCAAATGCTTTCTTGATCGACTTCTACCTACTCACACAAGCTCGGTTCAGTCGAACCAGGTGTGCACCTAGCCTTTCTGCTGCCTGAGACGAAAACTAAAACGGCACTCCCCTCCACTCCCAATGCCAATTTCTTAACCTAACCCCTTTGCCACAATGAAAGCGCTCATTGCCCATGTTCCTTCCGCTGCCCCCTTCTTGCCCCTACGTGGTTCTGCCTGAGGCGGTTGCCTTACCTGGCCTCATTGGTGGCGCACCCCTGAGTCGAACACATATATGTTTTCATTGCAATGAGAGGAGTAAGCAGAAGTCAGACACTACTTTTGGTGGCTTACCTCTAGGGAGAATAAAGGAATTGTCTTAAAAAAAATCGAATAGGTCCGATCCTTGTCTTGTTGAGGGGAAAAATAAGTAACTCCCTAAACACAGTTGTCGACTGGTCAGCTGAAAATTGTGGGTTCAGCTGACAATACTAAATTGTACAGTGACTTTACAAATAATACATATAGTTTGGGTTATAAATGAATTCATATAATCCTGAGATAACTAGTGAGCAGACATCCTCCTCTGTCCAGCCTTGGATTCAGATTAGCTATCCCTTCTTGCACTGTTTATTATGCGATAATAGCTTCTTTATTTGCTCCATATTCAGCAGCCTTTGTCAGCTTATTCTCTTGGGTCAGTAAATAATGCTGTAGAGCACAGGGAGACAAAAATAACCCTGTGGATCAAATCTTTGGCACAATCACTCATGATTCTTCATGAACCTTTTATCAATAATAGGCCTTCCTGAAACCTATTATCATATTCCTATAGGCCTGCTAAAACTGTTCCTGCAGCCGCTATCACTGAAAGAACATCTTGGGGCTTATAGGACATGCTAAATTGGGTAGGGCTGTGTACTTGCATTTACCAGAGGCAGTCATTTTTCCATTCTCACATTCCCATTCCTGTAATCGAATCTAGTGCACTGGTCTGATTCTCTTACATTCATTAGCAATTGCATTCCCTGTGGACTCTTCTATGTATAGAGTGAGGATTAGCTATGGGAAGCAGGACTGCTGCTACAAATATAGGTGAATATGCAGCGTGCCCAGGAGAGGAGAGCAGAGTAGAGGATAGAAGAGATAGTAGCAAGAATGGCGGTCATAATTAGTACTCACTCTGATACTCCCCTGGGCTGTACAGTGATGGAAGGGCACCCCCTTCTTGCCTTTGGTGATGAATTGTGGGGTGCAAGGCACCTGCAGCACTGGAGATGGCAATGATAAATCAGTTTTGCAGTAGAACAGTTCTTTACTGAAGAATGAAGTTCAGGTACATCAGTTACAACTTGTAGTGTACATGGCTGAAGTTAACAGGCAATGATGTCGCTTTAAAACAGTTTTTCTCACACTGAACTTCTCTAGCTGATTCTTAGCAAACATCCAGAATAGGGGTGCAACACTTTTCTTTGTATGATGCAGCCACAGGTGGACTTTAACATCAGGCTATGCTCTGCACCTTTTGTACAGGTTACCATACTCACAGTTAAAGTTACTACAGGTTTCCTCGAAGGGATGTAGTATAGTGGGCATATCTGGATTTCTGCCTTTTGCAAGCTTGTTCAGGGCTGAAAGATTTTAGCTTTTACACTACTGGACAATGTAGCCATGAAGTCTAAAGGATTCTTCTGAGCAGTTTATCTTCCACAGGGTTTCTGCTCGCACCTCCTTGTAACACTAGTATGTAGTAACACTTGTAACACTAGTAAGCAGTATATAGAATGAATCTAGCCAGCAAAGGAAATCATATGGACAATCACAATACATTAGTAAGTGCCTTGTATTATCTTTCTCTACATGATAAATGCCACTTGCTGAAGTGGCCCAACCCCTTTAAGACTCACACTTACACATTAATGTGATTGTATCCGTTGTGTTCTATTCTATGTACAGAGTGAGGATTAGCTATGGGAAGCAAAAATATGTGGCCTTGCTCTGGTCAGTGCCTTATCTAGGACTGGCTTTTCTCTCAGCTCTTACGCTTAGTATGTGGTCTGTCCAGAGGCGGACACAGACAGCAGAGGGCCCCTGTGCAAGGAATGTGTTTGGGCCCCCCCCCCCCTTTCCCAAACCAAATTCCCAACCTAACCTATGGTGTCCTAACATTACATACAGCAATACAAAACATACAGGGTAAGGCTACTTTCACACATGCAGCACTACGATCCGGCCAACTGATTTGGCAGAGAATGCAAGAAATTGACTGCCATGATGATTTCTTTTAGCCATCTCTTCTCTCTGCAGAGTTTGCCAAATAGACATCTTAGTTTCCTACTTTTCTATCATTCTCTCACCTTCTTAAACTCCCCATCCTGCCACTCCCCAATACTGTGCCCGCTGTGCTCCCCAAAACTATACTGCAGAAACAGCCCCCCTGCAAATACTACCACCTTCAGTAATTATTGGCACAAAGTGCCCTAAAAAAATAACTGCACCCAGGAAATAGTGTCCCTGACACTAACAGTGTAACCATAATGTTCCCCAAAAATAACTGTGCTAAGCTGATACTGTGCCACCCACCGTAATAGTGCTCGCCAAAGTCCCACCAATAGAAATAATTAAATGCCCCTGGCCATCCAATGTCCCCATAGTGCCCTCATAATGTGTGCCAATGCCCCCTACTGTGTGCCCAAAAAACCCTCTTAGTGCCCTCAGTTCAGCCAAAGTCTGTATAGTGCCCTATGTGTGCCAGTATAATGCCCCTATACAATGACCCCAATAGTGCTCCTCTCCCCCCCCCCTTCTCCATAGTGCTCTCCATGTCTGCCAGTATATAAGATAGGGCCCCCATAGTGCTCCTACCCCTCCATAGTACCCTCATGTGTGCCAGTGTATAAGATAGGACTCCCAGTACATGCCCTCATAGTGCTCCTCTCCCCTCCTTCTCCATAGTACCCCCCATGTGTGTCAGTATACAAGATAGGGCCCCCATAGTGCTCCTCCTCCTCCATAGTGCCCCCCATGTGAGCCAATATATATGATAGGGTCCCCATAGTGCTCCTCCTTCTCCATAGTGCCAGTATAATATATAGGGCCCCCATAGTGGTCCTCCTCCTCCAGAGTGCCCTCCATTGTGCTCCTCCTCCTCCATAGTGCCCCCCATGCGAGCCAGTATATATGATAAGGTCCCCATTTTGCCAGTATATATATATAGGGCCCCCCATAGTGCTCCTACTAGATAGTGCCCCCATAGTGCCCCTCCTGCATAGTGCCCCCATTGTGCTCCTCCTCCATAGTGCCCTCCATAGTGCCCCCATAGTGCTCCTCCTCTATAGTGGCCCCCATAGTGCTCCTCCTCCATAGTGGCCCCCTTAGTGCTCCTCCTCCATAGTGCCCTGCATAGTGCTCCTCCCCCATAGTGCCCCCACTGTTTGCCAGATAGTTCACATAGCAAAGCTTAAATGAAAAAAATAAACACTTATACTTACCTCCTTGCCTCTTTCAGCGACGCAATGCAGGCCTCTTCCAGCCTGTGTCCCGCGCTGTACGGCTCAGGCGGCGCAATGATGTCATCGCGCCGCCTGTGCCGGCCTCTGATAGGCTACAGGCCTAGTGCCTGCAGCCTATCAGAGGAACGGGGAAGGGAGACGCCTCTCCCTCCCTTGCCTCGCAGTCCTAAGGACGGCGATACAGATGAATATACAAATGAGCGCTTCCACAATAGATTGAGTCGAAAGTCGCTCTCCCGGATAGATTCTCCGGGGCACACGATAATTTCATTTTGTTCAGGGAGGCGTACAAACGGTATTTTAAGCTACACCCACAATCATCTGGGGATGAGGAACAAAAAGTTGGTGTGGTGATCTCATTACTTAAAGGGGATGCGCAGTCGTGGGCTTTCTCTCTGCTGACTGGTTCACAGTCTCTCCGGTCGGTGGATGAGTTTTTCAAAGCATTGGGGCTCATCTATGATGACTCGGATCACACCTCCCTGGCCGAGATCAAGTTACTTGGCCTTCGCCTGGGAGAGCGCTCTGTTGAGACCTATTGCTCTGAGTTTAGGAGGTGGGCTACGGATACTGAGTGGAACGATCCGGCTCTCCGTAGTCAGTTTTGCCAAGGATTATCAGAAAGGCTGAAGGATGCTTTGGCCTTTCATGAAACTCCGGTGTCTCTTGAAGCCGCTATGTCTCTTGTGGTACGAATGGATAGACGCCTGAGAGAGATCTTGGGGTCCCCATTCTCAGCATGTACTATCATTAACCCCTTGGCGCATTTGGACGTAACTGTACGTCCAAAGTGCAAGTAAGTTGCTGCATTTGGACGCACAGTTACGTCCAAACTGCTTACCGGGACTGTGACACTATAAAGTGTCACAGCCCCGGAGTCTCCGCTCTCCCGGAGAGCAGAGACGTCGGGGAAGCCGGCAAGGGACCAATCAGAGTGGTCCCTTGCCAGCAAGCGCTCCGATTGGTTAGTCTCTGCAGACTAACCAATCGGAGCGCTTCAGTATTAAAATGCCGGTTTCAGGCTGCGATCTCCACTCTGGAGAGAGATCGCAGCCTGAAACCAGGTAAGTCCTCTGTGCCCCCACATAGCCCCCTTCTTGTAGTGCCCCCCCTTGTAGTGCCCCCTCCTTGTAGTGCCCCCCTGGTGCCTCCGTTGCCCCCCCTCCTGCTTTGTATTGTATGATGGCAGCGGCTCAGGATCGGAGCCGCTGCCATCAGCAGAGAGTGTGAGCTGTAATTACAGCTCACACTCTGCTGCTAACAGCTGAAATCGGTGCTGGCACCGATTTCAGCTGTTTAACCCCATAGATGCTGCGGTCAGTAGCCGCCCGCAGCATCCATGGGGTTAAGAGGGAGGGAGCTCCCTCTCTATACCATCGGGCGGCCGCTGCTGCAATGGCAACGGCCCGATGGTTACCATGGCAACCAGACGCTTTACAAAAAGCGTCCTGGTTGCCATGTAGCTAAGGCTGATTAGACCCCCAGGGTCTGATCAGCCTTAGTGTAACACTGATACAGTGCATTGCAATAGATGGCTATTGCAATGCACTGTATAGCCATCAAGCCCACTGGATCTTCAAGATCCAAATGGGTCTTGATAAAGTTTAAAAAAAATGTAAAAAGTAAAAAAGAAAAGTGTGAAAAGAAAGTAAAAAAAAGTGTAAAAAAGTAAAAAAAATAAAGTTTAAAAAAAGTTAAAAAAGCGCCCTTTTTCCCCAAATAAAGTAAAAAAAAGAAAAAGTACACATATTAGGTATCGCCGCGTCCGTATCGACGGGCTCTATAAAAGCGTCACATGGTCCACCCCGCCAGCTGTACGCAAAAATTTTTTTTTAAAAAAAACTATACCAAAACAGCCATTTTCTGTCACCTTGCCACACAAAAAGTGTATTAGCAGGCGATCAAAAAGGCGTATTTACCCCAAAATGGTACCAATCAAACCGTCATCTCGTCCCGCAAAAAATGAGCCCCTACCTGAGACAATCGCCCAAAAAATAAAAAAACTACAGCTCTCTGACTATGGAGATACTAAAACATGATTTTTTTTGTTTCAAAAATGATATTATTGTGTAAAACTTAAATAAATAAAAATAAGTATACATGTTAGGTATCGACACGTCCGTAACAACCTGCTCTACAAAAATATCACATGATCTCTCCCTCAGGTGAACACCGTAAAAAATAAAAAATAAAAACTGTCTAAAAAAAGCCATTTTTTATCACATTTCATCACAAAAAATTTAATACCAAGCGATCAAAAAAGCGTATGCCCCCAAAAATAGTACCAATCTAACCGTCATCTCGTCCCGCAAAAAATGAGCCCCTACCTGAGACAATCGCCCAAAAAATAAAAAAACTACATCTCTCTGACTATGGAGATACTAAACATGATTTTTTGTTTCAAAAATGATATTATTGTGTAAAACTTAAATAAATAAAAATAAGTATACATGTTAGGTATCGACACGTCCGTAACAACCTGCTCTACAAAAATATCACATGATCTCTCCCCTTAGGTGAACACCGTAAAAAATAAAAAATAAAAACTGTCTAAAAAAAGCCATTTTTTGTCACATTTCTTCACAAAAAATGTAATACCAAGCGATCAAAAAAGCATATGCCCCAAAAAATAGTACTAATCTAACCGTCATCTCGTCCTGCAAAAAATGAGCCCCTACCTGAGACAATCGTCCAAAAAATAAAAAAACTACAGCTCTCTGACTATGGAGACATTAAAACATGATTTTTTTTTGTGCTTCAAAAATATTGTGTAAAACTTAAATAAATAAAAAAAAGTATACATAATTGATATTGCCGCGTCCGTAACGACCTGCTCTATAAAAATATCACACGATATAACCTGTCAGATGAATGTTGTAAATAACAAAAAATAAAAACTATGCCAAAACTGCTAGTTTTTGTTACCTTGCCTCACAAAAAGTGTAATATAAAGGTACCAAAAATCGCATGTACTAACAAAACTGCCAACTTATCCCGTAGTTTCCAAAATGGGGTCAGTTTTTTGGAGTTTCCTACTCTAGGGGTGCATCAAATCTGACATGGAAACTTAAACTTTTTCCAGTGAAATCTGCCCTGGCGTTCCTTTCCTTCTGCGCCGTGCCGTGTGTCTGTACAGCAGTTTACGATGACAAATGGGGCATTTCTGTAAACTACAGAATCAGGGTAATAATTATTGAGTTTTGTTTGGCAGTTAACCCTTGCTTTATTCTCGGACTAAAATGATTTAAATGGAAAATCTGCCAAAAAAGTGAAATTTGGAAATTTTGGCTACATTTTTCTTTAATTCTTGTGGAACACCTAAAGGGTTAATAACGTTTGTAAAATCAGTTTTGAATACCTTGAGGGGTGTAGTTTCTAAAATGGGGTCATTTTTGGGTGGTTTCTATGATGAAAGTCTCACAAAGTGACTTCAGACCTGAACTGGTCCTTAAAAAGTGGGTTTTGGAAATTTTGTGAAAAATGTCAAGATTTGCTTCTAAATTTCTAAGCCTTCTAACGTCCCAAAAAAATAAAATGTAATTTTCAAAATGATCCAAACCTGAAGAAGACACATAGGGAATGTAAAGTAATAACTATTTTTGGAAGTATTACTATGTATTTTAAAAGTAGAGAAATTGACATTTGGAAATTTGGAAATTTTTCTAAATTTTTGGTAAATTTGGTATTTTTTTATAAATAAGAATGAAATATTTTGACTCAAATTTACCACTGTCATGAAGTACAATATGTGACGAGAAAACAATCTCAGAATGGCCTGGATAAGTAAAAGCGTTCTAAAGTTATCACCACATAAAGTGAGACATGTCAGATTTGAAAAATGGGGCTCCGGCATTTGGTCCAAACTGGCTGTCGGTTGAAGGGGTTAAAGGTGTCGTCTTCCTCTGACACTTTGGGTGAAGATACCCCTGGGTTCATGTCTGGGGACGAACCCATGCAGTTAGGGGGAGCTACTCCCGGAACCAATTTTAAGCATACTGGTGGGATAAAGGGAGCATGTTTCTTCTGTGGTCAGAAAGGACATTTTATAAATGTATGTCCATGCATTCAGCCTCTTAAAGAAAAAAAGAAAGGGATGTCTAATTCCCATCTCACTCTTGAAAGGGTGAGAGGAGAGTCATAAAATGTGCATTTGTCTTTGTCCGGTAGTACCCATTTTCTCCTGACTGCTGAGGTGGAGCTAGAGTGAAAAACTGTGAGGATTGAGGTGTTTATCGACAGCGGGGCAGGGGTGAACCTGATTGATGCTCAGTTCGTCCGTATGCACGGGTTGTCTCCGAGTGCATTAGAGAAGAGGATTTCTGTGTTTGTTATTGATTCTGCACCTCTATCTCAGAAGTGTTTTTCTCAGATAGTTCATGATATCCGATTAAGATTGGGTGACTTTCATCAGGAACTCATTTTGTGTTTTGTATTGGAGGGTCTCCCTGCTCTGCTGGTTCTGGGTTTACTGTGGTTAAACAAGCACAATCCAACCATCGATTGGCAAGCTAGACAGATTGTGGATTGGGGTGATTATTGCATTGACAATTGTCTGAATACATCTTTGCTTTAACCACTAAGACATTACCCTCTTTTATATCAGATTTTGCTGATGTATTTTCTGAAAGTGGATGTCAGGATTTACCTCCGCATCGGGAATATGATTGCCCTATCAACCTTATTCCAGGAGCTAAGTTGTCCAAGTCTAGGCTGTATAACCTCTCTGGACCTGAAAGAACGGCCATGAAGGAATATATTGCCAAGGGTTTGGCTAAAGGATACATAAGACCTTCCAAATCTCCAGTGGCAGCAGGGTTTTTCTTTGTAAAGAAAAAGGACGGAACTCTTAGGCCATGTCTGGATTTCCGTGAACTCAATCGGATAAATGTCCGTGATCCTTACCCCCTTCCTTTGATTCCTGATTTGTTTAACGAGATTATTGATGTCAAGGTGTTCTCCAAGTTGGATTTAAGGGGGGCATATAATCTGGTCAGGATCAGGGAAGGGGATGAATGGAAGACTGCCTTTAATACTCCTGAGGGTCACTTTGAGAATCTGGTCATGCCTTTTGGGTTGACCAATGCTCCTGCGGTTTTCCAGCATTTTGTGAATTACATTTTTCATCACCTTGTGGGGAGGTTTGTTGTCGTGTATTTGGATGACATACTGATTTATTCTCCAGATATGGTGACACATCAGGATCACGTTAGAAAGGTGTTGCAGATTCTAAGAGACAATAAATTGTACGCAAACTTAGAGAAGTGTGTTTTTGCTGTACACGAGGTGCAATTCTTGGGATTCCTGCTGTCATCTTCAGGTTTTCGAATGGATCCTGAGAAAGTCCGTGCTGTATTGGACTGGGATCGACCCGAAAATCTGAAGGCTCTTATGCGGTTTTTGGGGTTCACCAACTACTACTGAAAGTTTATCCAGAACTATTCTACAGTGGTGAAACCTCTAACTGACATGACTAAGAAAGGGATGGATGTCTCTGTATGGTCTGATTCAGCGTTGCGAGCCTTTTCTGTGGTTAAGGAATGCTTCTCTTCTGCCCCTATACTGGTGCAACCGGACGTATCACAACCCTTCATTGTGGAAGTTGACGCGTCCGAAGTGGGGGTAGGAGCAGTTTTATCGCAGGGCCCGTCACCAGGTAAATGGCGTCCATGTGTCTTTTTCTCTAAGAAACTCTCTGCTGCGGAGAGAAACTATGATGTGGGTAACAGAGAGTTACTGGCCATTAAGTTGGTTTTTGAGGAATGGTGTCATTGGTTGGAGGGGGCAATTCATCCAATCACGGTATTCACAGATCACAAAAACCTGGCTTACCTTGAGTCGGCGAAATTATTGAAACCGAGGCAGGCCAGATAGTCATTGTTTTTCACCAGATTCAATTTCATTGTCACTTATCGTCCTGGAGTTAAGAACGTCAAGGCAGATGCCTTGTCACATAGTTTTCCTGGAGGTGGTTATTTTGAAAATCCTAGTCCTATTCTGTCAGAAGAGGTGGTGATATCCGCTCTTTACCCTGATCTAGAGGCTAAGGTGTTTGAGGCCCAGGGAGACGCACCGGAGTCTTGACCCCCTGGGAAATTGTTTGCTCCTTCTGAATTGCGTCATAAGGTGTTTAAGGAACATCACTGTACGGTGCTTGCAGGACACCCTGGGAGCAAATCCACTGTCGCCTTCATCTCTCGTAGATTCTGGTGGCCAGGGCTGCGTAAGTGTGTTGAGGACTATCTGTCGGCCTGTAGTGTCTGTGCACGCGCTAAGGTGACACATACTGGACCTTCTGGACCCCTACTTCCATTGCCCATCCCGTCCAGACCATGGACTCACTTGTCTATGGACTTTCACTGATCTGCCTAATTTGTCTGGAAAGACAGTTATTCTGGTGGTTGTAGATCGTTTTAGTAAAATGGCGCACTTTATTGCATTGCCCGGACTACCTAATGCTAAAACCCTTGCACATGTGTTTGTTGACAACATTGTGAAACTTCATGGAATTCCCTCTGATGTGGTCTCAGATCGTAGGACTCAGTTTGTATCCAGATTCTGGAAGGCGTTCTGTACTCGGCTCGGGGTAACATAGTTTATAAGGCTGAAAAAAGACATCTTTCCATCCAGTTCAGCCTGTTTTCCTACAAGTTGATCCAGAGGAAGGCAAAAAACCCCTGTGAGGTAGAAGCCAATTTTCCCCACTTTATGGAAAAAAAATTCCTTCCCGACTCCAATCAGGCAATCAGAATTACTCCCTGGATCAACGACCCCTCTCTAGTAACTATTAGAGATGAGCGAGTAGTGAAATATTCGAAAGTTCGAAATTCGATTCGAATAGACCGCGATATTCGACTATTCGACCGAATATCGAATCCCATTAAAGTCTATGGGAAAAAAATGCTCGCCACTTGGAAATCTCAATTCGACCACTTGGAGGTCACCAAGTCCACCCTGAAACCTCAGAAAAGGATGCCAACACTGCTGGAATGCAACTGGGACAGCAGGGGAAGCATGTCTGGGTGCATATAACGCGCCCAAGTCGCACTATTACGCCACTATCACAGCCTCTCAACAATACACTCCAAAGACAATATAACCTCTCTGTAAAGTGAGACCATACAAGGAAACCTTCTTTCCTCTACATTGCCATGGACCCCAAGCCAAACTAGACAAAAAAGAAGATAAAATTCTGCACCCCTTAAAATCACGTTGCCTATGACAACCACAGATGGCATAGGCAAGGGGGAAAGCAATCAAGCCATCACTATTTTTCCCTCTGTGCCATCCCTGCCTTGCCCAGGCACATGTCCCAAAACATCATCCACGCCCGAGTAACACGGTTACTGCAAAAGGCCATTTGACCACCAACACTTTGGTTTGAGGCCGGGGATGCTACATCTCCCTGACGGCATGCTGGGTGAATGTTGTGGAGGCGGGGACGGGCAAACCTGCTACCCCCACCCAAGTTTTGGGCCTTGGTTCTGTCTGGATTTCCGCAACCCTTACAGACCGCTCGGCAAACCCCTCCTTCTCCTTCTAGATTCTACTTTTAAATCTGTCCACCACCCAGTCAAGTCCACAAAGTCCAGTCTCGTCGATAGCCTGCAGAAACTGCAGGGACCTCACTCTGACCCTCCTTCCTCCCACCCTGCCCAATGTTATCAACCCAGTGTTCCCACCCATGCAAGAATCGCAGGAGCTATCTGAGGATTTTGTTTGTTCTGATGCCCAAACACTGGAGCAAGCTCCATCTCTAGCTGATGGTGGTGTGGAACGGGCACTAAAGTGTAAAATGATTAGGGACGATGATGAGACACAGTTGCCAGCAAGGGAGGCTGTTGGAGCAAAGTGAGGCAGTGTAAAAGTAGGTGGTTGAGTATGACGAAGTCAGTGACCCGACCTGGCCCAGTGTCATGTCTAGCAGGTAAAGCAGTAAGGATGTTGAGGGATGCGTAGGACCGCAAAAGGCAAGAAGAGGCCGTGGGCTGGCCAGAGGCTCATGGAGAAGGCAGGCTAGAGCCCGCAGGGCCGCATCTCTTCCCTATAACAGGCCCCCACACAAAGCTCTCCCATCGAGGGCTCTTAGGTCCTTGTTGTGAAAATATTTTAATGAGTGCGCAAAGTTAGCTTGAGGTGAGCCCTCAAAAAAATTATATGGAGGCCCAAGAGGTGAGCCCTCGAAAAAATTAAGTGGAGGCCAAAGAGGTGAGACCTCTTAAAAATTGTATTAAGGCCCAAGAGGTGAGCCATAATAAAATTGTTTGTAGGCCCAAGAGGTGAGACCTCTTAAAAATTGTTTGTAGGCCCAAGAGGTGAGCCATGAGAAAAATTGTTTGTAGGCCCAAGAGGTGAGACCTCTTAAAAATTATATTAAGGCCCAAGAGGTGAGCCATAATAAAAATTGTTTGTAGGCCCAAGAGGTGAGACCTCTTAACAATTGTATTAAGGCCCAAGAGGTGAGCCATAATAAAAATTGTTTGTAGGCCCAAGAGGTGAGACCTCTTAAAAATTGTTTGTAGGCCCAAGAGGTGAGCCATGAGAAAAATTGTTTGTAGGCCCAAGAGGTGAGACCTCTTAAAAATTGTTTGTAGGCCCAAGAGGTGAGACCTCTTAAAAATTGTTTGTAGGCCCAAGAGGTGAGACCTCTTAAAAATTGTTTGTAGGCCCAAGAGGTGAGCCATGAGAAAAATTGTTTGTAGGCCCAAGAGGTGAGACCTCTTAAAAATTGTTTGTAGGCCCAAGAGGTGAGCCATAAAAATATATATTTTTTTTATTTTACGGAGCAATTCTACGGCGGTTAAGGAGGAGGAGGAGGAGGTGGAGGAGGAAATGGCACTTCATACAGATGGCACTTCACTTTTGGCTGCTTTCCACTGTTGGAGAAGCAAAGTCCGGGTCAATCCACTTGCTGTTCATTTTGATTAGCGTCAGCCTGTCGGCACTGTCGGTTGACAGGCGGCTGCGCTTATCGGTTATAATGCCCCCGGCTGCGCTGAACACCCTTTCTGATAGCACGCTGGCGGCAGGGCAGGCAAGCACCTCCAAGGCGTACAGGGACAGTTCCAGCCACGTGTCCAACTTGGAGACCCAGTAAGTGTAGGACGCCGAGGGATCGGGGAGGACAGGGGTACGGTCTGCCAGGTACTCCCGCAACATCCGCCGATACTTGTCCCTCCTGCTGATAGCGGGCCCCGCAGTGATGGAAGTTGCACGAGGGGGTGCCATGAACGTGTCCCACACCTTGGAGAGTGTTCCCCTGGTGGCTGTGGGCCTGATCGATGTTGTGGGACTCTGGGAGACCCTCTCCTCTCTGCCGCCAGCGATGGTGGGTGGGAAAATCTCCATCATGTTCTGCACGAGTTCCCTCTGGTATTCCAGCAATCGATTCGTCCTCTCCTCTACCGGAATAAAAGAGGAGACGTTATCTTTATACCGGGGGTCCAGGAGTGCGAAGACCCAGTACAGTTTGTTCTCCACTATCCGGACAACACGTGTGTCCCGGGAAAAGCAGCCCAGCATGAAGTCAGCCATGTGTGCCAGACTCTGAATAGGCATGACGTCACTGCCCCCACCAGAAGGATCACTTGCCATTACCTCCTCTTCCTCTTCTGCCTCCTCTCCGCCCCATCCGCGCTGAACCAATGGGACGCACACAGCCTGACTGCTACCCTCGCCGCCAGCATCCTCCTCCTCTTCCACAGCCACCTCCACGTCGTCCTCCTCATCCTCCTCCTGCAACTGCCACCGAGAAGCAGACAAAAGTGTGGTCTGACTGTGTAGCTCCGTTGCGTCTCCTCCTACCCCCGTCTCCTCTGCGTGCAATGCGTTCTCCCTTATTGCGATGAGCGATTCTTTAAGGACGCATAGGAGCGGGATGGTTACGCTCACTATAGCGTCCTCGCTGCTGACCTTCTTGGTGGACTCCTCAAAGATACGCAGTACATCGCATATGTCTGCCATCCATGGCCACTCGTGGTTGGCAAACTGAGGGAGCTGAGTTGGAGGCACGCGTGGATTCATAATCTGGTACTCCATCAATGCTCTCTGCTGCTCACACACCCTGGCCAACATGGAATAGGTGGAATTCCAGCGAGTCGGCAGGTCGCACAACAGCCGATGTTCAGGCAAATGGAGGCGTTGCTGGAGTTTTTTTAAGCTAGCAGCAGCTACAGTTGACTTCCGAAAGTGAGCGCACAAGCGCCGCACTTTCACCAGTAGCTCTGCCAGGTTGGGGTAAGTCTTTAGAAATTTTTGGACTACCAGATTAAAAACGTGGGCCAGGCATGGTACGTGATTGAGTTCGGCAAGCTCCAGAGCCGCCACCAGGTTATGGCCGTTATCGCACACGACCATGCCTGGTCCTAGCTGCAGCGGCGACAGCCACATCTCCGTCTGCTGCAATATGGCGTCCCTCACCTCTGGGGCGCTGTGCTTCCTGTCGCCCAAGCTGATGAGCTTAAGCACCGCCTGCTGACGGTCTCCCCGCGCCAGTGCTGCAACGCTTCCAGCTAGCGGCTGAGGGCGATGTTAAGGCAGAGGAGGAGGAGGAAGAGGAGGGGGGTTTATCAGAACCCGTGCTGGCAATCTTGGGCGGGGGTGGTAGGTAGGCCGTCTCTGTTTGCGACCCCGTCCCCGCTTCCACAACATTCACCCAGTGTGCCGTCAAAGAGATGTATCGTCCCTGGCCGCAAGCGCTTGTCCACGAGTCGGTGGTCAAGTGGACCTTTGCGCTGACTGCGTACCTCAGGGCCCGCCTGATGTTACGCGACACGTGCTGGTGCAGGGCGGGGACGGCACTCCGGGAAAAGTAGTGGCGGCTGGGGACGGAATAGCGAGGTGCGGCAGCCGCCATCAGGTCGCGGAAGGCCTGCGTCTCCACAAGCCTAAACGGCAACATCTCCAGGGCCAGCAGTTTGGAGATGTGGCAGTTTAAGGCTTGGGCTTGGGGGTGACTCGAGGCGTACTTCCGCCTGCGGTCGAACGCCTGCGAGATGGACAGTTGATGGGACGAGGAGTGTGAAGGTGCAGGCGAAGATGCGGGGGAAGGGGAGGCTGAAGGAGAAGGCCCCAAAGTAGCCGAGGCAGAGGCAGATGTGGAGGTGTCCTGGCTGGAGGTCTGGACCGCAGTGGCAGCACACAACAAAGGGGAAGAGGCAGTGGCAGGAAGACCTTGCGCAGGTTGTATTGCGTTTGCTCTCTCCCACTCAGCCCAGTGCTTGACTTCCAAGTGACGCCGCATGCCTGAGGTGGTCATATTGCTCTTCTCAGAGCCCCTACTCAGTTTTGAGTGGCAGAGTGTGCAAACCGCGCTCAGTTTGTCATCCGCACAAACATTAAAAAATCTCCACACCACAGAAGTACGAGGCCTCGATGGGGGAGCTTCGCGCAACTGCCTGCTGCCGGGAACAGCTTCGGCCCTGCTGGCTGTGGCCTCACTTCTCTGTCTGGACTGTCCTCTGCCTGTGGACATCCCTCTGCCTCTGGACATCCCTCTGCCTCTGGACATCCCTCTGCCTCTGGACATCCCTCTGCCTCTTGCTGCCTTTTTCGGTGCTGCGCAGACCACCACCTCTCCACTGCTTTCCCAGCTGGACATCACCCCTGGCCAAGTGGGGTCGGTCATTTCGTCATCCACCACCTCCTCTTCCACTTCCTCACTCTGCTCCTCCTCCTGCCCACTGGACATTCCAACAGCCTCCCTTGATGGCAACTGCGTCTCATCATCATCATCGCTCATGATAACAGATGCTGGTTCAGGGTCCACATCAGCAGGAGATGGCGAATACTCAAGTGTTTGGGCATCACTACAAACAAATTCCTCTGCTAGGTCCTGGGATTCTTCCGGCACATCTGAAAAAGGACCCGAAAAGAGCTCCTGGGAGGGGTCAATGGTGGGATGACTCTGTTGGCCAGGTGTGGAGGAAGGAGGGTCAGAGTGAGACTGTGTGGATGACTGGCTGGTGGACAACTGTGTGGAAGCGCTATCGGCTATCCATTGCACCACCTGTTCAACCTGCTCAGGCCTCAACAGCGGTGTAACCCGCCCCCTGCTTAACTGTCCCATAAAGGCAGGGATTCTGGATGAGTGGGATCCTGGCTGACCCTCACCAGCACGCATTGTATCCCCACTGGCTTCAACAAGGCCCCCAACAGCATTTCCGCGCCCCCGTCCTCGTCCACGTCCGATTCCGCTAGCCCTACGCATTTTTTTTTTTTGGTTACAATATTTTGCCTTCACAGCCGTATACTACCAGTTCAGACGGTGTGTATTAACACCACGTATATAAAATACTTTTGCAAGCACGCAGAACGCACAGTACAGGTGCCAAAGAAAAGGCCTAGTTTTTTAATATTTCTAGGTACACAGCCGTGTACTAACAGGTCAGACGGTGTGTATTAACACCACGTATATAAAATAATTTTGCAAGCACGCAGAACGCTCAGTATAGTAGACAAAGAAAAGGCCTTTTTTTTTATATTTCTAGGTACACAGCCGTGTACTAACAGGTCAGACGGTGGGTATTAACACCACGTATATAAAATAATTTTGCAAGCACGCAGAACGCTCAGTATAGTAGACAAAGAAAAGGCCTTTTTTTTTATATTTCTAGGTACACAGCCGTGTACTAACAGGTCAGACGGTGTGTATTAACACCACGTATATAAAATAATTTTGCAAGCACGCAGAACGCTCAGTACAGTAGACAAAGAAAAGGCCTTTTTTTTTTAATATTTCTAGGTACACAGCCGTGTACTAACAGGTCAGACGGTGTGTATTAACACCACGTATATAAAATACTTTTGCAAGCACGCAGAACGCACAGTACAGTAGACAAAGAAAAGGCCTTTTTTTTTATATTTCTAGGTACACAGCCGTGTACTAACACCACGTATATAAAATAATTTTGCAAGCACGCAGAACGCTCAGTATAGTAGACAAAGAAAAGGCCTTTTTTTTAAATATTTCTAGGTACACAGCCGTGTACTAACAGGTCAGACGGTGTGTATTAACACCACGTATATAAAATAATTTTGCAAGCACGCAGAACGCTCAGTATAGTAGAAAAAGAAAAGGCCTTTTTTTTTTATATTTCTAGGTACACAGCCGTGTACTAACAGGTCAGACGGTGTGTATTAACACCACGTATATAAAATACTTTTGCAAGCACGCAGAACGCACAGTACAGGTGCCAAAGAAAAGGCCTTTTTTTTTAATATTTCTAGGTACACAGCCGTGTACTAACAGGTCAGACGGTGGGTATTAACACCATGTATATAAAATACTTTTGCAAGCACGCAGAACGCACAGTACAGTAGACAAAGAAAAGGCCTTTTTTTTTATATTTCTAGGTACACAGCCGTGTACTAACAGGTCAGACGGTGTGTATTAACACCACGTATATAAAATACTTTTGCAAGCACGCAGAACGCACAGTACAGGTGCCAAAGAAAAGGCCTTTTTTTTTAATATTTCTAGGTACACAGCCGTGTACTAACAGGTCAGACGGTGTGTATTAACACCACGTATATAAAATACTTTTGCAAGCACGCAGAACGCTCAGTACAGTAGACAAAGAAAAGGCCTTTTTTTTTATATTTCTAGGTACACAGCCGTGTACTAACAGGTCAGACGGTGTGTATTAACACCACGTATATAAAATAATTTTGCAAGCACGCAGAACGCTCAGTACAGTTGACAAAGAAAAGGCCTTTTTTTTTTTATTTCTAGGTACACAGCCGTGTACTAACAGGTCAGACACTATTTACACCTGGTATACAAAAAGGGTATTGCAGGCACACAGAACCCAGAACACTAGAGCCAAATAAACTGTATTTAAAAAAAAAAAAAAGTACACAGCCGTATACTGCCAGAAGATCAGATGGTGCATATACACACTAGGTATATAACAGGGTTTTGCGGCCAAAAAGAACGCAGAACAGTAGTGCCAAATATAGTTTGGTATGTAGCAGAGCACCTAATACACCACTAATGCCTCTCTCTGTCCCTACTCCAGCAGCTATCCCTGAATACAGCAGACGTTCTCTGCAGAGTGTATATGGTAGTAAAGCTATCACTGTACTGCACTATAGTAGCCCTGATAAGGGCTTTTAATCACGCTCCTGCCTGTCCAACAGCTAAAACCTATCTCTCCCTTCTCCAGCCTCTGTCCCTGACTAAGTTCACGCAGCATATGCGAACGAGCAGGAAGAGCTGAGTTTTTAATATTCGAGGTCACGTGGTTTTTCCAGCCAATCCATGTAGACGCCGTTTTCGCGCTGCCAGCGTGCTCCGCGGGCCTGTCATACCCCCCCCTGCATGGTGATTGGTGGAAAAAGAGCGCCAGGGAAGGTGGGAGGGGAAACGAATTCTAAGTGCGCCATCGCCGTTATACTCGATTGAAATCGAGTATGCCGAATAGCGTAGTATTCGATCGAATACCGGCTCGATTGAACACTACTCGCTCATCTCTAGTAACTATGACCTGTAATATTATTACCCTCCAAAAATACATTCAAGCCTCTCTTGAACTCTTTTAGTGAACTTACCAACACCACCTCCTCAGGCAGAGAGTTCCATAGTCTCACTGCTCTTACCGTAAAGAATCCTTTTCTATGTTTGTGTACAAACCTTCTTTCCTCCAGACGCAGAGGATGTCCCCTCGTCACAGTCACAGTCCTGGGGATAAATAGATCATGGGAGAGATCTCTGTACTGATCTCTGATATATTTATACATAGTTATTAGATCTCCCCTCAGTCGTTTTTTTTTCTAAAGTGAATAAGCCTAATTTTGATAATCTTTCTGGGTACTGTAGTCCACCCATTCCAGTTATTACTTTAGTTGCCCTCCTCTGAACCCTCTCCAGCACTGCTATGTCTGCCTTGTTCACAGGAGCCCAGAACTGTACACAGTACTCCATGTGTGGTCTGACTAGTGATTTGTAAAGTGGCAGGACTATATTCTCATCACGGGCATCTATGCCTCTTTTGATGCAACCCATTATCTTATTGGCCTTGGCAGCAGCTGTCTGACACTGGTTTCTACAGCTTAGTTTGCTATTCACTAAAATTCTTAGGTCCTTTTCCATGTCAGAGTTACCCCATATTTTACCATTTAGTATGTACTGGTGACTTGCATTATTCCTTCCCATGTGCATAACCTTTCATTTGTCAGTGTTAAACCTCATCCCCCACTTCTCTGCCCAAGCCTCCAGTCTATCCAGATCAATCTGTAGCAGTGTACTGTCCTCTTCTGTGTTAATTACTTTACAGAGTTTAGTGTTATCTGCAAAAATTGATATTTTACTGTGCAAGCCTTCTACAAGATCATTAATAAATATATTGAAGAGAATAGGGCCCAATACTGACCCCTGTGGTACCCCACTAGTGACAGTGACCCAATCTGAGTATGTACCGTTAATAACCACCCTCTGTTTTCTATCACTAAGGCAGTTACTTACCCACATACAGACATTTTCTTCCAGCCCAAGCATTCTCATTTTATATACTAACCTTTTATGTGGTACTGTGTCAAATGCTTTGGATAAGTCTAGATATACGACATCCATTGATTTGCCGCGGTCCAGTCTAGAACTTACCTCCTCATAGAAACTGATTAAATTGGTTTGACATGACCGATCCCTCATGAAGCCATGCTGATATGGAGTTATTTGCTCATTTTCATTGAGGTACTCCAAGATAGCATCTCTTAGAAAACCCTCAAACAGTTTACCCACGACAGATGTTAAACTTACCGGCCTATAGTTCCTGGGCTCTGTTTTTGGATCCTTTTTGAATATTGGCATCACATTTGCTATGCGCCAATCCTGTGGAACACTCCCTGTCAGTATAGAGTCCTTAAATATCAGAAATAAGGGTCTGGCGATGACATTACTTAATTCTCTTAGGATACAGGGGTGTATGCCATCCGGTCCTGGCGATTTGTCTATTTTTATCTTTTTAAGACGCAGCTCTACTTCTTCCTGGATCAGACAGGGCATTTTTAATGGGGAATTTACTTT
>ONZH01021832.1:0-23935 GCA_900303285.1 Rhinella marina
ATCATTTACCCTCAGTAATAATCAACCAGCAACTATGGCCCCAACAGCATTTCCGCGCCCCCGTCCTCGGTCCACGGTCCTATTCCGCTAGCCCCCCTCGCGCATTTTATTTTTTTTGGTTTACAATATTTGCCTCACAGCCGTGAAAATAATTTTGCAAGAGAACGCACAGTACAGTTGGCCAATTATAAGGCCTTAATATTTTTAGAATTCAAGGTACACAGCCGTGTACTAACTTTTCAGACGGTGGGTATTAACACCAGGTATGTAAAGAATTTTGCAAGAGAACGCACAGTACAGTTGCCAATTATAAGGCCTAATATTTTATAGTATAATTATGTGGAGGCCCCAAGAGGTGAGACCTCTTAAAGATTTTTGGAGGCCCAAGAGGTGAGACCTCTTAAGATTTGTGGGAGGCCCAAGAGGTGAGACCTCTAAGATTTGTGTGAGGCCCAAGAGGTGAGGACCTCTTAAAGATTTGTGGAGGCCCAAGAGGTGAGACCTCTTAAAGATTTTGTGGAGGCCCAAGAGGTGAGACCTCTAAAGATTTTGTGGAGCCAAGAGTGGACCTCTTAAAGATTTGTGGGCCAAAGGAGACCTCTTAAAGATTTTGTGGAGGCCCAAGAGGTGAGACCTCTTAAAGATTTTGTGGAGGCCCAAGAGGTGAGACCTTCTTAAAGATTTTGTGGAGGCCCAAGAGGTGAGACCTCTTAAAGATTTTGTGGAGGCCCAAGAGGTGAGACCTCTTAAAGATTTTGTGGAGGCCCAAGAGGTGAGACCTCTTAAAGATTTTGTGCAGGCCCAAGAGGTGAGACCTCTTAAAGATTTGTGCAGGCCCAAAGAGGTGAGACCTCTTAAAGATTTTGTGGAGGCCCAAGAGGTGAGGACCTCTTAAAGATTTTGTGCAGGCCCAAGAGGTGAGACCTCTTAAAAAATTATGTGGAGGCCCAAGAGGTGAGACGTATTAAAAATTATGTGGAGGCCCAAGAGGAGAGACGTGTTAAAAATTATGTGGAGGCCCAAGAGGTGAGACCTGTTAAAAATTATGTGGAGGCCCAAGAGGTGAGACCTGTTAAACCTTTTGTGGAGGCCCAAGAGGTGAGACCTGTTAAAAAGTTATGTGGAGGCCCAAGAGGTGAGCAATAAATATATACATTTTCTTATTTACGGAGCAATTCTACGGCGGTTAAGGAGGAGGAGGAGGAGGTGGAGGAGGAAATGGCACTTCATACAGATGGCACTTCACTTTTGGCTGCTTTCCACTGTTAACCTCTTAAACCTTTTGTGGAGGCCCAAAAGGTGAGACCTGTTAAAAATTATGTGGAGGCCCAAGAGGTGAGACCTGTTAAAAATTATGAGGAGGCCCAAGAGGTGAGACCTCTTAAACATTTTGTGGAGGCCCAAGAGGTGACACCTCTTAAAGATTTTGTGGAGGCCCAAGAGGTGACACCTCTTAAAGATTTTGTGGAGGCCCAAGAGGTGAGACCTCTTAAACATTTTGTGCAGGCCCAAGAGGTGAGACCTCTTAAAAATTATGTGGAGGCCCAAGAGGTGAGACCTCTTAAAAATTATGTGGAGGCCCAAGAGGTGAGACCTCTTAAAAATTATGTGGAGGCCCAAGAGGTGAGACCTCTTAAAAATTATGTGGAGGCCCAAGAGGTGAGACCTCTTAAAAAATTATGTGGAGGCCCAAGAGGAGAGCCATAAATATATATATATTTTTTTTACGGAGCAATTCTACGGCGGTTAAGGAGGAGGAGGAGGAGGTGGAGGAGGAAATGGCACTTCATACAGATGGCACTTCACTTTTGGCTGCTTTCCACGGTTGGAGAAGCAAAGTCCGGGTCAATCCACTTGCTGTTCATTTTGATTAGCGTCAGCCTGTCGGCACTGTCGGTTGACAGGCGGCTGCGCTTATCGGTTATAATGCCCCCGGCTGCGCTGAACACCCTTTCTGATAGCACGCTGGCGGCAGGGCAGGCAAGCACCTCCAAGGCGTACAGGGACAGTTCCAGCCACGTGTCCAACTTGGAGACCCAGTAAGTGTAGGACGCCGAGGGATCGGGGAGGACAGGGTTACGGTCTGCCAGGTACTCCCGCAACATCCGCCGATACTTGTCCCTCCTGCTGATAGCGGGCCCCGCAGTGATGGAAGTTGCACGAGGGGGTGCCATGAACGTGTCCCACACCTTGGAGAGTGTTCCCCTGGTGGCTGTGGGCCTGATGGATGTTGTGGGACTCTGGGAGACCCTCTCCTCTCTGCCGCCAGCGATGGTGGGTGGGAAAATCTCCATCATGTTCTGCACGAGTTCCCTCTGGTATTCCAGCAATCGATTCGTCCTCTCCTCTACCGGAATAAAAGAGGAGACGTTATCTTTATACCGGGGGTCCAGGAGTGCGAAGACCCAGTACAGTTTGTTCTCCACTATCCGGACAACACGTGTGTCCCGGGAAAAGCAGCCCAGCATGAAGTCAGCCATGTGTGCCAGACTCTGAATAGGCATGACCTCACTGCCCCCACCAGAAGGATCACTTGCCATTTCCTCCTCTTCCTCTTCCGCCTCCTCTCCGCCCCATCCGCGCTGAACCAATGGGACGCACACAGCCTGACTGCTACCCTCGCCGCCAGCATCCTCCTCCTCTTCCACAGCCACCTCCACGTCGTCCTCCTCCTCATCCTCCTCCTCCTGCAACTGCCACCGTGAAGCAGACAAAAGTGTGGTCTGACTGTGTAGCTCCGTTGCGTCTCCTCCTACCCCCGTCTCCTCTGCGTGCAATGCGTTCTCCCTTATTGCGATGAGCGATTCTTTAAGGACGCCTAGGAGCGGAATGGTTACGCTCACTATAGCGTCCTCGCTGCTGACCTTCTTGGTGGACTCCTCAAAGATACGCAGTACATCGCATATGTCTGCCATCCATGGCCACTCGTGGTTGGCAAACTGAGGGAGCTGAGTTGGAGGCACGCGTGGATTCATTATCTGGTACTCCATCAATGCTCTCTGCTGCTCACACACCCTGGCCAACATGGAATAGGTGGAATTCCAGCGAGTCGGCAGGTCGCACAACAGCCGATGTTCAGGCAAATGGAGGCGTTGCTGGAGTTTTTTTAAGCTAGCAGCAGCTACAGTTGACTTCCGAAAGTGAGCGCACAAGCGCCGCACTTTCACCAGTAGCTCTGCCAGGTTGGGGTAAGTCTTCAGAAATTTTTGGACTACCAGATTAAAAACGTGGGCCAGGCATGGTACGTGATTGAGTTCGGCAAGCTCCAGAGCCGCCACCAGGTTACGGCCGTTATCGCACACGACCATGCCTGGTCCTAGCTGCAGCGGCGACAGCCACATCTCCGTCTGCTGCAATATGGCGTCCCTCACCTCTGGGGCGCTGTGCTTCCTGTCGCCCAAGCTGATGAGCTTTAGCACCGCCTGCTGACGTCTCCCCGCGCCAGTGCTGCAACGCTTCCAGCTAGCGGCTGAGGGAGATGTTAAGGCACAGGAGGAGGAGGAGGAGGAGGAGGAGGAGGGGGGTTTATCAGAACCCATGCTGGCAATCTTGGGCGGGGGTGGTAGGTAGGCCGTCTCTGTTTGCGACCCCGTCCCCGCCTCCACTACATTCACCCAGTGTGCCGTCAGAGAAATGTATCGTCCCTGGCCGCAAGCGCTTGTCCATGAGTCGGTGGTCAAGTGGACCTTTGCGCTGACTGCGTACCTCAGGGCCCGCCTGATGTTACGCGACACGTGCTGGTGCAGGGCGGGGACGGCACTCCGGGAAAAGTAGTGGCGGCTAGGGACGGAATAGCGAGGTGCGGCAGCCGCCATCAGGTCGCGGAAGGCCTGCGTCTCCACAAGCCTAAACGGCAACATCTCCAGGGCCAGCAGTTTGGAGATGTGGCAGTTTAAGGCTTGGGCTTGGGGGTGACTCGAGGCGTACTTCCGCCTGCGGTCGAACGCCTGCGAGATGGACAGTTGTTGGGACGAGGAGTGTGAAGGTGCAGGCGAAGAGGCGGGGAAGGGGCGGGGAAGGGGAGGCTGAAGGAGAAGGCCCCAAAGTAGCAGAGGCAGAGGCAGAGGCAGATGTGGAGGTGTCCTGGCTGGAGGTCTGGACCGCAGTGGCAGCACACAACAAAGGGGAAGAGGCAGTGGCAGCAAGACCGGGCGCAGTTTGTATTGCGTTTGCTCTCTCCCACTCAGCCCAGTGCTTGAATTCCAAGTGACGCCGCATGCCTGAGGTGGTCAGATTGCTCTTCTCAGAGCCCCTACTCAGTTTTGAGTGGCAGAGTGTGCAAACCGCGCTCAGTTTGTCATCCGCACAAACATTAAAATATCTCCACACCACAGAAGTACGAGGCCTCGATGGGGGAGCTTCGCACGACTGGCCGCTGGCGGGAACAGCTTCGGCCCTGCTGGCTGTGGCCTCACTTCTCTGTCTGAACTGTCCTCTGCCTGTGGCCATCCCTCTGCCTGTGGCCATCCCTCTGCCTGTGGACATCCCTCTGCCTGTGGACATGCCCTCTGCCTGTGGACATCCCTCTGCCTGTGGACATCCCTCTGCCTCTTGCTGCCTTTTTCGGTGCTGCGCAGACCACCACCTCTCCACTGCTTTCCTCGCTGGACATCACCCCTGGCCAAGTGGGGTCGGTCATTTCGTCATCCACCACCTCCTCTTCCTCACTCTGCTCCTCCTCCTGCCCACTGGACATTCCAACAGCCTCCCTTGATGGCAACTGCGTCTCATCATCATCATCGCTCATGATAACAGATGCTGGCTCAGGGTCCACATCAGCAGGAGATGGCGAAAACTCCAGTGTTTGGGCATCACTACAAACAAATTCCTCTGCTAGCTCCTGGGATTCTTCCGGCACATCTGAAAAAGGACCCGAAAAGAGCTCCTGGGAGGGGTCAAGGGTGGGATGACTCTGTTGGCCAGGTGTGGAGGAAGGAGGGTCAGAGTGAGACTGTGTGGATGACTGGCTGGTGGACAACTGTGTGGAAGCGCTATCGGCTATCCATTGCACCACCTGTTCAACCTGCTCAGGCCTCAACAGCGGTGTAACCCGCCCCCTGCTTAACTGTCCCATAAAGGCAGGGATTCTGGATGAGCGGGATCCTGGCTGATCCTCACCAGCACACATTGTATCCCCACTGGCTTCAACAAGGCCCCCAACAGCATTTCCGCGCCCCCGTCCTCGTCCACGTCCACGTCCTATTCCGCTAGCCCCCCTCCGCATTTTATTTTTTTTTTGTTGCAAATACAATATTTGGGTATATAATTAGGTATGTGAAATAATTTAGCAAGAGAACGCACAGTACAGTGGCCTATTAAAAGGCCTAGATATTGTATATTTCAAAGTACACAGCCGTGTAGTAACAGAACAGACGGTGGGTATTTACACCAGGTATGTGAGATAATTTAACAAGAGAACGCACAGTACAGTGGCCTATTAAAATGCCTAGATATTGTATATTTCAAAGTACACAGCCGTGTAGTAACTGAACAGACGGTGGGTATTTACACCAGGTATGTGAGATAATTTAACAAGAGAACGCACAGTACAGTGGCCTATTAAATGGCCTAGATATTGTATATTTCAAAGTACACAGCCGTGTAGTAACTGAACAGACGGTGGGTATTTACACCAGGTATGTGAGATAATTTAACAAGAGAACGCACAGTACAGTGGCCTATTAAATGGCCTAGATATTGTATATTTCAAAGTACACAGCCGTGTAGTAACTGAACAGACGGTGGGTATTTACACCAGGTATGTGAGATAATTTAACAAGAGAACGCACAGTACAGTGGCCTATTAAATGCCTAGATATTGTATATTTCAAAGTACACAGCCGTGTAGTAACTGAACAGACGGTGGGTATTTACACCAGGTATGTGAGATAATTTAACAAGAGAACGCACAGTACAGTGGCCTATTAAATGGCCTAGATATTGTATATTTCAAAGTACACAGCCGTGTAGTAACTGAACAGACGGTGGGTATTTACACCAGGTATGTGAGATAATTTAACAAGAGAACGCACAGTACAGTGGCCTATTAAATGGCCTAGATATTGTATATTTCAAAGTACACAGCCGTGTAGTAACTGAACAGACGGTGGGTATTTACACCAGGTATGTGAGATAATTTAACAAGAGAACGCACAGTACAGTGGCCTATTAAATGGCCTAGATATTGTATATTTCAAAGTACACAGCCGTGTAGTAACTGAACAGACGGTGGGTATTTACACCAGGTATGTGAGATAATTTAACAAGAGAACGCACAGTACAGTGGCCTATTAAATGGCCTAGATATTGTATATTTCAAAGTACACAGCCGTGTAGTAACTGAACAGACGGTGGGTATTTACACCAGGTATGTGAGATAATTTAACAAGAGAACGCACAGTACAGTGGCCTATTAAATGGCCTAGATATTGTATATTTCAAAGTACACAGCCGTGTAGTAACTGAACAGACGGTGGGTATTTACACCAGGTATGTGAGATAATTTAACAAGAGAACGCACAGTACAGTGGCCTATTAAATGGCCTAGATATTGTATATTTCAAAGTACACAGCCGTGTAGTAACTGAACAGACGGTGGGTATTTACACCAGGTATGTGAGATAATTTAACAAGAGAACGCACAGTACAGTGGCCTATTAAATGGCCTAGATATTGTATATTTCAAAGTACACAGCCGTGTAGTAACTGAACAGACGGTGGGTATTTACACCAGGTATGTGAGATAATTTAACAAGAGAACGCACAGTACAGTGGCCTATTAAATGCCTAGATATTGTATATTTCAAAGTACACAGCCGTGTAGTAACTGAACAGACGGTGGGTATTTACACCAGGTATGTGAGATAATTTAACAAGAGAACGCACAGTACAGTGGCCTATTAAATGGCCTAGATATTGTATATTTCAAAGTACACAGCCGTGTAGTAACTGAACAGACGGTGGGTATTTACACCAGGTATGTGAGATAATTTAACAAGAGAACGCACAGTACAGTGGCCTATTAAATGGCCTAGATATTGTATATTTCAAAGTACACAGCCGTGTAGTAACTGAACAGACGGTGGGTATTTACACCAGGTATGTGAGATAATTTAACAAGAGAACGCACAGTACAGTGGCCTATTAAATGGCCTAGATATTGTATATTTCAAAGTACACAGCCGTGTAGTAACTGAACAGACGGTGGGTATTTACACCAGGTATGTGAGATAATTTAACAAGAGAACGCACAGTACAGTGGCCTATTAAATGCCTAGATATTGTATATTTCAAAGTACACAGCCGTGTAGTAACTGAACAGACGGTGGGTATTTACACCAGGTATGTGAGATAATTTAACAAGAGAACGCACAGTACAGTGGCCTATTAAATGGCCTAGATATTGTATATTTCAAAGTACACAGCCGTGTAGTAACTGAACAGACGGTGGGTATTTACACCAGGTATGTGAGATAATTTAACAAGAGAACGCACAGTACAGTGGCCTATTAAATGGCCTAGATATTGTATATTTCAAAGTACACAGCCGTGTAGTAACTGAACAGACGGTGGGTATTTACACCAGGTATGTGAGATAATTTAACAAGAGAACGCACAGTACAGTGGCCTATTAAATGGCCTAGATATTGTATATTTCAAAGTACACAGCCGTGTAGTAACTGAACAGACGGTGGGTATTTACACCAGGTATGTGAGATAATTTAACAAGAGAACGCACAGTACAGTGGCCTATTAAATGGCCTAGATATTGTATATTTCAAAGTACACAGCCGTGTAGTAACTGAACAGACGGTGGGTATTTACACCAGGTATGTGAGATAATTTAACAAGAGAACGCACAGTACAGTGGCCTATTAAATGGCCTAGATATTGTATATTTCAAAGTACACAGCCGTGTAGTAACTGAACAGACGGTGGGTATTTACACCAGGTATGTGAGATAATTTAACAAGAGAACGCACAGTACAGTGGCCTATTAAATGGCCTAGATATTGTATATTTCAAAGTACACAGCCGTGTAGTAACTGAACAGACGGTGGGTATTTACACCAGGTATGTGAGATAATTTAACAAGAGAACGCACAGTACAGTGGCCTATTAAATGGCCTAGATATTGTATATTTCAAAGTACACAGCCGTGTAGTAACTGAACAGACGGTGGGTATTTACACCAGGTATGTGAGATAATTTAACAAGAGAACGCACAGTACAGTGGCCTATTAAATGGCCTAGATATTGTATATTTCAAAGTACACAGCCGTGTAGTAACTGAACAGACGGTGGGTATTTACACCAGGTATGTGAGATAATTTAACAAGAGAACGCACAGTACAGTGGCCTATTAAATGCCTAGATATTGTATATTTCAAAGTACACAGCCGTGTAGTAACTGAACAGACGGTGGGTATTTACACCAGGTATGTGAGATAATTTAACAAGAGAACGCACAGTACAGTGGCCTATTAAATGGCCTAGATATTGTATATTTCAAAGTACACAGCCGTGTAGTAACTGAACAGACGGTGGGTATTTACACCAGGTATGTGAGATAATTTAACAAGAGAACGCACAGTACAGTGGCCTATTAAATGGCCTAGATATTGTATATTTCAAAGTACACAGCCGTGTAGTAACTGAACAGACGGTGGGTATTTACACCAGGTATGTGAGATAATTTAACAAGAGAACGCACAGTACAGTGGCCTATTAAATGCCTAGATATTGTATATTTCAAAGTACACAGCCGTGTAGTAACTGAACAGACGGTGGGTATTTACACCAGGTATGTGAGATAATTTAACAAGAGAACGCACAGTACAGTGGCCTATTAAATGCCTAGATATTGTATATTTCAAAGTACACAGCCGTGTAGTAACTGAACAGACGGTGGGTATTTACACCAGGTATGTGAGATAATTTAACAAGAGAACGCACAGTACAGTGGCCTATTAAATGGCCTAGATATTGTATATTTCAAAGTACACAGCCGTGTAGTAACTGAACAGACGGTGGGTATTTACACCAGGTATGTGAGATAATTTAACAAGAGAACGCACAGTACAGTGGCCTATTAAATGGCCTAGATATTGTATATTTCAAGGTACACAGCCGTGTACTAACTGAACAGACGGTGGGTATTTACACCTGGTATACAAAAAGGGTATTGCAGGCACACAGAACCCAGAACACTAGAGCCAAATAAACTGTATTTAAAAAAATAAAATAAAATTCACAGCCGTATACTGCCAGATCAGATGGTGCATATACACACTAGTTATATAACAGGGTTGTTCAGCCTAAAAGAACGCTGAACAGTAGTGCCAAATATAGTTTGGTATGTAGCAGAGCACCTAATACACCACTAATGCCTCTCTCTGTCCCTACTCCAGCAGCTATCCCTGAATACAGCAGCCGTTCTCTGTAAAGTCTATATTGTAGTAAAGCTATCACTGAAGTCCACTGTAGTAGCCCTGATAAGGGCTTTTAATCACGCTCCTGCCTGTCCAACAGCTAAAACCTATCTGTCCCTTCTCCAGCCTCTGTCCCTGACTAAGTTCACGCAGCATATGCGTACGAGCAGGAAGAGCTGAGTTTTTAATATTCGAGGTCACATGGTTTTTCCAGCCAATCCATGTAGACGCTGTTTTCGCGCTGCCAGCGTGCTCAGCGTGCCTGTCATACCCCCCCTGCATGTTGATTGGTGGAAAAAGAGCGCCAGGGAAGGTGGGAGGGGAAACGAATTCTAAGTGCGCCATCGCCGTTATACTCGATTGAAATCGAGTATGCCGAATATCGTAGTATTCGATCGAATACCGGCTCGATCGAACACTACTCGCTCATCTCTACTAAGGAGAGGCAACAAGCAGAAGATACTTGTTTGGGCTAAAGAACACAAGGAATGGACATTAGGCCAGTGGAAATCTGTGGATTAGTCTGATGAGTCCAAATTTGAGATCTTTGGTTCCAACCACCGTGTCTTTGTGCGACGCAGAAAAGGTGAACGGATGGACTCTACATGCCTGGTTCCTACCATGAAGCATGGAGGAGGAGGTGTGATGGTGTGGGGGTGCTTTGCTGGTGACACTGTTGGGGATTTATTCAAAATTGAAGGCATACTGAACCAGCACGGCTACCACAGCAGCTTGCAGTGGCATGCTATTCCATCCGGTTTGCGTTTAGTTGGACCATCATTTATTTATCAACAGGAAAATGACCCCAAACACACCTCCAGGGTGTGTAAGGGCTATTTGACCAAGAAGGAGAGTGACATCTGGCCTCCACAGTCACCAGACCTGAACCCAATTGAGCTGGACCGCAGAGTGAAGGCAAAAGGGCCAACAAGTGCTAAGCATCTCTGGGAACTCCTTCAAGACTGTTGGAATACCATTTCAAGTGACTACCTTTTGAAGCTCATCAAGAGAATGCCAAGAGTGTGCAAAGCAGTAATCAAAGCAAAAGGTGGCTACTTTGAAGAACCTAGAATATAAGACATATTTTCAGTTGTTTCACACTTTTTTGTTAAGTATATCATTCCACATGTGTTAATTCATAGTTTTGATGCCTTCAGTGTGAATCTACAATTTTCATAGTCATGAAAATACAGAAAACTCTTTGAATGAGAAGGTGTGTTCAAACTTTTGTTCTGTACTGTATGTGTATGTCTGTGTGTATGTGTCTGTCATGTTTGGTGCACTGTGGACGGATCCGTCATGAACTCCATTGAAAGTCAATGGAGGACGGATCCGTTTATTGAGTGTGTTATACTGAACGGATCTGTCCCCATTGACTTGCATTGGGGGTCATGACGGATCCGTCTTGGTGCGGATGCCCAGGACGGAGATCAAACCGCAGCATGTTGCGGTTTTTTCTCCGGTCTGAAGACTGAACGGAATGCTTTTAGGAGCATTCTGTTGTCTTCAGTTCAGTTTTGTCCCCATTGACAATGAATGGGGGAAAAACTGAAGCGTTTTTTTCCGGTATTGAGCCCCGGAACGGAACTCAATACCGGAAAAAGAAAATGCTAGTGTGAAAGTAGCCTAACCCCTATCTTACTAACCTTGCTGTTTTTACTAAGAAAGATCTTTGAAGTAAGTCCAATGGGACATGCATTTATTCCCACTTTATGATCCTTTAGGAAAACAAGATCTCCTACCTGCTTAGTACTTCTACCTGTCTATCTATCTGTGGACACATCAGATTTGCTGTTTTTGCAATTTTCTTCTTGACTTGCTACACTGAATACAATGGTGAATTAGGTGGGAAATGTGTCTTTTTGCTCCTATTATCCAAAGCCCTGTGGCTCCTAAAGCAGCCTCAGTAAAATGTCTGCCTTTGTGCTTAAGGCGTTGCTCACATCAGTTATTTGATCAGTTATTTACATCAGTTTTTGTGAGCCAAAACCAGGAGTGGAAGCTACACATTGATAAGGTATAATGAAAAGATCTGCAACTGTTCTGTGTTTTTGACCCGCACCTGGTTTTGGCTTACAATAACTGATGGAAATAACTGATCAAAAAACTGACATGTAACAAGGCCTAACCCTTTTGTGATAATGCCATATCAGAAGTGTGGTACTGTAACATGATGATAGATGGTAATAATGATTGAATTCCTTTCTGAATTCTCCAATTTGACACTGTTTAAAGGGTTTCTGTCACCAAAATTGACCATATTAAACAGAATGACATTTACAATGCGGAAATATCATCTCATGCTTAATATGTAAATTATTTTATTCTCTGCTGCCCCATTTTGTAGAAAAAGTAACTTTTATTATATGTAAATTAGCCTCCTAGGAGCGGGGGGGCGGTAACCTTGCTCCTAGAGGCGCCGTTTTGCTCCATCCTCTGCCGGCCCTGTCCGATCATAATCTTGCACCTGCGCGTGCGTCCTTCGTTCAGCGCAGACGCAGTGAGTGTAGCAGGCTCCCGGCTTCCTCACTGCGCTTGCGCCGACTATGTCAGAGTACACCCGGAAGAGAAGTCGGCACAGGCGCAGTGAGGAACCCGGGAGCCTGCTACACTCACTGCGCCTGCGCCGAACTAAGGACGCACAGCGCAGGCGCAGGATTAGGATCGGACAGGGCCGGCAGCAGATGGAGCAAGCTGCCTGGCCCTGTCAATCAAAAAAAAGAAGGTGGGCAAAACGGCGCCTCTAGAAGCAGGGTTACCGCCCCCCTGCTCCTAGGAGGCTAATTTACATATAATAAAAGTTACTTTTTCTACAAAATAGGGTAGCAGAGAATAAAATAATTTACATATTAAGCATGAGTTGACATTTTCGCTTTGGAAATGTCAATCTGTTTAATATGGTAAATTTTGGTGACAGAAACCCTTTAAGTGACCTCCAACCCTCAGCATGCATGACAATTACTGGTTTCAGGTTAGAAATGGGGCTGCTTTTTGGAATATCTCACTTGTCACGTATACATTTCATTTCCATATCAAAGACACTCTGCTGGGGCTTATGACACGTGTGTCAGCCACAACAATCATTGCTAGTACAATAGCACTGTACAGTGTGTAACCTTGCAATGGCATGTACGTAAAAGCTTTAGTATTAGAAGAACGATTAGAAGCGCTGACAGCCCAAGCCAAACGTCTCTTTGGATTTGGTCACAGGATGAATCTTCAGGGTCTTGGAGACTGAAGATGCCTTTAATAGAAGTCTCTTTCATCTGGCTGAGCAAAAACTCTGTACCTGTCCATCAAGAAGAATTTGCAAAGGCACTAGAGTACGCTGGCCTTGTTGCCCAAAGTGCACAGCTCAGCAGGGAGCAATTCAGAATCCTATTCACCCTAATAGATCTCTATTAGGTTGAAAATGACAAGGGATCAAACTAACCAAGGTTCTAGCCCCCTAAGGGGGTTAAAAGTTATTGCTGTAAAAAAATTAAAAGTTTAAATCACCCCTCTTCCCAATTTGACATATAAAAATATATTAACAATAAAAAAATGAATTCTGCATATATGAAAATTAAATTCCTGTGCGGTAAATGCGGTAACTTTAAAAAATGAAAACAATTGGCATTTTTAGTCATGGTTTTCCCAAAAAGTCATACAAACCACCTAATGATAAGAATAAAAGCTACAGTTTGTTCTTTAAAAACAAGCCTTCATACAGCTCTCTAGACTGAAATATAAAAAAGTTATGGCTGTCAGAAAATGGCAATGCAAAGAAATTTTTTATTTTCTCAAAGGTTTCTATTTTAAAGTAGTAAAACAAAAAAACCTATACAAGTTTGGTATCGCTATATTAGTATTGCGATAGTAACTGCAGAATAATGAAATAATGTGATTTTTAGTGCACAGTGAAAGCTAAAAATCCCCAAAACATAATTTTTTTAAAATGTAACCATTTTTCAAATTAACCACTTCCCATCCGGGCCATTTACCCCCTTCTTGACCAGGCCTAATTTTGCAAATCTGACATGTGTCACTTCATGTGGTAATAACTTTGGAACGCTTTTACTTATCCAAGCCATTCATAGATTGTTTTCTTGTGACACATTGTACTTTGTGCTAATGGTAAATTTGAGTCAATATATTTTACCTTTATTTATAAAAAAAATCCAAAATTTACTGAAAATTTAAAAAAAAAAACACAATTTTTTAAATATTAATTTCTCTGCTTTTAAGTTGCATAGCGATATCTAATAAAATTGTTATTAATTAACATTAACCATATGTCCACTTTATGTTGGCATAATTTTGGAAATGTAATTTTATTTTTTGAGGACGTTAGAAGGCTTCGAATTTTAGATGTAATTTTTAAGATTTTCATGAAAATTTCCAATAGTTAATTTTAAAGGACCTTTGCAGTTCTAAATGACTTTGAGGGGCTTAAATAATAGAAACCTCCCATAAATGAACATATTTTAGAAACTACAGCCCCCAATGTAATCCAAACTGATTTTTACAAAGTTTGTTAACCCTTTAGATTTCTCACAAGAATTAAAACAGAAGGAAGGTGAAATTTAAAAATAAATATATATTTTTTGCAGATTTTCAAATTTTAATTCATTTTTCCTATAAGATAGCAAGGGTAAAACGCAAATCAAACCTGAATATTTATTTTCCTGATTCTGAAGTTTTTAAGAAACACCCCATATGTGGTTGTAAACTGCTCTGTGACCGGCAGTAATGAGAGGGAGATAGTACAAGCATTTGTGATGGCTTAGACAGCTTGTCAGAGTAATCAAAAGCCTGGAGACCAGGAAAAAAGGTCTCAGGTTAAAGCTCCATGTTCTTGGCTGTCAGGAGGCAGCTGAGTCATGGAGCTTCTGTGTACAGGTGCTGCACACAGGGGGCAAAGCTCAAAGACGTTTTAAAACGTCCATTCAGAGATAGAGATCCACTACCAGGACGTTTATAGTCAATGGGCAGACTGGAAGTGGTTAAATGGTAAATTTAAAAAATACAACTTATCTCACAAAAAATAAGCCCTCACATGACTATATGAAAGGAAACTTTTAAAAACTTATGGCTATTAGAACCCAGGGAGGAAGAGGCCCTGTACTTAAGGGGATTACATGATAAATGATCCCCTTTGTCTTCTGTGGACAAGACTATTTTGTTATTTTGTGTTGTGCAAAACGATTTCCCCAAGTCTTCATCATAAGGAGTAGGAATGACATCAGGCAGATTCATGACGTTAGAAAGCCATTCTTTCACCTCCTAATGATGAGAGCATGGTACAAAATGGGTTGTGCCCAATTTTGAGCACATACCGTATTTTTCGCCCTATAAGACGCACTGGCATATAAGACGCATCCAGGTTTTACAGGAGGACAATAAGAAAAAAATATTTTTTATTAGACCTCAGGTCAGACCAACAATCAGGCTCCCAATGTTAATCAGATCTCATCTCACAGCCCCAATCAGACCCCTAATGTTAATAAGACCCCAATCAGACCTCAGATCAGACCCCAGTGTGAATGACCCCCGTTCACATGTCAGATAAGAGCTCCATGCCTCTCATCAGCCCCCATTACCTCTCATGTCAGCCCCCATTACCTCTGTCAGCCCCCATGCTGTTTATGTCAGCCTCCATGCCTTTTATGTTAGCTCCCATGCCTTTCATGTTAGCCCCCATTCCTTTCATGTTAGCCCCGTTTATGCTAGCCTCCAGCCTCAGAGAATATAAAATAAATAAAATACTTACCTCTCCTGCTCCCGAGCGCTGACGCTCCTCTCTGCTCGCGTCTTCCTCCTGCTGTTGGCTGTTCCGTGAACTGGCACGCACAGCGTGAGGTCACAGAGCGCCCTCACGCTGTGCGCAGCCTTGCACAGCTGACAGCCGAGTGGAGGACCAGGAAGCGGTGAGTACAAAGTCTTCACCACTTCCTTGTCCTCCGGTGCTAATGAGCGCTTCCATAATGGAAGCGCTCATTAGAATTTGCCCCATAAGACGCAGGGACATTTTCCCCCCACATTTGGGGGGAAAAAATGTGTCTTAAAGGGTAAAAAAATACGGTAAGTTTAGACAGAGGTGTAGCTAGGTTTTCCAGCACCAGGATACATCATAGAACTGCCCTCATAACCAAACCCCCCACCCCTCTGCACATGCCACTCAAATTTAGATAAAGAGGGAAAGTTCAGTGGTGTGTATAGCTAGCCGCAGCAATTTTTTTTACGCTAAGCTACTCCTCTGACTCCGCTCAATGCATAAGTATACTCACCCAGTACCACTAACCTAATGAAATACAGTACAGTCCAAAAGTTTGGACACACCTTCTCATTCAAAGAGTTTTCTGTAGTTTCATGACTATGAAAATTGTAGATTCACACTGAAGGCATCAAAACTATAAATTAAGAAGGCATCAAAACTATGATTACTGCTTTGCACACTCTTGGCATTCTCTTGATGAGCTTCAAGAGGTAGTCACCTGAAATGGTATTCCAACAGTCTTGAAGGAGTTCCCAGAGATGCTTAGCACTTGTTGGCCATTTTGCCTTCACTCTGCGGTCCAGCTCACCCCAAACCATCTCGATTGAGTTCAGGTCTGGTGACCGTGGAGGCCAGGTCATCTGGCGTAGCACCCCATCACTCTCCTTCTTGGTCAAATAGCCCTTACACAGCCTGGAGGTGTGTTTGGGGCCATTGTCCTGTTGATAAATAAATGATGGTCCAACTAAACGCAAACCAGATGGAATAGCGTGCCGCTGCAAGATGCTGTGGTAGCCATGATGGTTCAATATGCCTTCAATTTTGAATAAATCCCCAACAGTGTCATCAGCAAAGCACCATCACACCTCCTCCTCCATGCTTCACGGTAGGAACCAGGCATGTAGAGTCCATCCGTTTACCTTTTCTGCGTCACACAAAGACACTGTGGTTGGAACCAAAGATCTCAAATTTGGACTCATCAGACCAAAGCACAGATTTCCACTGGTCTAATGTCCATTCCTTGTGTTCTTTAGTCCAAACAAGTCTCTTCTGCTTGTTGCCTGTCCTTAGCAGTGGTTTTCTAGCAGCTATTTTACCATGAAGGCCTGTTGCACACAGTCATCTCTTAACAGTTGTTGTAGAGATGTGTCTGCTGCTAGAACTCTGTGTGGCATTGACCTGGTCTCTAATCTGAGCTGCTGTTAACCTGCGATTTCTGAGGCTGGTGACTCGGAGGAACTTATCCTCTGCAGCAGAAGTGACTCTTGGTCTTCCTTTCCTGGGGCGGTCCTCATGTGAGCCAGTTTCTTTGTAGCGCTTGATGGTTTTTTCGACTGCACTTGGGGACACTTTAAAAGTTTTCCCAATTTTTCGGACTGACTGACATTCATTTCTTAAAGTAATGATGGCCACTCGTTTTTCTTTACTTAGCTGCTTTTTTCTTGCCATAATACAAATTCTAACAGCCTATTCAGTAGGACTATCAGCTGTGTATCCACCTGACTTCTGCCCAACACAACTCATGGTCCTAACCCCATTTATAAGGCAAGAAACCCCACTTATTAAACCTGACAGGGCACACCTGTGAAGTGAAAACCATTTCAGGTGACTACCTCTTGAAGCTCATCAAGAGAATGCCACGAGTGTGCAAAGCAGTAATCAAAGCAAAAGGTGGCTACTTTGAAGAACCTAGAATATAAGACATATTTTCACACTTGTTTCGCACTTTTTTGTATATAATTCCACATGTGTTAATTCATAGTTTTCATGCCTTCAGTGTGAATCTACAATTTTCATAGTCATGAAAATACAGAAAACTCTTTGAATGAGAAGGTGTGTCCAAATTTTTGGTCTGTACTGTACATTATAGGGTACATGGTGGTACCAATACACCATGCAATAAATGAAAGAATCAGCTAGTCCTACCGTATCTAGTGTGTCGCTGGCATGACGGCATGATGTCCACTGGATCCAGAACAAGGTCGCTGTGGTGATAAAGCAATAAGAATAATCACATAAAGAAGGGATGGTAACTGCCCTTATGAAATCCCCAGCAGGGGGTGCTGTGCTGCCCTGGAAGACAGAGCCATCCCAATGGTGTAACAGGGTCATCTAGGGTATTGCTTTCCCCTTAGTGCTACTACACAGTACTAATTCCCACTTTGTGTTTCCTCACAGTAGTAATATCCACATTGTGTCTCCTTCATAGTAGTTATGCCCAGTTCATGCCCCCTCACTGCAGTTTTGCCCACATTATGCCCCATCACAGTAGTTATGTCCTCCTTGTAGCCTCTTCGAAGTAGATATGTCCTTCTTGTGGCCCCTTCGCAGTCGTTTTGCCTAACTTTGTTCCCCCTCACAGTAGTTATACCCACCATTGTGCCCCCTCATAGTAGTTATAACCACCCTTGTGTCCCCTGACAGTAGTTATGTCCTCCTTGTTCCCCCTTTGGCCCCTAGTTACATCTCCAGCTCCAAAAAAAGACAAATACTCACCTGTTTCCCTGATGATTGACACATCCTGCTTTTCCCAGCAGCAGCACAACGCTGTGCAGGAGGCTGATTCCTGGGCTTTCACAGCTTCTCCCATACAGACAGCAGTGTGATATGTGGCTGCTGGGTAGCACTGGAGAACAGTGAAGCAGGGAGTGGAAAGCTCCCTGCTTCACATGTAAATGAACTGCCTGACAGGTGTGCCACCCCCCAGCCTTTGAGCCCAGGGCACGTGCCCCATTCCCCCTCCCCCAACCACCCCTCCACCCCCTGATATGCCAGTGCCTTAGAGGGCCTTGCGATTTTCCATTTTTGCATTTTCATGTTTCACTCTCCGTCTTCCCAGAGGCATACCTTTTTTATTTTTCTGTTAACTCTTGTTTTTTTAGTAAGTTGTACTTCCTAAAGGCACTATTTAAAAAAAGATTCTAAATGGAGTGAAATTCGAAAAAAATAAATTCTGCCACAGTTTTATGTTTGTTTGTTTTTTATGGCGTTCCCTAGTTCTTCCCCTGCCCTCACCTTGGCCCATATTCAGACTACACTTATTGCCTGACCCCTGTGGGTCAGCTGGCAACCACATGGGGAGGATCTGGTGGCAATCTGAGGGGTAAGGGCCTGGTGGCTTTCCCGTAGTGAAGTCCATATCCCTGTACAGGGCTTAAAGGTTGAATACCAGAAGACTGCCAGGATAACGTCCTTAGATTTAGTCAAACCAGTTGGTTAGTATCGTGGGTCCACACCCACTGTTGTAACATTGTCTTCCTCAGCATAATAGACTGAACTGGATGGACAGATATTAATTGTGTAAACTAATCATTTTTTTCAGATTTTTATATTAAATATAGCTAATAGAGATGAGCGAGTAGTGTTCGATCGAGCCGGTATTCGATCGAATACTACGCTATTTGGCGTACTCGATTTCGTTCGAGTATAACGGCGATGGCGCACTTAGAATTCGTTTCCCCTCCCACCTTCCCTGGCGCTCTTTTTCCACCAATCAACATGCAGGGGGGGTATGACAGGCACGCTGAGCACGCTGGCAGCGCGAAAACAGCGTCTACATGGATTGGCTGGAAAAACCATGTGACCTCGAATATTAAAAACTCAGCTCTTCCTGCTCGTACGCATATGCTGCGTGAACTTAGTCAGGGACAGAGGCTGGAGAAGGGACAGACAGGTTTTAGCAGTTGGACAGGCAGGAGCGTGATTAAAAGCCCTTATCAGGGCTACTATAGTGCAGTACAGTGATAGCTTTACTACAAGATACACTTTACAGAGAACGGCTGCCGTATTCAGGGATAGCTGCTGGAGTAGGGACAGAGAGAGGCATTAGTGGTGTATTAGGTGCTCTGCTACATACCAAACTATATTTGGCACTACTGTTCTGCGTTCTTTTTGGCTGAAAAACCCTGTTATATAACTAGTGTGTATATGCACCATCTGATCTGGCAGTATACGGCTGTGAATTTTATTTTTTTTTTTAAATACAGTTTATTTGGCTCTAGTGTTCTGGGTTCTGTGTGCCTGCAATACCCTTTTTGTATACCAGGTGTAAATACCCACCGTCTGTACAGTTAGTACACGGCTGTGTACCTTGAAATATACAATATCTAGGCCTTTTAATTGGCCACTGTACTGTGCGTTCTCTTGCTAAATTATTTCACATACCTGGTGTAAATACCCACCGTCTGTACAGTTAGTACACGGCACTGTACCTTGAAATATACAATATTTAGGCCTTTTAATTGGCCACTTTACTGTGCGTTCTCTTGCTAAATTATTTCACATACCTGGTGTAAATACCCACCGTCTGTACAGTTAGTACACGGCTGTGTACCTTGAAATATACAATATCTAGGCCTTTTAATTGGCCACTATACTGTGCGTTCTCTTGCTAAATTATTTTAAAAACCTGGTGTAAATACCCACCGTCTGAGCAGTTAGTACACGGCTGTGTACCTTGAAATATACAATATCTAGGCCTTTTAATTGGCCACTGTACTGTGCGTTCTCTTGCTAAATTATTTCACATACCTGGTGTAAATACCCACCGTCTGTACAGTTAGTACATGGCTGTGTACCTTGAAATATACAATATCTAGGCCTTTTAATTGGCCACTGTACTGTGCGTTCTCTTGCTAAATTATTTTAAAAACCTGGTGTAAATACCCACCGTCTGAGCAGTTAGTACACGGCTGTGTACCTTGAAATATACAATATCTAGGCCTTTTAATTGGCCACTGTACTGTGCGTTCTCTTGCTAAATTATTTCACATACCTGGTGTAAATACCCACCGTCTGTACAGTTATTACACGGCTGTGTACCTTGAAATATACAATATCTAGGCCTTTTAATTGTCCACTGTACTGTGCGTTCTCTTGCTAAATTATTTCACATACCTGGTGTAAATACCCACCGTCTGAGCAGTTAGTACACGGCTGTGTACCTTGAAATATACAATATCTAGGCCTTTTAATTGGCCACTGTACTGTGCGTTCTCTTGCTAAATTATTTTAAAAACCTGGTGTAAATACCCACCATCTGAGCAGTTAGTACACGGCTGTGTACCTTGAAATATACAATATCTAGGCCTTTTAATTGGCCACTATACTGTGCGTTCTCTTGCTAAATTATTTTAAAAACCTGGTGTAAATACCCACAGTCTGAGCAGTTAGTACACGGCTGTGTACCTTGAAATATACAATATCTAGGCCTTTTAATTGACCACTATACTGTGCGTTCTCTTGCTAAATTATTTTAAAAACCTGGTGTAAATACCCACCGTCTGAGCAGTTAGTACACGGCTGTGTACCTTGAAATATACAATATCTAGGCCTTTTAATTGGCCACTGTACTGTGCGTTCTCTTGCTAAATTATTTCACATACCTGGTGTAAATACCCACCGTCTGTACAGTTAGTACACGGCTGTGTACCTTGAAATATACAATATCTAGGCCTTTTAATTGGCCACTGTACTGTGCGTTCTCTTGCTAAATTATTTCACATACCTGGTGTAAATACCCACCGTCTGAGCAGTTAGTACACGGCTGTGTACCTTGAAATATACAATATCTAGGCCTTTTAATTGGCCACTGTACTGTGCGTTCTCTTGCTAAATTATTTCACATACCTGGTGTAAATACCCACCGTCTGTACAGTTAGTACACGGCTGTGTACCTTGAAATATACAATATCTAGGCCTTTTAATTGGCCACTGTACTGTGCGTTCTCTTGCTAAATTATTTCACATACCTGGTGTAAATACCCACCGTCTGAGCAGTTAGTACACGGCTGTGTACCTTGAAATATACAATATCTAGGCCTTTTAATTGGCCACTGTACTGTGCGTTCTCTTGCTAAATTATTTTAAAACCTGGTGTAAATACCCACCATCTGAGCAGTTAGTACACGGCTGTGTACCTTGAAATATACAATATCTAGGCCTTTTAATTGGCCACTATACTGTGCGTTCTCTTGCTAAATTATTTTAAAAACCTGGTGTAAATACCCACAGTCTGAGCAGTTAGTACACGGCTGTGTACCTTGAAATATACAATATCTAGGCCTTTTAATTGGCCACTATACTGTGCGTTCTCTTGCTAAATTATTTTAAAAACCTGGTGTAAATACCCACCGTCTGAGCAGTTAGTACACGGCTGTGTACCTTGAAATATACAATATCTAGGCCTTTTAATTGGCCACTGTACTGTGCGTTCTCTTGCTAAATTATTTCACATACCTGCTGTAAATACCCACCGTCTGTACAGTTAGTACACGGCTGTGTACCTTGAAATATACAATATCTAGGCCTTTTAATTGTCCACTGTACTGTGCGTTCTCTTGCTAAATTATTTCACATACCTGGTGTAAATACCCACCGTCTGAGCAGTTAGTACACGGCTGTGTACCTTGAAATATACAATATCTAGGCCTTTTAATTGGCCACTGTACTGTGCGTTCTCTTGCTAAATTATTTTAAAAACCTGGTGTAAATACCCACCGTCTGAGCAGTTAGTACACGGCTGTGTACCTTAAAATATACAATATCTAGGCCTTTTAATTGGCCACTATACTGTGCGTTCTCTTGCTAAATTATTTCACATACCTGGTGTAAATACCCACCGTCTGTACAGTTAGTACACGGCTGTGTACCTTGAAATATACAATATCTAGGCCTTTTAATTGGCCACTGTACTGTGCGTTCTCTTGCTAAATTATTTCACATACCTGGTGTAAATACCCACCGTCTGTACAGTTAGTACACGGCTGTGTACCTTGAAATATACAATATCTAGGCCTTTTAATTGGCCACTATACTGTGCGTTCTCTTGCTAAATTATTTTAAAAACCTGGTGTAAATACCCACCGTCTGAGCAGTTAGTACACGGCTGTGTACCTTGAAATATACAATATCTAGGCCTTTTAATTGGCCACTATACTGTGCGTTCTCTTGCTAAATTATTTCACATACCTAATTATATACCCAAATATTGTATTTGCAACCAAAAAAAAATAAAATGCGGAGGGGGCTAGCGGAATCGGACGTGGACGAGGACGGGGGCGCGGAAATGCTGTTGGTGGCCTTGTTGAAGCCAGTGGGGATACAATGCGTGCTGGTGAGGGTCAGCCAGGATCCCACTCATCCAGAATCCCTGCCTTTATGGGACAGTTAAGCAGGGGGCGAGTTACACCGCTGTTGAGGCCTGAGCAGGTTGAACAGGTGGTGCAATGGATAGCCGATAGCGCTTCCACACAGTTGTCCACCAGCCAGTCATCCACACAGTCTCACTCTGACCCTCCTTCCTCCACACCTGGCCAACAGAGTCATCCCACCCTTGACCCCTCCCAGGAGCTCTTTTCGGGTCCTTTTTCAGATGTGCTGGAAGAATCCCAGGAGCTAGCAGAGGAATTTGTTTGTAGTGATGCCCAAACACTTGAGTTTTCGCCATCTCCTGCTGATGTGGACCCTGAACCAGCATCTGTTATCATGAGCGATGATGATGATGAGACGCAGTTGCCATCAAGGGAGGCTGTTGGAATGTCCAGTGGGCAAGAGGAGGAGCAGAGTGAGGAAGAGGAGGTGGTGGATGACGAAATGACCGACCCCACTTGGCCAGGGGTGATGTCCAGCGGGGAAAGCAGTGGAGAGGTGGTGGTCTGCGCAGCACCGAAAAAGGCAGCAAGAGGCAGAGGGATGTCCAGAGGCAGAGGGATGTCCAGAGGCAGAGGGATGTCCAGAGGCAGAGGGATGTCCAGAGGCAGAGGACAGTCCAGACAGAGTAGTGAGGCCACAGCCAGCAAGGCCGAAGCTGTTCCCGGCAGCGGGCAGTCGCGCGAAGCTCCCCCATCGAGGCCTCGTACTTCTGTGGTGTGGAGATTTTTTAATGTTTGTGCGGATGACAAACTGAGCGCGGTTTGCACACTCTGCCACTCAAAACTGAGTAGGGGCTCTGAGAAGAGCAATCTGACCACCTCAGGCATGCGGCGTCACTTGGAAGTCAAGCACTGGGCTGAGTGGGAGAGAGCAAACGCAATACAAACCTGCGCCCGGTCCTGCTGCCACTGCCTCTTCCCCCTTTGTTGTGTGCTGCCACTGCGGTCCAGACCTCCAGCCAGGACACCTCCACATCTGCCTCTGTCTCGGCTACTTTGGGGCCTTCTCCTTCAGCCTCCCCTTCCCCCGCACCTTCACACTCCTTGTCCCATCAACTGTCCATCTCGCAGGCGTTCGACCGCAGGCGGAAGTACGCCTCGAGTCACCCCCAAGCCCAAGCCTTAAACTGCCACATCTCCAAACTGCTGCCCTGGAGATGTTGCCGTTTAGGCTTGTGGAGACGCAGGCCTTCCGCGACCTGATGGCGGCTGCCGCACCTCGCTATTCCGTCCCCAGCCGCCACTACTTTTCCCGGAGTGCCGTCCCCGCCCTGCACCAGCACGTGTCGCGTAACATCAGGCGGGCCCTGAGGTACGCAGTCAGCGCAAAGGTCCACTTGACCACCGACTCGTGACAAGCGCTTGCGGCCAGGGAT
>ONZH01021833.1:0-42967 GCA_900303285.1 Rhinella marina
GGCGGTAGCTGCACTACAAGTCCCCAGCCAGCAGCCAGGAGGAGACCAAAAAAAAAAAAAAGGTGCTTGTAGCCCTTAGAAGGGCTGTTGGGTTCTTTGTGGGTGATTCCTGCCTAACCAACATCTAAATTGAGGCCCTAACACTCTCCCTGACAGACAGCAGCTCTATCCCTAATCTCATGCAGTAGCCAGGAGGAGCCAAAAAAAGGTGCTTGTAGCCCTTAGAAGGGCTGTTGGGTTCTTTGTGGGTGATTCCTGCCTAACCAAAATCTAAATTGAGGCCCTAACACTCTCCCTGACAGACAGCAGCTCTATCCCTAATCTCATGCAGGCGGCATCTGACGTTCACCGCCATTCCGTGTCAGGGTAAAATTTTAAGTGCTTCACCTGCTACCTCAGTCTCACTTGGTCACTCTGGGTTCACCGCCATGCTGTGTCAGGATAAATTTTTGGGTGGTTCACCTGCTACCTTAATCTAACTTGGTCACCAAGCTGTCATGACGCTGTGTCAGGCTTATGCCTGCGTCGTGGGGCGGGGGATAGGACAGCAGTGCCAGCATGGGCAGTGGTGTCACCCGCAGGCGGTGATGGACCTTCGTTGCACCTAGTTGGGTGCTTTACTAACATGTGATGGGCATGTGCCTTGCCCATCTTGGTCTGGGTCGGCACAATTGTCTTGAGGGTCACCACCAGGCTGTTGCCCAGAATTTGGCATAATGGTACGATTAGGCAGCCTCAGAGGCATCCATGCATGCTGCCCCTACTGTTTCCTGTCCATTTCCGTGGTGTTTCCATCATTTTCTGAGGTTTCCACGCAACCTTCCCTGTGCAGAGCTTTGGTCCCCTGCAAAAAATGCTCGAGTCTCCCATTGACTTCATCGGGAAAAATTCGACTCGAATAACGAGCACCCGAGCATTTTAGTGCTCGCTCATCTCTATTAATAAGTTAAATAATATAGTACCCGCCCAACACCTAGTATTGCCCTCATGTTGCTATGATCGTAAACAAAATGTTTTCATTGTTTATTATCTCCACAGAAAACATGAACATTATCCATGCAGTATGGACTATAAACGTGAACATGGACATTTAATCTCAATACTATGATTTATTCTACACTTACTGCTTGTTGATTTGTTTATGCATGTTTTCATAGCAACATGATAAAATCACTGTGTGTAGGGCAGGTATTTAAACTTGTTTTTTGTATGAAATAACATGCAAGTTTGAAACAGTTTCATGTTTGAGGCAAAATGCTTCACTTGTTTGATGCTTACAATAAATTAACCACTTACAGCAAATACAGTGAGTGCCGATCTTCTTCTCTCGATTAACGTGTGTATGTATAAACAGGGGCTGGCACCTGCCCCTATTAAAGCAGAATTTTTGGATAGATGGTCCCAACAAGCAATTGTTTTTTCACACTGTGTGTGTTTAAACGCCATCTGCCCTCAGACATATTTTTGAAGGTTTCTAATACGAAAAAGCATAACACATGCATGTACCATTGCAGGCCTCAGCGGTCACATGCTGCATGGGGTCATTTGATGCAAGAGAGTAGCTGCAGCGTTCCACTTAATGACAGACAATATGTCATATTTCCTATGTGCTGAGGATCTGAAGCAACAGGAAACAAGAATGTCACCTGTAGAATGGAGCTGCTTAGAAGTTAGTGTATTTTTATTTTGTTGTGAACATATTCCAACCTTTATATTTAAAGTTTACTTAGGGATCGCATAAACTTTTAAATGATTAACCCTAGTATGCATAACCTGGGCCTTTTAGGCCCGCTAGCTTACTTGTTTGCTATTTTCTGCAAGATTTCTTTAGTTAGAATTAGGGATGAGCGAACCGAACCGTAACGAACCAGATTCGTTACGAACTTTCCCGAAAGTTCGGTTCGTCATCGAACCAAATTTTCAGAAAGTTCGTGACAAATCTGGTTAAAATAACGTTGACGCAAAATATACGCATATTTATTGAGAATGTACGCTAATGCGTACATATTCAGTTAAGTGGCGTACCTTTGACAACGCTAGACTGTATGTTCGTTACTTGAGTAGGAATGTTCGCAGACGCAGTATATGCGTACGCTAATGCGTACATATTCAGTTAAGTAGCGTACCTTTGACAACGCTAGACTGTATGTTCGTTACTTGAGTAGGAATGTTCGCAGACGCAGTATATGCGTACGCTAATGCGTACATATTCAGTTAAGTAGCGTACCTTTGACAACGCTAAACTGTATGTTCGTTACTTGAGTAGGAATGTTTGCAGACGCAGTGTATGCGTACGCTAACACGTACATATTCAGTTAAGTAGCGTAACTTTGACAACGCTAGACTGTATGTTCGTTACTTGAGTAGGAATGTTCGCAGACGCAGTGTATGCGTACGCTAATGCGTACATATTCAGTTAAGTAGCATACCTTTAACAACGCTATACTGTATGTTCGTTATTTGTGCGGGAATGTTCGCATTAGCGTACGCATTAGTGTAAATTCTCAAATATGCGTATATTTTGCGTCGCCGTTGTAGAAGTCACTTGGATTTTTTCCACTTTTTTCATTGTAATAGCAACTGCAAGTAAACGAAACTATACCCTATCAGACTCCCATTATTGTAGCAGCAATTATTCAGCCATTATAGCAAGGTTCGTTTTAGGTTCGGTTCGTACGAATCCGAACTTCACTAAAGTTCGCCGAAGCGAACCGAACCGAACTTTTCAAAAGTTCGCTCATCCCTAGTTAGAATTTTGTAAAACTCTAGGTATTTCTCAAGTTTGAAGTTGAGAGTAATTTCCAGTTGTTTATAAAGCTTTATGCCATAGGCATTTTGGTATAACAGTGCGTTTTTGGAAAACCACATATTTAACATGGGCCTTTATGTTTACCATATACTAATCAGTTTTTGTGTCAAGTTACTGTGTTATTATAATCAGGGTTGCTGGGGAGTGGGTGGATCATGTCTGTGTGTAGAAAGACCTGTGATAGTGTCATGGCCATGTGATCTTAGGAGGGAGACTGACACCTCCTTCCCAACGTCACATAGTCATGACATCATCGCCAGTCTTTCTGAACACAGTAATGAGCATCTGAGGACAGCATACACTGTGTGCTGATTGATGAAGGACCTGTGATGATGCCATGTGATGTTAGGAGGAAAGAGTCAGCCTCTTTCTCCACCTCTTTCTTTCTAGAAGAACCTGGCAAAGTGTATACCTTGTGAGCCACAAAGTATTGTACATCACCTAGAAGAAAGTCTGAAAAGTGAGAGCTGCTGAGGGTAAGAGAAGGAGGGGGAGAGCAGACACACACTAGGAAAGAGTGAACAACCCTGATTTTAATCATTGTTTTTTTTCCTTTTACTGACATCTAAGTCAACAATGATACATTCTTCAAACAATGGTATGACTGACCAAGAGATTAAGGCAATAATTTTTGAAAGTGATGATGAAAATGAACTTTCTTTGTCTGATGAAGACTAAATGCCACCAGCTAATCACTCTGCTTCCTCTTCCAGTGATTCTTCTGATGATGAAGAAGTGGATCCAGTAGAATTCATAAATAGAACATCCAAAACTAATGTATTTTGGGACAGTACTCCTTCAGTACTTGGACATACCCCATTACATAATATTCTGAGAAAAGCTCAAGAAACTGTAGGAAGTCCCCAATGCTTGTCCACTAAAGATGTTTTCTGTACTTTTTTTCTAATGATATTACAGATGAGGTGGTTTTATGTACAAACTTAGAAGGACGACGCATTGCTACAAAACATGGAAATATATCTCAAAAGAGAAACTTTATGCTTATATTGGACTTACACTTATGGCAGGGTGTCAAAAGTCTTGTGATGTTTCTATCAGAATTATCTCTGATCCATACTACAAGGCAACAATGTCAGTGAATAGATATGAGGATATTCGGAGAAGCCTTCGATTTAATGATAAGCAAACGTGTCCTTCGAGGTTGGAAACGGATCAACTAGCACCTGTTGGTTACATTTGAAATATTTTTATCAAGAATTGTACCATGCTCTACAATCCTAGTGATAATGTAACAGTGGATGAAAAACGTGTAGCCTTCAGAGGATGTTGCAAGTTCATTCAATATATGCCTAGTAAACCAGCCAAGTATGGACTGATTTTAAAATCCTTCATATGATTTGCACACAAGCCTAAAAGACACGTGTTATGTGAAACTGTAGATTTCTAACGTCATGCATAATAGGGTTAACAACATTAGCCTTGATATTACAACCACCTGCCAAATATTTTGTTGGGTCCCCTTGTGCCACCAAAACAGGTTTGACTCAACAAAGTACAGTATTGACTCCAAAAGACCTCTGAATGTATCCTGTGGCTCTAGCACCAAGACATTATTGTAAGTTGCAGCTTCTTATGGATGGAGTCTCCATGGATGGGAGATGGGGCCTATATGGCTCTCCTGTGGAATCAGACTACACAAGCCAGCCCTCAGTCCCCACTGCATACTCGGAACACTCCACATAACCTTCTGCTTTGGAAATGCTCTGACTCAGTTATCTAGCCACCTATGTTTGGTCCTGTTGCTCAGATTTTTACCCTTGACAGTTTTTCCTGCTTCCAACACATCAGCTTCTAGAACTGAATATTCACATTCTGTCTAATGTATCTCAATCCTTCACAGGTGATATTGTGATAAGATACTTAATGTTATTCACATCATCTCTCAGTATAACTACAGCTGTTCTGTGAAGGCCTCAGAGGTTTGTTAGAGAACATTAGTGATCAAACAGCATCATTAAAACCAAGGATCACATCAGACAGATCAAGGATAAAGTTGTTGAGATGTGTAAAGCAGGGTTAGGCTCTAAAAATATTTCAAGCTCTGAACATCTCATGGAGCACTGTTCAATCCATCATCCAAAAATGGAAGTAGTATGGGACAACTGCAAACATATCAGGACATAGCTGTCCACCTAAACTGACAGCCCAGGCAAAGATAGCATTAATTAGAGAATTAGAGAAGCATCCAAGAGGCCCATGATCATTCTGGAGGAGCTGCAGAGATCCATAGATCAGGTGGTTGAATCTGTCCACAGGAAAATATTAGTCATGTACTCCACAAATCAGGCCTTTACGGAAAAGTGGCAAGAACAAAGCCATTTTTGAAAGCAAGCCATGAGAAGTCCCATTTGCAGTTTGCGACAAGCCATGTAGGGGACACAGAAAACATGTGGAAGACAGTGCTCTGGTCGGATGAGACAAAAGTTAACTTTTTGGCCTAAATGCAAAACGCCATGTGTGGTGGAAAACTAACACTGCACATCACCATGAATACACCATCCCCACTGTGAAACATAGTGGTAGCAGCATCATACTGGGGTGATACTTTCAACAGGGGCAGGGAAGCTAGTCAGAGCTGATGGCTAGATGGATGGACATTCCTGGAGGAAAACCTGTTATAAGTTGCAAAAGACTTGAGACTGGGGCAGATGTTTACCTTCCAGCAGGATAACAACCATAAATATACAGCCAGAGTTACAATGTAATGGTTTAGATCAAAGCATATTAATGTATTATACTGAAACAGTCCAGACTAAAAATCCATTGAAAATCTGTAGCAAGACTTTAAAATTGCTATATAACGCTGTTCATTGGTATATGTTCCTATAATTGGACTAGGTACCTTTTGATGTGATTTGTTGTAGGAACCTATTTCCACCATCCCCCAATGCAATGTTGTGTGAAAGGGTTTGCACTATGCAATTGTGGATATTTATTCAATCTCTTCTAATGGTGGGGAGGGGTATTACACAGTAGTGCCAAATTCATCTATAGGATTTCTTTTTGGTATATGACAAGTCCATTGTCTTTTTTTTCTTCTGTTATGTATATGTTTGCCACTGCGGATAGATTCTAAAATGCTATTTAATATGAAATTAATAAAATTAATAAAATATATCTGGAAATATCTATATGTACACACATAAAGTCTACTGGGATATTATATTTATACACATACACAGAAAGCACACATATAATATAAGTTAACTTGCTCCTGAAGTGTTGTTCATCCAAGGCTTGCAGGGAAAGGGAGCCAGAAGCCCCAAATTTCACATAGCCTATATCTTTCTGTGTTCCAGCCACCACCATCTACTCCACCCTATGACCACCCAGGTATCTTTGAATCTATTGGCCAAAATAATGTTTTCCAACTGCTTTTACAATGTGCCCTTCCTGTCTTTGATATGCTAATAAGGGACACAGTGACCAAATGGCTTCTGGCCATACTGATATCACTCAATAGGTGAATATCACTGATCCAATTATGAGGCATATTTGTGTGGTCATCGGATTGAGGGTCTGTTTGGAAACCATATGTTCCCGTAACATGGGGATTTAGATCTGGTATCTTCTTTAAAGAGGACCTTTCATGGGTCCTGACACTGTAAACTAAGTACAAAGTTATGAAGGGCATGTACGGTGGAGGTCAGGGTACTTACTATATTTTGCGGGCGCCGCTCCGTTCGCCCGCTGTGCCCATGTAAAATTGTGGCGTGCGTAATGCTAATGCATAGCATCAGAACAGGGAGGAGGAGACGCCAGGGTTTCTCAATGGGCGTCTCCTTCTCCCTGGCTGTAGCGCTTTCCAATCGCAGCGGAGAGCGTCACAGCCAGGGAGAAGGTTTGATTGAAGAAGTAGAAGGTAAGATTGAAGAACATGCCTTGCACCACAACTTGGAGTGCACTAGAGGTTATAATCTTCTGTGAGTTACATAGCGACACGCCGACACATGTATTTACTGGATAAAAAGTAATGTAACCATATTTAATGTAATAAAACTGACAGATAGTTTTAAATGTGCTGACTTTATCTATTACCTAAACAATTGACTTCAATTATTGTGGAAAATCTTATGACAAATGTTCTACTATTCTGATAAAAAAGACAGTGAAGAAAGTATAGCAATCTGAGAATGATGCTGTAAAATGCTAAGAAAATTTTCTGCTGTTCTTATTCTGATCAATGACATCATAAGAAAGTTTTCTTCAACCTACAAAGTAATCTGACAATTTGAATTGGATAGCATATGTCTCAGACCCAATAAATGATTTATGAAGCATGGAAAGATGAACCAGGAGTCATTGAAAATGGATGTAGTCAGCAGAATAGAAGATTTCTGTTCCAACAGATAAATGTTTAAAGAGGTATATCAAAAGATAACAAACTTAAAACTATGTAACTGTATATATTTCCATGCCAACAAAATAAAGTTTTTGCAATTTTTTTTCTTTAAACTTAAATTAACTTAGACATATATTTCACTTAGAAGATCATACAAACATACATATATAGTAGCTTATATTGTTTAGCTTGCATGTGATTAAATTTATGCAGTGCATCAACATTAGACGATTTTAGAGCAAACATAATGGTGATATTAGATAATAACAGAACAAGCAAGAAAGAAAGTGAATATCATAATATATTATATGATTTTCCTAATCTATGTCTTTCCACGTATTCACCTATTTATAATTTTAGATATGTAGAAACTGACACTTAAACACACATATACAGTATATAGTTTTAAAAGACTACTTTGATATATATTCAAATTTATATGAACTTATAACTTCATATTTATAAGAACTATTTCTACTCTGTTATTAGGACACTTTCCAATTTCCAAAGTGTGTTTTGTGTATGTACTGTATCTATGACTTGATATTTAGCACAGCAAAAGCCATTGAAAAAGTCAAGATTAGCTGCAAGTTAGGCTTGAGTGAATCGACCTTCACATAGATCTGAAGTTGATTCGTTCAAAAACTTAATGTTAATGTTGTTTCCGTACAGCATTAAACTGCATTGGCTCCATGGAGCCAAACTTTGCCTCGCCCGAATTCACGCAAGACTTTGGTGAATTACTACTGTATTCATATCTTCGTATTTAAAAACAATTTAAAGTAGGAATCCGAAGTGGGCTTTGGTATCAAGGTACCGACCAGTATTCAAGTCAGTTAAATAAGATTAGATTTAGCTATATCATGTAGGTACATACAAACAGCAATTCTGCTACACTGGAAAAAATTATTAATGCGGAAATACTGCAAGTATTCTTTGTGCATAATAATATTAGTTTATAATAATTTATAGCACAGGCACAGTATTCCTTATATTTGCCAGAGGCGCTGCAGAATCTTTGTTTAAACAGAACAGGGGAGCTTCCGGACCATCTTGAATTTTACTACTTTTCTACTTTTCATAAAAGGACATTGATGGGAACAGCTCACATTGCACAGGTTAAAATGAAGCATGAAACCAAACACAATGGGGATCATTTATTATACTGAAATATGCCTATATTAGGCATATTTCATCTGCAGATGGCGGTTCAGCGGTTAGTTGCGCCGGTATGTGCGTCTTCTCCCTGCTGATTTCATTTATCATTTACTACGCCTGTTTTAGGTGTAGAAAAAGTTCTAAATGTAAGACATCTAGGAAGCTGTTGTCACGAGTGGGCTTGCGTCTGGTATCAGACGTTCTGCGCAGCTTTCAAAAGTGACATAATTTGACATGCTTTTCCCTTGGTTTGGTTGCTGTTTACCACACCCCTTCCCCTCAGCTGTTGCGGCTGTGGTAATTATCTTTCTCCTATTTACCCCTTCCTCTCCCAGTATTCCTTGCGGTTTATACTTTCCGCCTACTTTGTTGTGTGTGGTGTGGATCTCGGCTGAGATCCGGTTGCTGCGATATCTGCTAAGATAAGTGACATTTTCCCTTTTGTGGTTTTCCTTCTGGAGTCTCCTGTTCGTCCTTACTCTTGGAGGAACGGAGTGACTCTTTCCTGTGTCAATAGCTGCAGGGTTCTTTAGGGTGAATTTATTATTAGGTTCCTGTGTATGAACTCTCCTACCACTAAGGCTTGTTCATACTGGTAGTCAGTCAGGGCCTAGTTTCAGGGTTCCCTGTAGGATGTGACCGTTTCCCTGGTTTTGGTCTTTTCCCTTCCCTCGTACACTCGGTGTGGCTATTCCCTCCACACCAGAGCGTGACAGCTGTATTATATTTAGAACTGGTGCTGAATGCGCCAAAGTTTTGGAGACGCCTATGCCTCTTCATAACTTTGGCAGATCCTCCGCCAGCTATGGGTCTTTATTAACGCCGATCTTAATAAATATGCCCATATCTCTTTAAATGTAGCTTAGATCTGCATCTCAATATATTAGAATATCATTAAAAAGTTTATTTATTTTAGTAATTTAAAGGGGTTGTCTTACTTCAGCAAGTGGCATTTATCATGTAGAGAAAGTTAAAACAAGCCATTGCCTAATGTATTGTTATTATCCATATTGCCTCCTTTGCTGGCTGGATTAATTTTTCCATCACATTATACACTGCTCGTTTCCCTGGTTATGACCACCCTGTAATCCATCAACGGTGGCCGTGCTTGAACACTATAGGAAAAAGTGCTGGTAAGAGTCTCTGGTAATCCAGACTGCGGGAGCACATGCAGGCTGGTGTTTTTTTTTTTTTCTATAATGTGCAAGCACAACCACTGCTGATGGATGACAGGGTGGTCGTAACCATGGAAACGATCAGTATATAATGTGATGGAAAAATGAATCTAGCCAGCAAAAGAAGCAATATGGATAATAACAGTACATTAGGAAATGGCTTGTTTTAACTTTCTCTCCATAATAAATGCTACATATTTGCTGAAGTGACACAGCTCCTTTAATTCAAAAAATTTATATATATATATATATATTACACACAGAGTAATCTATTTCAAGCATTTATTTCTTTTAATGTTGATGATTATGGCTTACAGCTAATGAAAACCAAAAAGTCAATATTTTAGAAAATTTGAATATTGTGAATAAGTTCAATATTGTAGACCAGGAGTAGGCAACCTCCGGCACTCCAGCTGTTGCAAAACTACATCTCCCAGCATGAATACTTGCTCGACTTTTATCTTTTATTCCCATAGAAATGAATTGAGAATGTTGGGAATTGTAGTTTCACAACAGTTTGATTGCCAAAGGTTGCTGACTAACCAACACAAGACACCTGCAAAGGTTTACTAAGCCTTTAAGTGGTCCCTCAGCCTGGTTCAGTGGGCTACACAATCACGGGGCAGACTGCTGACAGTTGTCCAGAAGACATTGACACCCTCCACAAGGAGGGAAAGCCACAGATTGTTGCTCAGTGGTCCAAAGTTATGTTTTCAGATTAAAGTAAATTGTGTATTTCATTTGGAAATCATGGTCATAGAGTCTGGAGTGCAGAGGTGCACAATCAAAGTTATTTGAGGTCCAGTATGAAGTTTTCAAAGTCATTGATGTTTGAGGAGCCATCTGCTGGAAGAAATGGGGTTGATTCAGTGGCAAGCACATGGATTTCTGAAATCCCCTTCATATGAATGAAATTGGTTTTCATTTGCAGAAATTTCTGCAATAAAATCTATTTTCTAACACAGCAGACATTCACCATATCTAACTGTGTCAGCTCCTGAGCCCACTCTATACAATTCCTGCGCACCTGTGACATACATGTGCTTCATGGTGTCCCAAGGGGTCAAGAGTAATATCCCATTCTTTTTTAATTCACTTCTGACCTTTACTGTATCAGAAACTGCCATAAAAAAATTTTTGAAAAATATTTTTGGTGAAACCATTGTAATTGTTGAGATCACTTCTCTTGAAGCAAGTTTGAAAACCTTGGTTGACCAGGTGAGAAAACCTAGAAGGCTTCACATTAGGTAAATGTACAAATCTTTAATAGGGGTTTAACACATTTTGACTGTGCCTGAATTTTGGAATACTGTGTGCCCAAATCTGGCACATTTTTTGTGCAATAATGGGTATGGTTATCCTTTGTCCAACTTTTCAACACATTTACTAAAGTTTTGACATTTTTTTTTATTTGAAAATTTCTGTGACAGTTTATACAAACTTCAGTGTTAAAATGTTCCTGAATATTGTATCTCTTGAAAGATGCACTAAGGGGAACATTTATCAAATCTTGTAGGGTGAATTTTTTGCATGGAAATGTCATAAGTGCTCTCACACATGGTGATTTGCTCCAAATTTTGCAACATTTTCAGAGTTGCACCTTACCGTACCACTTTCAGAAGTCGAGTAAAAAGTTGGTCGAGATTTCAGAGTAGATTACTTTTATGTCACATTTATGAACTGTAACTTTTTAAAAACCCCATACAGATATCCCCACGTGCACTTTCACTGAAACAGGCACAACTACAAAGGATTTGCACCATATTTATTAACACAGTATGCCTCAGCCGATCAGCTGTATGAGCAGACGGCGTGCACAGTGTGCACGAGCCGTCTCCAATGTCTCTTCCTCTTCCCCTCTGCTGTCCATGGCAAATTAGCAACAAACAGGAAGACAGGAAGGAGATGACACGTGGACACCATCTCCTCATACAGCTGATTGGCGGGGGTGCCGGATGTCGGACCCCCGCTGATATGGTCATCATTATTAAAAGCCTGGACAACCCCATTAATGTCATCCAATTTCAGCTTGATGTGCAGTTATTTTTTTTTTTTTTTTCCTTTGGTATTTGTTAATAAACTAGCTTTCTGCATTTTATCTTACACTCCCAGTATTGTACTGTACTACTTTTTGCTGCATCATTATTACTATCCTTATTTTTTGAAGGTAAAAACTGTAAGTTGACCTAATATCATAATTATTATGCTCATTTATACGTTACATCTTCAAGTTCATATTAATAGATTTGTAATGTGCTTTTGTTTAGATGATGTAATGATTTTGTTATAGGCAAATATGTGATTAAACGTATGACCTTGACCTAATATCCATCTGTTTAAAGGGCAATATGCCCATTGGCAATTTGGTCAATCTATTGCAATGGGCGCTGATGCCAAGTGACAAGGGTTTTAGTTATTGGAAGTCTGCATACTTCTACAAAAGACATCTGTTCTGCAGGAAGTTCTTAGCTAAAGCCAAATCCAAGGCCACATGCCCATTTTTATTACAGTATGGTTTATGTATTCTAAGAATCTGGAATATTGAAAAAAATATATAAATAAGTTATAAATATTCAATAAAAAATATTAAGTTCTATTTTCTCTCATAAAATTAGAGTGACTTGTGATCTGTGGCAAGTGTTATCTGTATATGGTGGCTGCTCTACTACAAAGTGAATGAGTGGCTAAATATGGAAATTACATGCCACTTTTGCATGGCGCAAACATTCATTTAATAAATGTTACATACAGTTGTACTGTATGTACAGTTGTACATACATACTGTACAGTTCTCGTCAGTGTGTTTAAAGGAGTTGTCTGTTTTGGAAACCAGGAACCAGAAACCAGTAGCAAGTGTGTCCCTTGTAGCCATACAGGATAAATGCAGCAAATCTTGTGATGCTCACCGTGAGGCATAAATAATATTCACCAGAGACATACATAATGTGTTAGCTAGGGTTAAAAGGGATTGAGAAATGTGAAGCTAGGACGTACACTTCTCCTTCCCGTTGAATCCACTTCTGGTGTCAGCTTAAAAAACTGTCACAAAAACTGTCACCAAAAACTGTGTGTGATACCACTTTAATGTAAGCCGTACAGTTTAATGAGAAATCTGGACCTAACTATTCCAAAGAATTATACAAGCTGTCAAATGATCACAGCATGAAGTACCCAATTCAGACTTAAAAAAGTTAGTTTGATTAAAAAATGTAAATTAAAAAAATAACCCTCTCCAAATTACAAATGATTTTATGTCATTTGCTTGAGAATTCTCTTCTGTTCAATTGTGGATATTCAATAAATATACAATTATAAAAAAATAAAATCATAAGCTATAAAGAATACATACTGCTACAATCATAATGACCTGTAGAACAAACATAATATTGTAATTATACCAAACAGTATATGGAGTTGATGAAAATGACTGTTTTTTGTAGGTCAAAAAACGAAGAGACACTATTTATATTTAATTGTAGGGTGGGCCCCCAGAGTCAATTTTACTGGTGTGCCCTAGCCACCCTTGTGCAACACTTTGTGTAGGTACAAAACAGGCTGCTGGCTTTGACTAAAAAGCCACATCAAAAACTAGTGTACAGTATGTGAGAATCAGACCTAAGGGGGAAAGCCACACATCTGAATGATAACATCAGGAAATAATCTCCTTCTCTGCAAGTTAAGAATAAGGTTCTATGTTCCATGCAGGAATGTGTTATCTTTAGAGATGAGCGAATCATTCAAAAAATTATTCGCCAAACATTCGCCGAACTTTTCCTAAGATTCGTATATTCGACTAATAGATTTGTTGTATTTGCGTACAAAATGTTATTATGTGCTATTAGCGACCATTCGCCCACTAATAACGAACGTTCATTTAAAAAATGTACGCAACTTCTTAGAAGACGTACGCATGAGCATACAAATAGCGTACGAATCCTCAGTGTATTATTGTCTACGCGATTACGTAATATGCAGGAGCGCACGACGAGAGGCCGCGGCGTGCACTCCTCAGAGGCAGAGCAAATTTTAGCAAATTTTAGCAATGAGCGATCCTCATCATTTAGCTCTGCTGCACAGCTGAAATACATAGTCCGGCTAATGTACCAGAAGGATTACGATTTATGATGGCACACACCGCCACCCGAACCAGCATAAAAAGGAGGTGATCCAGCAGGTGATCCGAGGCTTGCGCCATCGTTTCGAGACCTTGCGGACCCCAGGCCAGATCCAGCGTAAATGGTCAGATCTGAAATCGCCCTCAGAGGCAGTATGTATATTTGAGGTAGAAAAAGTAAGGTGCTGTCTATCTGGAAAGGAAAATACATACAATGCAACAGCACACTGCTGACCAGATAAAGCACAAAATGCCATAGAGATATGAAGTATTCTGGAGCTAATGCTATGCTTGTTTGGTAAATTAGAGATTCTTGGCAAATATATTTTGTACAAAATTATCTGGGCCCGTTCACCAAATCGTCCAGGTGATCTCTGTAGAACAGGAACCTAACACTATTTCCTACCTGTTATGTACCAACCTTGGCTTCCATATAATCAGGGGGTGTTTAGTTCCACATGCATGCTGGGTCCCTTCTGCCTTTTGCCATTTGTAGTGCTTCAAAGGCCTCCACTAATACAGGGATGCAGGTACCAAGCATGCATGCCGAGTCCACTCGGCTTCATAGTTACACTAGTTAAAATCAGCCTATGGAGCAGACGGGGCTAGTCAGGAGTGCATGACCAAATGGAGTAGCCACACCTCCAGTACAAACTTACAAAGAAAAAAAAAGGGGTTTTCAGTCAGCACATCCCAATGCGCAGGTGCACGTTGCTATGGCTGATTGCAATGAAAAGGAAAATACATACAATGAACAGCACACTGCTGACCAGATAAAGCACAAAATGCCATAGAGATATGAAGTATTCTGGAGCTAATGCTATGCTTGTTTGGTAAATTAGAGATTCTTGGCAAATATATTTTGTAGAAAATTATCTGGGCCCGTTCACCAAATCGTCCAGGTGATCTCTATAGAACGGGAACCTAACACTATTTCCTACCTGTTATGTACCAACCTTGGCTTCCATATAATCAGGGGGTGTTTAGTTCCACATGCATGCTGGGTCCCTTCTGCCTTTTGCCATTTATAGTGCTTCAAAGGCCTCCACTAATACAGGGATGCAGGTACCAAGCATGCATGCCGAGTCCACTCGGCTTTATAGTTACACTAGTTAAAATCAGCCTATGGAGCAGGCGGGGCTAGTCAGGAGTGCATGACCAAATGGAGTAGCCACACCTCCAGTACAAACTTACAAAGAAAAAAAAGAGGGGTTTTCAGTCAGCACATCCCAATGCGCAGGTGCACGTTGCTATGGCTGATTGCAATGAAAAGGAAAATACATACAATGCAACAGCACACTGCTGACCAGATAAAGCACAAAATGCCATATAGATATAAAGTATTCTGGAGCTAATGCTATTCTTGTTTGGTAAATTAGAGATTCTTGGCAAATATATTTTGTACAAAATTATCTGGGCCCATTCACCAAATCGTCCAGGTGATCTCTGTAGAACGGGAACCTAGCAACATGCACCTGCACATTGGGATGTGCTGACTGAAAACCCCTCGTTTTTTCTTTGTAAGTTTGTACTGGAGGTGTAGCTACTCCATTTGGTCATGCACTCCTGACTAGCCCCACCTGCTCCATAGGCTGATTTTAACTAGTGTAACTATAAAGCCGAGTGGACTCGGCATGCATGCTTGGTACCTGCATCCCTGTATTAGTGGAGGCCTTTGAAGCACTACAAATGGCAAAAGGCAGAAGGGACCCAGCATGCATGTGGAACTAAACACCCCCTGATTATATGGAAGCCAAGGTTGGCACATAACAGGTAGGAAATAGTGTTAGGTTCCCGTTCTACAGAGATCACCTGGACGATTTGGTGAACGGGCCCAGATAATTTTGTACAAAATATATTTGCCAAGAATCTCTAATTTACCAAACAAGCATAGCATTATCTCCAGAATACTTCATATCTCTATGGCATTTTGTGCTTTATCTGGTCAGCAGTGTGCTGTTGCATTGTATGTATTTTCCTTTTCATTGCAATCAGCCATAGCAACGTGCACCTGCGCATTGGGATGTGCTGACTGAAAACCCCTCTTTTTTTTCTTTGTAAGGCTGTCTATTTGGCTAAGTGCATAGTATAACCATCCACCATACAATAAAGTGAATATGAGGACACATTGCGGTACCTGTAAAGAAATACACACAATGGGCAACATACTTGAAAACGTTGCTGAAAGGTAAAAACATTAGTGCAAACAATATAGTGCAAATACATTATAGGTATAATGTAAACATTTTAAATATCACCTACCTGGGGGGCATGGCCGGACATGGAGGAGTGAGGACGCTCATTACAGGAGCTCCGCTGCATCCCCACTCATAATCGGCAACCATCCACTCTGAACTATGGGCAAAACCACCATGAAGGGTCGAGCAAAGCCATCTGCTCCCCTGGATCCCTCACAAGGTGACCTCAGTGATTATTTTGCCAGGCAGCCCACATCTTTCACAGGCAGCCTGGCGGGCCTTGCTACTGGCGCGCAAGATGGCGGCGGCGCTTCCCCCAGGCAGAGTGCTTCATCACCTCCGACATCTCCTGCTCTGAACCAGTCGCGGGGACGCCGTTCTCAATCGGCACCCCCGATCCCTTCACCTGCTGATCTGCAGCTCTGGAGCTCCTCTTCTCTGCTACACATCGGAGGGGACATGGAGGAGGGTGTGCAGCGCGCTGCTGAGTCTCCTGAGCGCCGGGAGGACACAGCCTCTGTATTCAGTGACACTGGGAGAGGACCGAGACCTGCTGCACTTCAGACCTCACAGCAGGTACTGTCTCATCTGGGGCCCCCCCTGGTTCCTACACCACTTAATGGGCTGCAGCACTGTCATGATCTGCCCCTGAATGCCATGGCAGCTCCCTTCTGTCCTCTGGGAGCGCCATCTTCTCCTCTAGGAGTGACACCTTCTCGATCCCAGCCCACAGGGGCTCAGCATGTGGCTCTCAAAGCCCCAAATCAGGCCCAATCACTCCAGGCCAATACCTCTCAGACCACCCAACACTCCCCCACAGTAACAACAAGGGGTTCTTTATCTCTGCCCTCCTCTCCAGACCCGTCACTGGCGGCATCCTCACATTGGTCTACAGGATCATCTTGGGATGGATCCCATCATCTGGCTTCTGACAAGGACTATCAGGCTCAGGCTCTAGGCCCAAAAACTCCTCCCAACATGGCCTCTAACTTGGCCTCACAGCCTCCGCGCAATACCTCCTGCTCTCCCTCTATACAAGGGACGCAGTCACATGATGACAACTCTAGGCCACCTACTATGGCGGATCTCCGTGCTCTTATACATTCCCTGCCTTCAAAAGAAGATCTGTCTATTTTTGCTGCTAACATATTGCAGGAATGTAAACAGGAATTCTCTCAACTCCGTACAGACATGTCTGCCCTTTCTGACCGAGTAGACACGATTGCACAAGATCATACTACACTGGCTGCTGAGGTTAAGGCCTTGCAAGCTACAACACTAACTCACGGGGAGCACATGACCGCCCTTCCTCAACACCTTGATGATTTAGAAAACCGAGGTCGTCGAAACAACCTCCGTATACGGGGATTGCCTGAAACGGTTACCACCTCTTCCCTGTTGCCCACTGTTGTTGCAATTTTCAATGATCTCCTAGACCATCCCTCAACTACTCCTATTGAAATTGACAGAGTTCATAGAGCTCTGCGGCCCCCTGCTCCGGATGGGTCCAGACCCAGAGACGTCATTTGCGCATTCACTTCTATGCACTTAAGGAGCAAATCCTCTACAAAGCTCGCCAACATCCATCAATGACTTTTGACGGAGCTCCCATCATGATTCTACAGGACCTTTCTCGTCACACCTCTTCTCAACATGTTACGGGACCATGACATTCCGTACCGCTGGGGCTACCCATTTGCACTTATTGCTGGTCATAAAGGTCAATCCGCAACACTCCGGAATCCAGCAGATCTTTCCTCCTTTCTCCATAAGCTTGAGCTCCCTATGATGAAGCTTGGACCGTGGCCCTCTCTTCTCATGATTTCTTCTGGTGCCTCTCAACGCATGCCTTCATCTCAAGTTCCGTGGGACAGGGACTCAGGAATGCCCACGCGCTCCCCCAGAAGAAGACGCCAACATCAACCGGTCTCTTCTCATTCCCCCTTGCTGGGGTCAAGTAATTGAGATCTTCTATTTGTAGGACTCCTACTGTTCTGATAAGTGTGCTCATGGGTCCTAACTAGACTGCCTACTCTAAGTATTTGCCTTTCGGTTTGACATTGTTGCCTATTTTCAGTTCCATGTTGAGTGGAGGGTTCTCAAGTGTTTTCTCTTTTCTTCTCACTATTAGGGGTTGCGGCGGACCCTCTTCTGCTTGTCTGCCACCTACCCCGAATTGTCTGAGACGTTCCTCTGGGATCTGGTATCTCTGGTGACCGTCTCTTTTGACCTATTGGTCTTCTCTTATTTCACTGTGTTTATCTGTGTTTGGTTCACAGGCACCGTTACTGATTTTATAGTTTTATAGAGTCCCCTCCCCTTTTATTTTTATTTTTTTTATTTAGTTCTTTTTTTAATTTATTTATCCCCTCCTAAAACCTCTCCTCTTGTGTCTTCCCACATCCCGAACTATGTCTTCCTTGAAGATCGCGTCCTTTAACGCTAAAGGTCTCAACACTCCAGAGAAAAGATCGCAAATTCTTCACCATTTTCATCGACAAAAGGTACAGCTTATTTGTTTTCAAGAAACTCATTTTAAAAAAGGGGCTGCTCCTAACATTCGACATAAATATTATACAACCTGGCACTTTGCCAACTCTGAGATGAGTAAGACCAAGGGAGTCGCCATAGCGATACACAAATCCTTGACTCACCAAGTGCTCAGTTGTACAATTGATGTCGAGGCTAGGTACATTGTACTTTCCCTCCTTATCAGTGGCCAGGAGTTTACTTTCCTCAATGTTTACGCCCCGAACCAAAACCAAGTTTCTTTTCTCTCTGACTTCATAGACAAAGTGCTTCCCCTGGTACGAGGTACAGTTATATTATGTGGGGACCTAAACTTAACTTTAGACCCCACGCTCGATAACTCCTCAGGGCGCGCCACCCTCTACTATCAGGCAATTAAGAAAGTTAAACAGGCTTTTTTGCAGTTGCAGCTAGGTGACACATGGCGTATCCCATAGACAGGGACTATACATTTTACTCCCCGCCCCACTCCTCATACAGCCGCATTGATTACATACTAATTCAGCACCGAGCTCTTACTTGGTTGGAATCCACTCGCATAGGTAATATCCTTTGGTCCGATCACGCTCCAATATATTGCTCTCTTACAGTTCCCAATTTCACGAAGGGACAATGGACATGGAGATTGAATGAGTCCCTCCTTCTTGACTCGGTCTGCGCTGTGGATATTTCCCAAACTATCACAAACTTCTTAGCTGATCACGCACAGGATGTCACCTCTCTGCCTATGCAATGGGAGGCTCTTAAATGTGTTCTACGTGGTGTCTTTATTAAGCACGGTGCCCGACTCAAAGGGAGAAGGCTCATTTGCTCACTATGGCCTTACAAAAAGTTGTCTCCCTCGAGCTGACCCACAAACGCTCTCTTTCTCAGTCTACTTTACGTGACCTTCAAAATGCTCGCCTAGAGGCCAAGCGTTTGCTACAGACCTCTTACAGGCGAATGATGCAAACATGTCGTAGTAAATTTTACGAGTATGGAAACAAAAGCGGGCGAATGTTGGCCAGGACTCTGAGGGGGCAGCTTGCTACGTCCCATATTCCAGTAATCAAACGTTCTGATGGCTCCCTGGCTCATACTACCCTGGATATTGCAGCCTCCTTTCACGCATTTTATTCAAATCTTTACAATCTACCACCCTCAGTTATACCGCGGGATTCCCCTCTTTCATCCGCCGCCCGTTTATCTGTAGAGGACTCCACATCCCTGGACACCCTGTTTTCAACAGGAGAACTCCATGAGGTGTTTAAATCTTTACCAGGGGGAAAAAGTCCGGGACCAGATGGTCTCACAGCTAAATTCTACAAAATGTTCTCTTCTGCTCTCTCCCCCCTTCTTCTTAGGGTCTTTGATTCAGTGTCGGCAGGGCTCCCCTTCCCGGCACAAACCACGGAAGCTCATATAGCAGTTATTCCCAAACCAGGCAAAGACCCGCAGATCTGTGCGAGTTATTGCCCAATATCTCTCTTGAATGTAGATTTAAAAATATTTGCAAAATTAATAGCGAATCGCCTGAATCCTTTTTTACCTTCCTTAGTCCACCTTGACCAGGTGGGGTTTGTGCCGGGAAGGGAGGCTAGAGATAATACCTTAAAGACTCTCGATATTATTCACTATGCTCAGGCCCATCAGATACCCCTCATGGTCCTTTCCTTAGACGGAGAAAAGGCCTTCGATCGTATATCGTGGCCAGTCCTCAGTGCTACTCTATCACATATAGGTCTGGGTCCATGGCTCACGTCCAAAATTCTTGCATTATATCAGACTCCATCTGCAAGAATTAAAATTAATGGTACACTTTCTCCCGTCCTTTCCATACACAATGGCACTCGCCTAGGATGTCCGTTATCCCCCCTGCTCTATATTCTAGTTATGGAACATCTTTTATCTGCAATCCGTGACAATCCGGATATTGCTGGCATCAGTATCGGAAATATTGAATACAAATGTGCGGCTTTTGTTATATGTCACTAACCCTCAAATTTCCCTCCCCTGTCTGCAGAAAGAAATATCCCGCTTTGGTCTCTGGTCTAATTTCAAAATCAACATGTCCAAGTCCTCAGCCCTAAATATCTCACTACCCCACACCCTCATCTCCACCTTACAATCCTCTTTCCCCTTTTAGTGGCCTGCACAAGGTATCTCTTATCTGGGTATCAAAATCCACTCTGATTTATCGAAACTATATAAAGATAACTTTGCTCCCCTCCTCCTCAACTTTCAAAAAGATCTGGATAGATGGCATCAGAAAGTTTTCTCTTGGTTTGGCAGAATAAGTATTATCAAAATGAATCTTCTCCCAAAATTGCTCTATCTTCTGCAAACTATTCCAGTCCGTCTGCCAGCTGCATTCTGGGCCCAAATACGTAGATGCTTCACAAAGTTTGTTTGGGCCCCAGGTAGGCCGCGTATACGTTGGGATGTTCTTACTCGCTCCAAGGAAGAGGGAGGCTTGGGGTTACCAGATTGTAGATTATACTATCATTCTTGCGCTTATGCCTGCCTATTAGACATGTTCCGCCTTCATAAACCAAAAGCATGGGTCTGTATAGCAAGGGAATGCTCTCCTGTTGCCCTAACAGTTGTCCCCTGGCTGATGGGCCCAATGCGGGATCGCTTATCTCTTCTCTCCTATACAGCAAAACACTCCTTTGCAGTTTTGGACTCGATAGGTCCAAACCACTCTCTTATTGATCCCCATGGGCCCCTCACCCTGGTGACAGACCATCCTTCATTTCCTCCGGGGAGCTCAACCTTTTCATTTCTCAACCAATCTAGAACCCATCCCTTAAGATTCTGCCAAGTGCTTGGGGAGACCTCAATGAAATCTTTATCCTCTATCCTAAATAATGCAGACCCCTCCACACGACATCAATTTGAATACCTCCAGCTTCAACACTTCTACGCGGCTACTCGTTCCACACATAAACTCTCCAGGAAATTAACAACTTTTGAGCAATTCTGTCTAGCGCCTTCGGCAGTTTTCTGTGACGTTTCATCATTATATAAGCTGCTCATTCAACAGAGAATCATCCAGGCTCTGTCTTTTTGCAGAGCATGGGAAGCTGATCTAGGTATTCACTTATCCAAAACTCAATGGCACAAATGCTACCAGCTCTCACATAAGGCTCTGATATCCACAAAATCTCAAGAAACTTGCTATAAAATAATATCACGCTGGTATAGGGTGCCCTCACTGTTGCACAAATGGTTCCCCTCGGTCTCCGATCGCTGTTACATAGAAACATAGAAACATAGAAAATTGACGGCAGAAAAAGACCACCTGGTCCATCTAGTCTGCCCTTTTATTATCCTTTTGTTTTTATCTTAGGATAGATACATGTTTATCCCAGGCATGTTTAAATTCAGTTACTGTGGATTTATCAACCACCTCTGCTGGAAGTTTGTTCCAAGCTTCTACTACTCTTTCAGTGAAATAATATTTTCTAATGTTGTTCTTGATTTTTCCCCCAACTAACCTCAGATTGTGCCCCCTTGTTCTTGTGTTCTGTTTCTTATTAATAACACTTCCCTCCTGAACTTTATTCAGTCCTTTAACATATTTAAAGGTTTCAATCATGCCCCCCCTTTCTCTTCTTTCCTCCAGACTATACATATTAAGAACTCGGAGTCTTTCTTGATAAGTACTATGCTTTAGACCTCCTACCATTTTTGTAGCTCTTCTTTGGACCCGTTCTATTTTAGCAATATCCCTTTGCAGGTGAGGTCTCCAGAATTGAACACAGTATTCCAGATGTGGTCTCACTAGAGCTCTATACAGAGGGATCACAATCTCCCTCTTTCTGCTTGTTATACCTCTAGCTATGCAGCCAAGCATACGATTTGCTTTCCCTACTGCCTGGCTGCATTGGTTACTCATTTTGAGGCTGTCAGAGATGACTACCCCCAAATCCTTCTCTTCTGAGGTCTTTGTTAGCACAGAACTGCCAATACGATACTCAGATAGAGGATTTCTTCTCCCCAAGTGCATTATTTTACATTTGGAAACATTGAACTGAAGTTTCCATTGTTTTGACCACTTATCTAATAAAGATAAATCATTCTCCATATTACCGACACCTCCTGGAACATCAACCCTATTACACACTTTTGTGTCATCAGCAAACAAGCAAACCTTCCCTACCAAGCCGTCCCTTATGTCATTTACAAACATGTTAAACAGAACAGGACCCAGAACAGATCCCTGTGGCACCCCACTTGTAACCAGCCTCTCCTCAGAATACACTCCATTAACAACAACCCTCTGGTATCTGTCCTTCAGCCAACTGCAGATCCACTGAACTATCCAGGGGTTAAGTCCAATTTTTGATAACTTCTCTATCAGCTCTTTATGGGGAACCGTATCGAAAGCTTTACTGAAATCCAGGTAGGCGATATCCACAGCACCACCTTCATCCAGCACTTTAGTTACATAGTCAAAGTTGTTGCTATTACATAGTCAAAGTTATTGCTGTTGGAGATGTGGCGTGGAGGAAGGTACCCTACTCCACATATGGTGGCAATGCCCGACTTTACACAACTTCTGGGACTCCATCCACAAAGCCATATGTGAAGTAACGAGTATCCCGTTTCCGAATTCCCCTGAAGCTTTCCTACTGTATGTTTTTGATCTGAACATTCCTGCATACAAAAAACTCTCTTAAAGTACCTAATCTAGGCGGCTAAGACAGTAATCCCTCGCCATTGGAAAGAAACAACCCCACCTACTGTGGAAGAATGGTTTGAGGAGGTTATGTTACATCAGAGAATGGAGGAACTGATCATCCATAACCCTCTGGAGTTGGATCACTTTCTGAAAGTTTGGGGCCCTTGGGACTCTTTTCGCTCCTCGGGCACATATCAAAACATATGAGCTTACTGTATCATGTTCCTCAAACCACTTCTTCTCCCCAGTCACCCGTGCTCCATTCTTACACCCGTTTTCTCCTTCTCCACTCTTTCCTTCCCTCCCTTCCCCCCAACCCCCCCCCCCCTTTTTTTTTTTTTGTGTGTTGGTAGGCTACTAATAGGTTGGCAAATGCCGACTTTAATATTTGTACTTCATTGGGTTTTATATGATGTTACTGTCGTATTCAATCTTGTATCTACTATACCTAATGCCAAGTTCTTTGTATGACTTGTTTCCAAGTATACTTTCCAAAAAAGACACATATGTCTCTGTTTTGTTGCAAAAAGCTTTATTCATTAGCTTTGTATGTTCATATACATGTTTGAAAAATTTTCCTAAAAAAACCTAATAAAACATTTGAATTATAAAAATATCACCTACCTAGTATGCTCACGGACACGTTTAAGTCTCTTTTCTTCTGACGCTTGTCATACAACTGGAACAGAGTCCCAAACTCAGTTGCAATTTGTAATCCACATAGGTAATTGTAATCCAAAATGGGTAAAAAAAATAGCAGCAAAGGTTCCTTAAAAAACCCTCTTTGAAGGGGCTCCCCAATAACCTGAAAAGGGGGAAAAAAGAGATGAGGCGCACATATGCGCAACTTGGTTAAAACTTTTTTTTTTGGATGGGGGGCGTCCTGACAATACATGTCCATCTGGGTGAGGACAAACGCAGGGCAACAAAAATAAAAACAAATGCCAATTAGTGCTCACCCTTCAAGTTAAATCCACGATGTGGCTCTCATAAAAGCTTCAGGATCCTTACTTAAGGGCCAGCAGGTCCTCTTCACTGCTGCTGGAGCTAAAAGACATGAGAGGGCGCTCCTGCCTCATGAAAGCTACACTGGCTGCAGCAGCAGACCTCCTCCGACCTCTCAGGGATGGTCTTGGTAGTGACCGGGTGGTCACACTGGCAAGGGCCGTGGCAACTTGGGCCTTGCCCTTTACCTTGTAGGGGCCAGATCCTCCTGCCGGCATACATAAGGGCTCTGGTAACAGTCTTCCGCGAGCGGCGGACTGTGCGGCCTGCACCTGCCATGGCAGTTGGTATTGTACCACCGATGGCTGGTACACGAAACTGTTGGTGGTCATCTGTCCCACATGAAGGATCGGCGGCGGTGGAAAATCTGGTATCAGGGGTTCCAGCTGAGCTTGGGATTTCTTCTCAGATCGCAGAGTCCCATCATTGGTCTCATGGGAACCCCAAGCCTCTTCTGCGGCCTGGGCCTCCTCAGTCCAGTCTTCCAGGGGCGCTGCAGGAGTAGCTGGTCGCTTAAGGAGTTTCACCCCAGTAGCAAAGGGGCCTTGGAGGCTCTTCATAGGGCTATACTCCACATAATCCCCTGCATGGAGATTGTGGCGGACGGGCGGAAGATACGGCCGCTTTACAGAACAACGGTTCACGTATAATTCTTCCGCCGTCTCCTCATCGGCAATAAAACCAACTCCCTGTTCCACACTGAACCAAATAACGGTACCCTTTCTGCGCTCCAGCTTGGGGTCACCGGACCGTGGGTGCTCCAACACCTGCACAACCCACTCCTCTACCAACTTTTTGTATTCCCAGAGGGTCAGGGCGTTCCGGGTGACAGCCTCAGGGACCATCGAATTTTGGCGAAGGGAGTAGTCCTTCCGCGGCGGAGCGGGAACTCCTGCCGCCTCGGCCGTGTCAGCCAGCGGAGTGAACACCTCAGCAGGCACCTCAACCGACTTCTTAGGCTGCCGCACATCTTGAGAGATGTAGATCTCCTCTGGTTCCTTCTCCTCAAAGGGGTCGGTGCCCCACACCATGCCTCCCCAGTCAGGGCCTCGCTGTGTCGCCATCTTAATTGCCTGAGTTGCCTCGTCTTCCTCGCGCACTTGAGAAGGGGGCCGAGCTACCGGGGAGGAGTCTGCATCGCTAATGAATTGAGTTTGTACGCAACAGCGTATAGAGTAATGTATACGTGGAAATAGCGTATAATTTATTGGACAAACTACGTAGCGAATGCGTACAAAGCCGAAGTGAATCACCTAATATTCGGATTCGCTTTGCAGCTAAAAATTCCCAAGATTCGATACGAATCAACAAATCGACGAATCGATTCGCTCATCTCTAGTTATCTTCTGTCAATTCACCACTAGAGACTTCTGCTTTACACTTTGAGGAATGGTTCTGCACCTCCACTCCTTATTAAAAGTTGCTGGTTTCCCTGTTACTTGTCCTTCCACAATTGGCCAATACTGTGTGGCATGGGAACAAACTTGTTTCCTCTTTGAGCCTATTTTAGTCCATGCAGTTTATGCAACCGTTGCTTGAGCATTATGACCTACCCCAGTCCACCCCCTGGGAAATATCTTTGACAATTCTTATTCCTTAGTGTGCAAAAAATAAAAACAACAAACAGTCCAACAAATCATGAGTTTTACCAATATTTTAGAACAAGTCACTTGAATAACTGTTGAGAATTATCATTTAGTCATTTATCTTGACTTGAGGTAAAATAAACTAGCACAGATCAATCAATGTGAAGTACTGGCTGAGACCTGAAGTTCCACAGACTCTCTCTTCTCTTCTCTCTCTCATCAGTAATTAAAGAGGTATTCTGGCTATGTAAGCTTTTTTCAACTCCTGTAGCATGTGTACATTATGTGGTGCACTTAAACTAAGCTGATACATATCAGCCTCTGAAGTGACCCTTTTTCTAAATTATAGTAATTCAAAAGTAATTAGAGATGAACAAAGTTTTGAAAAATGTGATTCTGCAACGTGCCAAAGTTAGCCAAGAAGTTTGATTTTGTCACGGGGAGCTGGACTCCCGCTGCTGTGATGGAGTGATGTGCGTCCTCATCTCCATGACAACAGGGGCGGGGAGGACCCAGCACACATTCAGTCTCAGTGTGGCCGGCGTCCTCCCCACCCCCCTAGACAACAAGCGGGCGGGGTTCTAAGTGCTGGCAGGGAGGCCAGCGCTCAGTTGTGAATTATTTGTGTTTTAGGTCACGTGACGCTGGCAACATCATGTGACCTACCTGGATCTTTGGGCATTGGCAGGGAAGCCAGCGCTCAGCTGTTCCAGTATTAGAATTAGGTTACGTGATGCTGCTTCGTCACGTGACATACTTGGAGGCCTATTTAAACAGGCAGCCTGCTGGCCACAGGTTGTCTGTGATTGGTCTTCCTTCCAGAGCTTGTGATTTGATCTTCTGTGACTATTGAACTCGACTTCGGCATGTGTATTTGACTACGTTCCCCGTCTCATCCTTTTGTACCGTGCTACCTCCTGGTTTTGACTTCGGCTTGTTCGCTTGACCTTGTTCCTGCTCGCTCCTTTGGCTTTGACGTGACCTCCCGGTTTGACCCTTTGCTTGGTGACTACTTGTTATTGTGTGTGTCTGTTCTGTTGTTTGTTTATTGTGTTCTCTACGTGTTTCCCTCCCTGTACGCCCCAGCACATACCCAGGTCGACTAGTTGTACGCCGTCGCCTAGGACAGGTCGTGCAAGTAGGCAGGGTCAGAGGTGGGGTTTAAGCTCAGGGCTGCACTTACCCCAGCACGAGTGACAGAACGTGACAGATTTGTTATGAATTAATTTGTCACAAATTGCTATAAATCAGATATACTCAGGCCACTGTGCCTTAGGATACTGCCACACAGTGCGATTGGGCTGCGGGTGATTTGCAGCCATGCTGCTATGAAGAATTGTGCTGCCAATTAGTCTGAAGCTGCCTTTCATTTAATAATGAAGACCACAATGTATACTCCTTCATTGTTAATGGCTGTGTATATCCTTTAAACAGGGGCTGTTGCTGGTATGGGGTTTGGCTGGTTTGGTGCGGGGACAATATGCATATTATTGCTGTTCTGGCTTGCAATCTCCTGCAGGTTATTTGACAGTAGACACAGAATATTAATCAGCTCTGGCATACCCAGTCCTCTAACCCCAGTGCTCTCCTGCCCTACAGGTGGGAGCCCTTCTTCTGCCATCTGCTTTTCCTCCTATTCCACATCATCTAATATCGATGATAATATGTCATCAGGAACATCCAGCTCCTCTTCTCTCTGCATCTTGCTGACTTTTCTAGGACATGGAGACTTTGAAAGATAATTTGGAAGAAGTAAAACCAGCAAAAGATGAGGATGGTCATCCTTAAGACCTGTGCCCCTAATTGGTGCAGACTGGATGGTATTGATTGGCATACTGTCATAATAACAGCTTCCATCTTATTGGTATTGAATTACATTTATGGCTGATGGAATCAGTACATATAGAACATAATTCCATATTATGTACAGGAATAAGTACATATAGAACTAAATAAATGAAACTGGTTGAGAAAAATGTCTCCCCTCACTCTTCCTGCACTCTACCTGCAGTCTGCCTGCACTCTCCCTGTACACCTTTGCTCTCCCTGTACTCTCCCTGTACTGTCCAATATTCTTCTATTAATCATTTTCAGCAACACTGTCCCTAGCTCATGAGAGCTTGACACGTCTTTCCCTATGCTCACCAGACAATGGAGACCACTCAGGATGAAGGTTTTATAGGTGACACAAGAGATGGCTATCTGCAGATTGGCTGGCTGCATGGCATTATGGGTAATCTTGCGTTCCCGAGCTTCTAACTTTCACTTTGTAACACATGCGGCCACCTTTTTAAGAAAAACTGATTTATTACCACACATGTCTAATGCTTTGCTTAACTCAACACTAGAGTAATGAATCACAATTAATGCAATTTTTCGTGTGAATACAGACGAAGAATCTCTGCCTATATATAACCACTCATTGTGAATGTATTCATCATTTCTAACCCAAAATAATCCAGCATCAATATGAAATTGATATAGTGTTTTGTTTTGTTTGTTTTCCATGCTCAACAAAATGTTTGGCTTAGTAGAAAAGGATGTGTGGCCTAAATGCAAAGTTTTTTAGTATTCATGTACTTTTAGAAAGAAAATTATATCAATGTGACAGTTATATCATACAACCTGCCCATGACCATGTCTAGATGTCTACTCTGTCTAATTAATAGTAAATCTAGACCAATGTCTCTTTACAAACTGAAATCTATTGGCTGCCTATGACAATAGTCATATAACACTACTACTTACAGCAACCTTTAATATCACAATATCTGGTGCTTTGGTGACAATTGGATTAACTTACTTTCACCCCAGGTGACACCTTAGCAGTATGTAAAAGTTGGAAGATGTTGACATGAATGCGTTTTAAAATTTGACTTGCTTTTAGGTGTTGGGTAACACATCTCATCTCATAAGTATAAATATGTAGTAAGAGCAGATGTCAAACTATCACTTGGCCCTTGCCATTGTCTGTTGGGCAGCTTGTCATAATGCTTTAGTTTACAGCACAGTAATGTTATATTGATGCTATTTCTAAAGCAGTTCTTCTAAAAGGGTCGTAGATCACATAACAGTGCTTCTCATTTTACATTTATGCCACTTTGTTTAACCCAAGTGAATGTGATATTTACTCAATTTCAATAATAAGATGAAGCTCCTAGATCTTGCAGGGAACATGAATTTACTTTTCTTGAAATACAGCACTGTGCAAATGTTTTAGGCATGTGTAAAAAATATTGCATTGTAAGAATGCTTTCAAAAATAGAAAGAAGTGTTAATAGTTTATTTTTAGCAATTAAAGGAGTTATCCAAGTTCAGAGCTGAGCCCAGACAGAACCCCTTCTTTCCTCATTCAGCACGAATTGCACAGGGTAAGGGCTTTTTTTTTAGATCCAGTAACGTATCGGTTCTCACTATGGGTGTGCTAGGCTCCCAGTGATGTCACCAGTACTAATAGGTGGTCTTTAGCTAGGCTAGGGCAGTGCTGTAGACTGTCCATCAGTGCCGGTGCTGGAAATTCAGGCCAGGTGCCTCGCTGTGGGCTCGGATGTCTGAAAGGGGTCTTCTAGAGATGAGTAAATTGTTTCAGTTGATTTGAATCTTGCAATATGGAAGTCAAGTTGGAGGTTTTGTTTCCTATTATATTGCATGGGTTAAATAATAATTTCACAATACCAGAATCACATAGCTCTGGCAGGCTGTTCTCTGCTGGAACAGCCTGCTGGAACTGTTGCTGGCAGTGTGAAATAGGCCTTAGTCAGGTTTGACTAACCAGATTAGAAAATCAAGTATAAAATGACACAATAGAGAGGAATCCAATAACCAGTTCAGGACTCAGGTGACCAGCAATCAGTCAGCAAGGCTAAATCCTAAAGAAGTGGTCAGGATAAAAGCCAAGGTCAAAATCATAGGATATCCACAGGGTAAACTGGCATAACACAGGAATCAGAGAGAAACCTCAAAAACTGCCAAAGAATCCCAGGAAAGCTGAGTTAGGCTAGGGCTACATGGTGACATGTGTCACGCGACAATAAACCATACGACAAAAAGGCAAATTTTTTTGTAATTATAGCCAATGTTGTCACACTGCGACATTCAACATATTCTGACTGTGAAGCGACAATCGCATAGAAATCCAATTTGAATGTTTTTTTTGTGTCTGTCGGGTCAGAGTTGCAGCATATCATAGTGCAACACTATTGACTATCATTATAAAAAATATTACACAACTTTTCTGTGACAAGAAATTGCGTGACACATGTCACCGTGTAGCCCTAGCCTTAAATAGCCAGGCCTGCTTACTTATGGTAATTAGCAATTACTGCACAGAACAGCTCACAGAATGGGAGGAAAATAACTCTTAGGCCCCATTCAGACGACCATGTTTCACTGTACGGCGGCGGCTTCGGGATGCGTGCGGCGTCATAGCAACCAATGACACTGTGCACTCCCGTCCTCTGGGGCAGCACAGGCCGGGCTTTCACGGCCTGTATACGGCCGTGAAACATGGTCGTCCGAATGGGGCCTTACTTAGCCGCACTTGCTGGGTGAGGCAACATAGCAGGGTCCAAACAGAAAGAAATGAGCAGTGGAGTTGACCAAGTCACAAAGATCAATTGGTAATACAACTGTGCCACTGTCGCACACCAGCCAACATATCTGCTAGCATCATCAGAATGGTGGTGCCTGTATTAAAGTAAGTTCATGACACTGTAGTATTTTGTGTATTGGTGGAACGGCAAATAAGGCAAATTAATGGGGCAAAGTGATTCATATAAAAATCAAATTCTCTCATTAAGTTTGTTTTTATTTTATTTAGATTACATGATTTCAAAAGCCATTTCTAGCTCTTCTGTGGCTTAGAAAGAGCTTAGTTGTTAATAGCTACTAGCTATGTGTACTTGTAAACTGTTATCTGGTATGTGCCAGAAGTAACACAGCTGAGACATTTCTGGTTGGGGAAAATCTATATTGTACTGATCTTTCATTATTCCTCCTGCAAATATATCAATACATTTATAACTGCTACCATTCCCCTTGTCCCTATACAATCTCACAATGCCAGTGTCGATACAGCTACCAATCTCTTCTTACATTTCCTATGGGAATAACTGAACATCAGCATGAAGTAAATATGCTCCACAATTGGTGATTTGTATTTTCATTTGTTTTAACATCTGCAAACTTCCAAAGGAACTCTGTGTTGTCTAATAGATGGGTATCTCAGTCTGGGCAACCTGACTGGGACTAAAATGAAGTATCATCAAGTGATAGACTTGATTCCAAACATTCATAGTAACATAGTTTATAAGGGTGAAAAAAGACATCTGTCCATCCAGTTCGGCCTGTTTTCCTACAAGTTTATCCAGAGGAAGACAAATTTTCCCCACTTTAGGGGAAAAAAATTCCTTCCCGACTCCAATCAGGCAATCAGAATTACTCCCTGGATCAACGACCCCTCTCTAGTAACTATAACCTGTAGTATTATTACCCACAAGAAATACATCCAGGCCCCTCTTGAACTCTTTTAGTGAACTCACCATCACCACCTCCTCAGGCAGAGAGTTCCATAGTCTCACTTACCGTAAAGAATCCTCTTCTATGTTTGTGCACAAACCTTCTTTCCTCCAGATGCAGAGGATGTCCCCTCGTCACAGTCCTGGGAATACATAGTTGATAGGAGAGATCTCTATACTGACACCTGATATATTTATACATAGTTATAAGATCTCCCCTCAGTCTTCTTTTTTCTAAAGTAAAAAACACTAATTTTGATAATCTTTCTGGTTACTGTAGTCTACCCATTCCAGTTATTACTTTAGTTGCCCTCCTCTGAACCCTCTCCAGCACTGCTATATCTGCCTTGTTCTACCATTTTCTGTCTGTTTCTCCTATATAGACCTATGTTGCTCCATGGTTACAGAGTGAATAAACCAGTTTTATTTTGGGCTAAACCTAAGAGTGTTGTCCTGGCAGTTCCCTGGTATTCACTCTTTAACCCCTGTACAGGAATCTGGAGTTAGCTGCAGGGAACCAACCAGGCCACTACTTTCTGGAGTAGTCATGGTGTAGATGGCAGTTGACCCACAGGGGTCAGACATTGGAGCAAAGATCCAAGGGGCAGGCAGCAAGAAGTAGAATTGGTAGACAAGTTAGGAATTATACATGGGTAGTCAGATGAGATATCACACCTTCACTGGTTACAAGACACAAGATAACCCAAAATTCAGACGAGGAGGTTGAACCATAGACCAGCCAAATAGAGAGGCTGATCAATACAGTAGTCATCATCTGGACAGGGAGCAAGAGGAAGTTCACTGAGCACTAGTTTCGCTACACATAGGGACAGAGGAGCGAGGCATGTGCCTGCCCGGGACAGCAGGAGAGCGGCAGGCAGGGACCACCGGCATGACATAAGCACTTTCATCTCCTCTTTACTTGTTGATTTCCTGTATTCAGTAGCCAAGCAAAAACTAAGGATCAGATGGAAATAATTACTTCATGACTTCAGTATCAGATTACACAAGGAATGTTTATAGTTTATAACCATGGAGACTCATAGGTTTGTAGTGGAACTATGAATACAAAATGAAAGGACAATTTTAAATAAAACCATTAACAAAGTTTCCTCAGCAACCCAGTTACCCAGTGTTGCCCAGGTGTACATCTATCTATATAAATACTAATTGATGTCTTTGTCCCAATTAGAGAGGTAAAGAAAACATCCACCATGTTTTAAATAATTTATTTATGCTTCTTTTTCTTTTATGGCTATTAGTGTATTTTTGACCTAACCCGCCAAGAACCGTAGGTTCGGTCAACAGTTTAATGTGTATGGGGAGCTCCCAATTCTCCCCCTGACAAATGATGTGAGAATTGGGCAAAATGACTTTTGCCTGATCTTTTTGTTCTCTCTGGTAGCGGAATTCTCCTCTCCACCCACTAAATACACACACATTTGGCTGAGCTGAATGTGTATTTCTATAGGGGAGCTGGGAGGGAGTTAGGAGAGATAGCTGATCATTTTACCAGAAAAAATGTTTTAAAAACATCTATGATCGGAAGCTCAATTTGCTCAATCCTACTGTACTTACAAACTTGTCAAAACCCGCTATTGGCTCAGGGGCTCATTCATGGAGGAAACATCTTTGCGCCTGTTTTGATACTACCCATTTGCATGGAGACTGTTGGATATAACCCATATCTCCCCTGACGAAGTCGCACATCCGGTGAAACGTTTGGAGGGGTAGTTGTCGTCTTTTAAATACAGCCAAATCCAGAAATGTAGACAATAGAAAATGTATAGGTGGAGTGGGGCTAGATAGTTTGGTGTGGATGTGTGCAATTAGTAACAAACATTGTTCCAGTAATTATTATAGGGACAGAAAACAATATTGTTGCATAGAGCAACAACGTAACAAGTGTATCAGGGAGAGGTGAATAAATATTAGAGTGAAAGCTAGAGATCATAAGGAGATGATCTCAGCAGAGAACACTGACTAATACCAAAAGTAAAATATCCCTCCTAAAAAATAGAGGGACTTATCTGATCACTTGGATAGTAAGCAAACTTCTACCCACTATAAAGCAAAAGAAGCCTTACTGAAAATTATCTATATCAAAAAAATCTGGTCTTTGACTGATAATTTTAATTTTCTTTTTTGTTGGTGCACGTTTAATTTATTATAAATAAAAGTTATGTTTTAAGGAGTAAGATAGGACCCCTAGTGGGATTTTTTCTGGTCTATGGACCAAATGTAAATAGTGATTATTATCCCTAGGGTCCTGTCATTGGGATTTTTTGAGTAAGAGACTGTTGGATGTTACATCTCTCCTGTATTTTGGTCTGCCTCTAATCTCCCTGCATGTGCTGTCTAAAACACAAACTGTCTGTTGCCCAGAACAACCAATCAGAGCACAGATTTCATTTTTATACAGTGGTTCTCAATCTTTCTCTCCCTAATAGGGTCCCTAATAGGGAAAATAGGGTCCTTTGCAATTCAGTGGTAAATCTCTAGTTTGTTGTGTATGGAGCTGCTGGGGCACTGCTTCTCACTCTGCTTCTCATCTCCCCTGCATATACTGGCTAAAATATGAACAGTGTGTTGCCCATAGCAACCAATCATGGCACAGCTTTCATTTTTATACAGTGGTGCTCATATCAACCAATCACAGTACAACTTTTATTTTACTACACTGCTTCTTACAATGCTATGGACCTTTGTTTACCAACCTGTGGCTCTCCAGCTGTAGAAAAATTCCCCCATCTCCCATCATACCCCAACTGCCTGCAGCCATCATGACATGGTAGTTTTGCAACAGCTAGAGAGCTACAGGTTAGGGAACATTGGTCTACAGCATTGTAAGAAGCCCAATAGTAAAACGAAAGCTGTATTTTGATTGGTTGCTATGGGCAAAAATGAAAGCTGTGATGTAGTTGCTATGGGAAACAGTTTGCCTTTTAAAGGCAGACTGAAATGCAGAAGAGATAAGAGGCAGAGTGAAAAGTAGTGCCCCAGCAGTTACAGTTATATTAGTGTATGCGTTTTAATGAAAGCTGCATCAAAACGCATTACTTTATTAAAACCTTACAGAATCCCGTTGGTTGGACTTGAGAACCCCCGAATATTTTATGTGGGATTATGAAGAGTAGTGTTGAGCGAACATGTTCGGCCGAATACACTATTTGGCCGAACATGGCAGTGCTCGGTATTCGGCCGAAGACCGCGTGTGCTCGAGCGCCATGCTCGAGTCACCTCCCCGCACACTAATTAGCCAATTAGCGTGCGGGGAGGTATGGCATTCAGTGTAATGCCAGTAGCCATGTTAGCTACTGGCATTACACTGATTGGCTGGCCGGAAACGCGTCATCGGGTGCTATATAGCACCCAGTGACATGTGACCGGCTCAGATCGAGTCAGGGAGAGCTGCTGCAAAGAGGGACAGATAGTGTAGGGAGAGAAGAACGCTAGGCAGGGATAGAAATCACTCAAGAAATACCCAAAAGCCCCTTTAAAGGCTATGATATCTTGCACAAAGCAATTTTTTTAAATTTTTGTGGTGTTTAAAGGTGGTGAAAATAGCGCTAGGTGGCCAGCCATTAACGCCACTTGCGCTGCTGCAGCAAGGAGGGACATACACTGTAGGGAGAGAAGCACTCTAGGCAGGAATAGAAATCGTTAAAAAAAGACCCAAAGCCCTTTTAAAGGCTATTATATCTGGCACAAAGCAATATTTTATTATTTTTGGGGTGTTTAAAGGTGGTGAAAATAGCACTACAGTAGGTGGCCTGCCATTAATGCCACATGTGCTGCTGCTGCACGCTGTAGGATTCTCTCTGTATACTATATACCTGACATACTTTGCTATAATTTCTGCTGTTAAGCCCGAAGTACTTCTTTTGCATCTTGCTGTATAACATTTGCGCAAGGAGGGACTTGTGTAGGGATAGAATTTCTATAGGTATGGTTAGTATCATTGTTCAAAAGACACAAAAGTCCATTGTTAAATCCTTTTGATTTTTTTTTTTTTGGTGGCAAAAAGAACCCAAGTGTGCCCTGTCAGTATTAGAACCGTTCAAAAGTCTATATAGCTGACATCCGTTGCTACATTTAATACCGTTAATTTAGGCCGCAGTTCCTCATTTGCATCTGCAGTTTAATTTAAGGAAGTAGGGAATTAAACTATAGGGATAGGATTTGGGTAGGTAGAAAGATTGTCGCTGTTCCAAAAAGACCAAAGTCCATTGTGAAATACGTCTGCTTTTTTTTTTTTTTGGGTGGCAAACCTGCCCCCCCAAGTGTGCCCTGTCAGTAACGCTAGGTGCACAGCGTATTACAACCGTTCAAAAGTCTATGTAGCTGACATCCGTATTTAATACCGTTAATTTAGGCCGCAGTTCCTCATTTGCTGCTGCAGTTTAATTTGCCCAAGTAGGAAATTAAACTATAGGGATAGGATGTGGGTAGGTAGAAAGATTGTTTCTGTTCCAAAAACACCAAAGTCCATTGTGAAATACGTCTGCTTTTTTATTTTGGGTGCCAAAAAAACCCCCAAGTGTGCCCTTTTATTAACGCTAGGTGCACAGCGTATTACAACCGTTCAAAAGTCTATGTAGCTGACATCCGTATTTAATACCGTTAATTTAGGCCGCAGTTCCTCATTTGCCCAAGGAGGGAATTAAACTATAGGGATAGGATTTGGGTAGGTAGAAAGATTGTTTCTGTTCCAAAAAGACCAAAGTCCATTGTGAAATACGTCTGTTGTTTTTTTTTTTTTGGGTGGCAAAAAAAAACCCCAAGTGTGCCCTGTCAGTCAGCATATTACAACCATTCAAAAGTCTATGTAGCTGCCATCCGTTGTTACATTTAATACTGATAATTGGGATATTCCGAGGAGCTTTTTCATCACCGTCCCTTGGCTTGGGCCTCTCGCCAAGGCTGCTTGAAGTGGGACATGAGGAGTTATTGTGCCCCGATTCCCAACCTATTGAGCAAACACAGTCTGAAGAAGATGACGGTGGGGAACGACAAGTATTTTCTCCCGAGGTGGATGATGATGATGATGAGACAAAGTTGCCAATAAGTCAAGGGCAATTAGTGTCTCAAGAGGTTGTGGATAAGGATGAGACGCAGTTAAGTCAGGTTCTTGTTAGTTCACCATGTCAGGAGGAGAAGCAGAGTGAGGATGTGGAAGAGGAGGTGGTGGACGATGAAATAGCTGACCCAACCTGGGAAGGTGGCAAGCCAAGCGAGAACAGCAGTACAGAGGGGGAGGAATCCACAGCAGCGCAACAGGCTGGAAGAGGCAGTGGGGTGGCAAGGAGAAGACAGGCCATGCCAACCAGGCCCGCAACTGTTCCCCGGAGCAGCCCCTTACGGCCAGCTCCCTTGCCAAGGGTAAGGTATTCCACAGTCTGGCGTTTTTTTGAAGAAAGTGCTGACGATAAACGGATTGTAATTTGTAACCTGTGCAGTACCAAGATGAGCAGGGGAGTAAACACCAGCAACCTGACCACCACCAGCATGATCCGACACATGTCAGCAAAGCACCCTAAAAGGTGTGCTGAACGCCTGGGTCCACGATCTGTGTCTGCAGGTCACACCACTGCCTCCTCTTTCCCTCTGTTACGTGCTGTCCAAGATGCAAGCCAAGATGCCTCCTGCCCTGCACCTGGACCTTCACAGGAAACATCAGCCAGCATGTCCACTTCAATGTCCCAGCGCAGTGTTCAAATGTCGCAACCGCAAATACCCTGCCACCCACCCACAGGCCATAGCTCTAAATGCTCAACTTTCCAAGTTGCTGGCCCTGGAAATGTTGCCGTTTAGGCTGGTGGACACTGAGGCCTTTCGCAGCCTGATGGCGGCAGCTGTCCCTCGTTACGCAGTCCCCAGCCGCCACTATTTTTCCCGGTGTGCCGTCCCTGCCTTACACCAGCATGTGTCCAGAAATATAACCCGTGCTCTGACCAACGCAGTTACTGGCAAGGTCCACTTAACAACTGACACATGGACACGTGTGGCCAAGGATGCTACATTTTCCTGACCTCCACCTCCTCCTCCACTCCTTCCCATGCAGAAATGCCATCTTGCTTCACCACTCAGACTTCTGTCAGTAGCTAGAAGCAGTGTAGCACAGTAGTCGGTAAGCGGCAACAGGCAGTGCTGAAGCTTATTTGCCTGGGTGACAAACAGCACACCGCCGCAGAGCTATGGCATGGCATAAGGGTACAGGCAGAGCTGTGGCTCTCGCCAGTCAACCTACAGCCAGGAATGGTTATATATAACGGCCTCAACTTGGTAGCGGCTTTGGAACTGGCCAACCTCCCAAACATACCATGACTGGCCCATGTATTCAACTAAGTGGTTCAGCGGTTTCCCAAAACCTACCCCAATTTGTCTCAGCTGCTGGTGAAGGTGCGTCGCCTGTCTGCCCATTTCCACAAGTCACCGACAGCTTCAGCCGGCCTGGCAACGCCGCAGCAGCGCTTGCGGTTGCCGGCTCACCGACTACTGTGCGACCTGAGCACGCAATGGAATTCCACCTTACACATGTTGAGCAGGCTTTGTGAGCAGCAGAGAGCAGTAGTAGAATACCAGCTGCAACATGGACGGTGCCTTTCTAGTCAGCTTCCACTCTTCACAAGCGACGAGTGGGCATTGATGTCTGACCTCTGTGAGGTGTTACGCAACTTTGATGAATCTACACAGAGTGAGCGGCGATAATGCCATTATCAGCGTAACCATCCCACTTCTGTGTCTACTAAAAAGCTCGCTGCTCACAATAAAGGCCGATGCTCTTCGTGTGGAAGAGGTGGAAATGGGGAAGACCCTACACAGGGTGATAGCCAGACCACCCTCGATTCGTCTTCTCAGCGCCAATTGGAGGAGGAGCAGGAGACGGTTGCTACCGCTACACAGGGTAGCCATACCACGTTTACACCGATGAGGAGGATATTGAGAGTCATGCTCCTGGTGAGGAGAGCAAAGCCTTGTATGTTGGGACTCTGGCACACATGGCTGACTTCATGCTATGCTGCTTTTCCCGTGACCCTCGCGTTATACGCATATTAGGCAACACCAATTACTGGTTGTTCACCCTTCTCGATCCCCGCTACAAAGAGAATTTCCCATCTCTCATTCCTGTGGTGAAGAGGACAAGTAAAATGTTGCAATACCAGAAGGCCATTGTGGAAAAATTGCTCCACAAATTTACTAGTACGAAGTTCCTTGGCCACCCGAGCAGGGGAGACGAGGGGAACACACAGTAGTTCCAACAAAGGCAGGGCGACACTCTCCAAGGCCTGGGACAGTTTTATGACACCCTGCCAGCACCCTCACCCTGATGAGTGGCCTAGTGTAACAAGGAGGGAAAAGTTTTAGAAGATGGTAAAGGAGTATGTAGCTGACCGTGTCAACGTCCTCAGCGATCCCTCTGTGCCGTATAATTATAGGGTTGTCTAAGCTGGAAACGTGGCACAAACTGGCGCTCTACGCCTTGGAGGTGCTGGCCTGCCCTGGGGCCAGAGTTTTGTCAGAGAGGTTATTTAGTGCCGCTGGGGGCATAATTACTGATAAGCGCATCCGCCTGTCAACTGACAATACTGACAGGTTGACGCTTATCAAAATGAACAATGCCTGGATTGCCCCTGACTTCTTCTACTGCACCAGAGGAAAGCGGCTTAACATGAAGGAACCTTAAATCTGGCTTTTAGGGTGTACTGAATAAACTGTATAATCATGTACCCCTTCCTCTTTTCGTCCTCTTCCTCCATCAGATGAAACAGCTTATTAGGCTGCCCTCGAAGTCCACCAGCTGGGCTTGCACCCTAATTTTTTAGCCGGTCAGCTCACCAGCTGGGCCTGCAACATAATTTTTTGGCCTGTCAGCTCACCAGCAGGCCCCCAACCATAATGTTTTACACGCTCAGCTCACCAGCTGGGCCTGCAACATAGTTTTTTGGCCTGTCAGCTCACCAGCAGGCCCTCAACCATAGTGTTTTACATGCTCAGCTCTGCTATATGTCACTTCTAATGTTTCAGACGTTCAGCTAAGCGGCATGTCAAAAATCATTTTTAACACGCTCAGCACTGCTACATGTCACTTCTAATGTTTCAGACGTCCAGCTAAGCGGCATGTGTCCCTTAAATTTTTTTTCGGTCAGATCGGCAGTATAATGTCACTCTTGTCATTTTTTGGATGGTCTTCGCAGCAGCAGCATGTCACCCCTATTGTTTTTGAGTGTCAGCAGCAGACCATCAATGATAATTTTTCATGGGTGTGTCTGATGCCCTTCTTTATGTGTAATAAAGGGTGTATTGCAGTGCCTGATCCTTGTAATTTTTGACAGCCCTTTCCCTTAGTGCATAGGCTTAATGAGTGTCAGAGTCCCACAATTATACCACAATGTGAATAAGGCCCTCCTTCCTTTATATGATATACCGGTTGTATGGGAGTGCCTCATTCATGTCATTTTTGGCAGCACTTGCGCTTAACGTACAAGTAAATCTATGTTTCCCAACAATGTTTCCTGTAAAATCAATGTTATCTTGGGTTTTGGGGGGGTATTTTTGGTTATTCCGTAAAAGTGGCGTAATTGTCGGACATCATCTTTAATAGCAGCGACTTCGGTGTCCAAGATGCATCCAGACATCCTCCCCCTGCTGTTCCCTAACCATTTCTATGGTGTTTCCACCATTTTCTGACGTTTCCCTATGGACCAGACACCCTCCCCTCATCCGAGCAGGGGGTGCCTGGTCTTCTCCCATTGACTTCCATTATACTCGGGTGCTCGGCCGAGCACTCGAGCACCACCTAGTGTTCGGCCAGAGCATCCGAGCATCGGGGTGCTCAATCATCACTAATGAAGAGTATATGTACCAAGTTTGTAGGAGCCTATGAAGAACAAACAAAAAAAACTTTCACTTTTGCATATAGATTGGAGATTTTTTTATTCAAAGCTGTTTATATCCGTTCATTTTAGTTTATTTTGCCAAAATAATTTATTAGCATCTATAAATATAGTTTCAGTAACTTGCTAGTGACACTTTTTCGTTATGTTAGTCCTGAAATGCAACATTTTTTTAAGTTGTATAATATCACAGGGATAAAGAATTACTATTACATTTCTCATATATTGCAAAATGTTTTATTCAAGTAGATTAGTCAGACTTGAAACTAATGTCTTCAGTTTTCCATGTACAGAACCTAAACGCTGTCTGTTCAGAATAAATGTGTGTTATAGTATGTTGCTAACTGCATGACTGCTGATGCTTTATAAATATGTAACTTTTATTATTAACACGGAAACATATAAAATAATTGAATAACATTGAGCTATGCAATGAATTTCAGCTACCTTCAAGGACACTTTGTTCAATACCTTTGAATAATAGATTGACACGATATAAGGAAGTCATCTTGCACTAACATGGGTAGGTGTAACCACAAAGCATGCCTTACTATGACTTGTTAACATTTGCTCTAAATCTTGATTGATTTGTTTTATCTAGTTTATAGTATCTGTTATACCAGAATGAAATAACTAAATGTAATGCTTCAAATCTGCATACACAGGGGAAAAAAAAGTATTTGTACCCCTAGTTATGTAAATTTGCCATTTTTTAATGAAGAAGATAATACAAAACAAACCCAGAAAGCAAATTTGAGGTGAAATGCTAGCTCTTAATCTATATGTACTGGGTGCTACGTAAAATACAGTATTTTATGAAATGATTGGCAGCACTATCCATTGTGTTTATGGCAAGCTACAGTATATAAACATACTCTAAAAACCTCTTTAACCTTAGACATTAAAGGGGTTTTCCCATCTTGCTGATTCATCCTCACCTTTAGCAGCTCTGCTGAACACTTCCTGGTTTCCTGCTTCTAAGGCTGGGAGGGCTTAGGCAGTTTGAGTGAAGGCAAACCACACCTCCTTATGACATCACACTGAGAACTCAGTCCTTGCGTGCTCGTTCATGTGGATAGTATGAGTCATCAGTCTGGCATCCTGCAGTGTTTGTGAAGCACCTGCTTTCAGCTATGGAATCCTCACTCAGAGAGCCATGGTAAGTGAGCTAAGCAGACAGTAACAAGTGGCTCTCTTGCATACTAATATAGTTTTACACACCAAACATGTTTTATCTTTTACAAGCCCATTCTTACCATAAAAACAATAATTGTACTATTGTACATTGTCCCCAAAGCATGTTAGCTAGTAACCTAAAATATCACTATCCCCCAACCACCAGCACTGATGCAGATTTCTTTACATTATAGAGCTACTGCAGTTGTAAATACACTTTAGACCATGTATAGATACATATACAGATCTGCTATATATTCCTTCACCAATCCCTTCTAGCTCTATTGCTAAACAGCTTCCTATTCAGCTCTGCTACATAAGTCTTTCCCTCCCCCAATAGCTAAGTAACTTCTAACTTGGCTCTGCTACATATGTCTTCCCCTCCCCCAATAGCTAAGCAACTTCAAACTCAACTCTGCTACATCTGTCTTCAACTCCCCCAGTGGCTAAGCAACTTCAAACTTGGCTCTGCTATATCTGTCTTCACCTCCCCTACTTGCACTGTGTCTGAAAAGCTTTCTATTCAGCTCTGCTACATCTGTTTTCAACTCCCCCAGTGTCTAAGCAACTTCAAACTCGGCTCTGCTACATCTGTCTTCACCTCCCCCAACAGCTAAGCAACTTCAAACTCGGCCCTGCTACATATGTGTTCCCCTACCCTACTGGCACTGTGTCTGAAAAGCTTTCTATTCAGCTCTGCTACATCTGTCTTCAACTCCCCCAGTGTCTAAGCAACTTCAAACTCGGCTCTGCTACATCTGTCTTCACCCAATAGCTAAGCAACTTCAAACTTGGCTCTGCTACTTCTGTCGTCACCTCCCCAATAGCTAAGCAACTTCAAACTTGGCCCTGCTACATATGTGTTTCCCTACCCTACTTGCACTGTGTCTGAAAACTTTTCTATTCAGCCCTGCTACATCTGTCTTCAACTCCCCCAGTGGCTAAGCAACTTCAAACTTGGCTCTGCTACATCTGTCTTCACCTCCCCCAATAGCTAAGCAACTTCAAACTTGGCACTGCTACATCTGTCTTCACCTCCCCCAATAGCTAAGCAACTTCAAACTCACTACTGCTACATCTGTCCCAAAAGTGGCTAAGCAACTTCAAACTTGGCACTGCTACATCTGTCTTCACCCAATAGCTAAGCAACTTCAAACTCGGCTCTGCTACATCTGTCTTCACCTCCCCCAACAGCTAAAAAATCTTCAAACTCGGCTCTGCTACATATGTGTTCCCCTACCCTACTTGCACTGTGTCTGAAAAGCTTTCTATTCAGCTCTGCTACATCTTTCTTCAAGTCCCCCAATAGCCAAGCAACTTCTAAATCACCTCTGCTACATCTGTCTTCAAATCCTCCAGTGGCTATGGAAACTTCCAAATCAGCTCTGCTTTTTTAATTTGACTATGTAGGAAATTATATTTCTATTTTTTTTTACAGGAAATAAAATAAATACTACAGAGGATGAAAGAAATAGCCAGAAAAGCACATCCCGGACCACATTATTGTTTTCAAGGTGTTTTGAAAAAGAGACTCTGGTGACGTGCATTATTGCTCAAACGGATTACAGTAGAGATATAAATGATAACAAACCAAAGAATATATACCTATAATATAGATGACAATTTATCTTCTCAATTATTTAGTCAATTTTTTTTTTATAAATCTTTCAATTTTGAGATTTTATATTTGAATAAAACCATATTGGAATGCTTGTAAAATATTATTTATTATACCAAATAAATTAATTTTTTTATTTGATTGGTATTTAGTTATA
>ONZH01021834.1:0-34596 GCA_900303285.1 Rhinella marina
CTTAAATGTCCCTCTTTTTGACCTGGAGGATTAATGCAGAAGCTGCTCCTTACTGAGGTGTCTGTACCTGTATATTAGAGCAGAACTTCATTATTTGGTGCAATTTGGACCTTAAAATATCTAAAATTGCCGCAGGGGCTCCAGTAATTATGCTTTTTGCGGCGTTAGAGGCGTGGCCTAGTATGAAAAAAACTGCCGTGATGAGCGCCGCACACATTGTCCCTCTTTGCAATTTTTATAAGTTGGGAGGTATGCTCAATATCCTGACCCCAGACCAGGACTCCTCAATATCCTGACCCCCAGACCAGGACTCCTCAATATCCTGACCCCCAGACCAGGACTCCTCAATATCCTGACCCCCCGACCAGGACTCCTCAATATCCTGACCCCCCGACCAGGACTCCTCAATATCCCCCGACAGGACTCCTCAATATCCTGACCCCGACCAGGACTCCTCATATCCTGACCGCCCCGACCAGGACTCCTCAATATCCTGACCCCCCGACCAGGACTCCTCAATATCCTGACCCCCGACCAGGACTCCTCAATATCCTGACCCCCAGACCAGGACTCCTCAATATCCTGACCCCCCCCGACCAGGACTCCTCAATATCCCTGACCCCCCGACCCAGACCAGGACTCCTCAATATCCTGACCCCACCGACCAGGACTCCTCAATATCCTGACCCCCCCGACCAGGACTCCTCAATATCCTGACCCCCCCACCAGAGGACCCTCCTCAATATCCTGACCCCCCGACCAGGACTCCTCAATATCCTGACCCCCCCGACCAGGAACTCCTCAATATCCTGACCCCCCCGACCAGGACTCTCATATCCTGACCCCCCCGACCAGGACTCCTCAATTCCTGACCCCCCGACCCCGACCGGAACTCCTCAATATCCTGACCCCCCCCGACCAGGACTCCTCAATATCCTGACACCCCCCCCCCCCCGACCAGGACTCCTCAATATCCTGACACACCAGGACCCCCCCCCCCCCCAGACAGGACTCCTCAAATATCCTGACTTCCCCCGACCAGGACTCCTCAATATCCTGACCCCAGACCAGGACTCCTCAATATCCTGACCCCCAGACCAGGACTCCTCAATATCCTGACCCCCAGACCAGGACTCCTCATATCCTGACCCCCCGACCAAGGACTCCTCAATATCCTGACCCCCCAGACCAGGACTCCTCAATATCCTGACCCCCCGACCAGGACTCCTCATATCCTGACCCCACGACCAGGACTCCTCAATATCCTGACCCCCCGACCAGGACTCCTCAATATCCTGACCCCCCCGACCAGGACTCCTCAATATCCTGACACCCCCCCCCGACCAGGACTCCTCAATATCCTGACACCCCCCCCCGAACCAGGACTCCTCAATATCCTGACACCCCCCCCCCCCGACCAGGACTCCTCAATATCCTGACCCCCGACCAGGACTCCTCAATATCCTGACACCCCCCCCCGACCAGGACTCCTCAATATCCTGACCCCCCCGGACCAGGACTCCTCAAATATCCTGACCCCCCGACCAGGACTCCTCAATATCCTGACTCCCCCCCCCCGACCAGGACTCCTCAATATCCTGAACCCCCCCCCCCCGACCAGGACTCCTCAATATCCTGACCCCCCCGACCCAGGACTCCTCATATCCTGACCCCCCCCCCCCCCAAGGACTCCTCAATATCCTGACCCCCCCAGGACTCCTCAATATCCTGACCCCCCCGACCAGGACTCCTCAATATCCTGACCCCCCGACCAGGACTCCTCAGTATTGACTTCCCCCGACCAGGACTCCTCAATATCCTGACCCCCGACCCCCCCCGACCAGGACTCCTCAATATCCTGACCCCCCCCCCGACCAGGACTCCTCAATATCCTGACCCCCCGACACCCCGACCAGGACTCCTCAATATCCCTGACCCCCCCCCCCGACCAGGACTCCTCAATATCCTGACTTCCCCGACCAGGACTCCTCAATATCCTGTACATTCCCCTCCCCCACATTGTATGACCCCACACTGTGTGACCCCGGACTCTCCTCTCTTTGGCAGGATGGTGATTCTCAGGGAAAGTGGGGGCGTCGCCCCTCGCCGGCCGCTCCGGGTCGGATTTTATGACATTGAAGGGACACTTGGGAAGGGAAACTTTGCGGTGGTGAAACTGGCGCGGCACCGAGTGACCAACACCCAGGTACGTGGAGATGGGTGCTGCTGTGGGGGCGGAGCCTGTGGGCAGCGGCGGTCTCATGCCCCTCCTCCTCTTCATAGGTCGCCATTAAAATCATCGATAAAACACGACTGGACCGCGCCAATCTGGAGAAGATCTACAGGGAGGTCCAGATCATGAAGCGTCTGCGCCACCCCCACATCATCCGCCTCTACCAGGTGAGACCGCTGTGCCCGCACCGCCCCCCACATGACCCTCGCCCTATGATCTCTGTCCCGCAGCCCCCACATGACCCTCGCCCTATGATCCGCGGCCCTCGCATGACCCCCGCGGCCCTCACATGGCCCCCGCGGCCCTCACATGACCCGTCCCCCCCCATGACCCCCGCGGCCCTCACATGGCCCGCGGCCCTCACATGACCCGTCCCCCCCCATGACCCCCGCGGCCCTCACATGAACCCCCCCCCAATGACCCCCGCCCCGCGGCCCTCACATGACCCGTCCCCCCCCCATGACCCCCGCGGCCCTCACATGAACCCCCCCCCAATGACCCCCGCCCCGCGGCCCTCACATGACCCCCGCCCCCCCCATGACTCCCGGCCCGTGGCCCTCGCCCGCCATTATTCCTCCTCTCTTGTTGCAGGTGATGGAGACCAAGGACATGATCTACCTGGTGACAGAGTACGCCCGGAACGGGGAGTTATTTGGTGAGTGAGGATGCCGCTGGTCGCAGGTGGAGTGGACCTCATGTCCCATGTCTGCTCACCCTCTGCTCCTCCCACGTGTCCTGCAGATTACCTGACCACACGAGGACGTCTGTCCGAGGAAGAAGCCCGCGCCAAATTCCTGCAGATTCTGTGCGCCGTGGAATACTGCCACTCCCAGAACATCGTCCACCGCGACCTGAAGACCGAGAACCTGCTGCTGGGGGACAACATGGAGGTCAAACTGGCCGGTGAGTGAGGGGTGGTCAGCGGGTGGTCACAGTAGCGGGCAGAGTGAGTGGCCGCAGGGGCGGGCCGGGTGGGTGGACACAGGAGGGGGAACAGGGCCGGGTGGGTGGGTGGACATGGGGCCGGGTGGGTGGACGCGGGGGCAGTGCCGGGTGGGTGGACACAGGGGCGGGCCGGTCGGGTGGACACAGTAGCTGGGGCGGACCGGTCGGGTGGACACAGGAGCGGGGGCGGGCCGGGTGGGTGGACATGTTTTGGACACAGGAGTGGGCAGGGTAGGTGGACACAGGAGCGGGGGCAGGGCCGGGTGGGTGGACGCGGGGCAGTGCCGGGTGGGTGGACACAGGGGCGGGCCGGTCGGGTGGACACAGGAGCGGTGGCGGGCAGGGTGTCTGGACACAGGAGCGGGGGCAGGGCCGGGTGGGTAGACGCGGGGGCAGTGCCGGGTGGGTGGACACAGGGGCGGGCCGGTCGGGTGGACACAGTAGCTGGGGCGGACCGGTCGGGTGGACACAGGAGCCGGGGCGGGCCGGTCGGGTGGACACAGGAGCCGGGGCGGGCCGGTCGGGTGGACACAGGAGCCGGGGCGGGCCGGTCGGGTGGACACAGGAGCGGGGGCGGGCCGGTCGGGTGGACACAGGAGCGGGGGCGGGCCGGTCGGGTGGACACAGGAGCCGGGGCGGGCCGGTCGGGTGGACACAGGAGCCGGGGCGGGCCGGTCGGGTGGACACAGGAGCCGGGGCGGGCCGGTCGGGTGGACACAGGAGCCGGGGCGGGCCGGTCGGGTGGACACAGGAGCCGGGGCGGGCCGGTCGGGTGGACACAGGAGCCGGGGCGGGCCCGGTCGGGTGGACACAGGAGCCGGGGCGGGCCGGTCGGGTGGACACAGGAGCCGGGGCGGGCCAGTCGGGTGGACACAGGAGCCGGGGCGGGCAGGGTGTCTGGACACAGGAGCGTGGTCGGTTGGACACAGGAGCTGGGGCGGACCGGTCGGGTGGACACAGGAGCCGGGGCGGGCCGGTCGGGTGGACACAGGAGCGGGGGCAGGCAGGGTGTCTGGACACAGGAGCGAGGGCGAGCCGGTCGGGTGGACACAGGAGCCGGAGCGGGCCGGTCGGGTGGACACAGGAGCCGGAGCGGGCCGGTCGGGTGGACACAGGAGCCGGGGCGGGCCGGTCGGGTGGACACAGGAGCCGGGGCGGGCCGGTCGGGTGGACACAGGAGCCGGGGCGGGCCGGTCGGGTGGACACAGGAGCCGGGGCAGGGCTGGCGGTAACCGTCCGTTACTATTTCTCTGCAGATTTTGGATTTGGTAACTTCTATATGGAAGGTCGACCCCTGAACACCTGGTGTGGGAGCCCCCCGTACGCTGCGCCGGAGGTCTTCCAGGGAAAGGAGTATGAGGGCCCCCTACTGGATATCTGGGTGAGGACACGTGTGTAGCAGGACTCTGTGTGACATGTTACATATGTGTGCTGCCGCCGCTCTCTCATGCGCGGTCTCGTCTTCTCCGCAGAGTCTGGGGGTCGTCCTCTATGTTTTGCTTTGCGGGTCGTTTCCCTTTGATGGACCAAACCTGCCGATCCTGCGCCAGCGGGTCCTGGACGGACGCTTCCGAATCCCGTACTACATGTCCCAAGGTGAGGCACCCGCTAGTGGGGGTGCGGGGGAGGGGAGTACATGAAGAGCTTCCATGTTTTCCTACCTCCCGCTCTCCTCCTCTGTTTTTCCCCCTGCCCCTTCTCTCCTGTTATTTTCCCGCTCTCCTCGAGTACATACTCTCCTCCTTCTCTGTGTCTTTCCCGCTCTCCTCCTCCTCTGTGTTTTTCCCTCTCTCCTCCTCCTTCTCTGTGTTTTCCCGCTCTCCTCCTCCTTCTCTGTGTTTTTTCCGCTCTCCTCCTCCTTCTCTGTGTTTTTCCCGCTCTCCTCCTCCTTCTCTGTGTTTTTCCCGCTCTCCTCCTCCTTCTCTGTGTTTTTCCCGCTCTCCTCCTCCTTCTCTGTGTTTTTCCCGCTCTCCTCCTCCTTCTCTGTGTTTTTCCCGCTCTCCTCCTCCTTCTCTGTGTTTCCCCTCACCCCGCTCTCTTCCTCTATATTTTTCCCGCTCTCCTCTTCTGTGTTTTTCCCGCTCTCCTCCTCTGTGTTTTTCCCGCTCTCCTCCTCTTCTGTGTTTTTCCCGCTCTCCTCCTCCTCTGTGTTTTTCCCCGCTCTCCTCCTACTCCTGTGTTTTTCCCGCTCTCCTCCTCCTTCTCTGTGGTTTTCCCGCTCTCCTCCTCCTTCTCTGTGGTTTTCCCGCTCTCCTCCTCCTTCTCTGTGGTTTTCCCGCTCTCCTCGAGTACACACTCTCCTCATTCTCTGTGGTTTTCCCGCTCTCCTCCTTCTCTGTGTTTCCCCTCACCCCCGCTCTCTTCCTCTATGTTTTTCCCGCTGTCTTCCTCCTTCTCTGTGTTTTCCCGCTCTCCTCCTCCTTCTCTGTGTTTTTCCCGCTCTCCTCCTCCTTCTCTGTGTTTTTCCCGCTCTCCTCCTCCTTCTCTGTGTTTTTCCCCGCTCTCCTCCTTCTTCTGTGTTTTTTCCGCTCTCCTCCTCCTTCTCTGTGTTTTTCACGCTCTCCTCCTCCTTCTCTGTTTTTCACGCTCTCCTCCTCCTTCTCTGTGTTTTTCCCGCTCTCCTCCTCCTTCTCTGTGTTTTTCCCGCTCTCCTCCTCCTTCTCTGTGTTTTTCCCGCTCTCCTCCTCCTTCTCTGTGTTTTTCCGCTCTCCTCCTCCTTCTCTGTGTTTTTCACGCTCTCCTCCTCCTTCTCTGTGTTTTTCACGCTCTCCTCCTCCTTCTCTGTGTTTTTCCCACTCTCCTCCTCCTTCTCTGTGTTTTTCCTTCCGCCTCCTCCTCCTTCTCTGTGTTTTTCACGCTCTCCTCCTCCTTCTCTGTGTTTTTTCACGCTCTCCTCCTCCTTCTCTGTGTTTTTCACGCTCTCCTCCTCCTTCTCTGTGTTTTTCCACGCTCTCCTCCTCCTTCTCTGTGTTTTCACGCTCTCCTCCTCCTTCTCTGTGTTTTTTCACGCTCTCCTCCTCCTTCTCTGTGTTTTTCACGCTCTCCTCCTCCTTCTCTGTGTTTTTCACGCTCTCCTCCTCCTTCTCTGTGTTTTTCACGCTCTCCTCCTCCTTCTCTGTGTTTTTCACGCTCTCCTCCTCCTTCTCTGTGTTTTTCCGCTCTCCTCCTCCTTCTCTGTGTTTTTCACGCTCTCCTCCTCCTTCTCTGTGTTTTTCACGCTCTCCTCCTCCTTCTCTGTGTTTTTTCACGCTCTCCTCCTCCTTCTCTGTGTTTTTTCCGCTCTCCTCCTCCTTCTCTGTGTTTTTCACGCTCTCCTCCTCCTTCTCTGTGTTTTTCACGCTCTCCTCCTCCTTCTCTGTGTTTTTCACGCTCTCTCTCCTCCTTCTCTCCTCTCTGTGTTTTTTCCGCTCTCCTCCTCCTTCTCTGTGTTTTTTTTCCTCTCTCCTGTGTTTTACGCTCTCTCCTCCTTCTCTGTGTTTTTCACGCTCTCCTCCTCCTTCTCTGTGTTTTTCACGCTCTCCTCCTCCTTCTCTGTGTTTTTTTCCGCTCTCCTCCTCCTTTCTCTGTGTTTTTCACGCTCTCTCCTCCTCCTTCTCTGTGTTTTTCCGCTCTCCTCCTCCTTCTCTGTTTTTTTTCACGCTCTCCTCTCCTCCTTCTCTGTGTTTTTCACGCTCTCCTCCTCCTTCTCTGTGTTTTTCACGCTCTCCTCCTTCTCTGTGTTTTTCACGCTCTCTCTGTGTTTTCTCCTCCTCTCTGTGTTTTTCACGTTTTTCACGCTCTCCTCCTCCTTCTCTGTGTTTTCACGCTCTCCTCCTCCTTCTCTGTGTTTTTCACGCTCTCCTCCTCCTTCTCTGTGTTTTTCACGCTCTCCTCCTCCTTCTGTGTTTTTCACGCTCTCCTCCTCCTTCTCTGTGTTTTTTCACGCTCTCCTCCTCCTTCTCTGTGTTTTTCACGCTCTCCTCCTCCTTCTCTGTGTTTTTTCACGCTCTCCTCCTCCTTCTCTGTGTTTTTCCGCTCTCCTCTCCTTCTCTGTGTTTTTCACGCTCTCCTCCTCCTTCTCTGTGTTTTTCACGCTCTCCTCCTCCTTCTCTGTGTTTTTCACGCTCTCCTCCTCCTTCTCTGTGTTTTTCACGCTCTCCTCCTCCTTCTCTGTGTTTTCACGCTCTCCTCCTCCTTCTCTGTGTTTTCACGCTCTCCTCCTCCTTCTCTGTGTTTTTCACGCTCTCCTCCTCCTTCTCTGTGTTTTTCACGCTCTCCTCCTCCTTCTCTGTGTTTTTCACGCTCTCTCTCTCCCTCCTTCTCTGTGTTTTTCACGCTCTTCCTCCTCCTTCTCTGTGTTTTTCACGCTCTCCTCCTCCTTCTCTGTGTTTTTCACGCGCTCCCTCCTCCTTTCTCCTGTTGTTTTTCAACGCTCTCCTCCTCCTTCTCTGTGTTTTTCACGCTCTCGCTCCTCCTTCTCTGTGTTTTTCACGCTCTCCTCCTCCTTCTCTGTGTTTTTAACGCTCTCCTCTCCTTCTCTTGTGTTTTTTCACGCTCTCCTCCTCCTTCTCTGTGTTTTTTCCGCTCTCCTCTCCTTCTCTGTGTTTTCACGCTCTCCTCCTCCTTCTCTGTGTTTTTCCGCTCTCCTCCGCTTCTCTGTGTTTTTCCACGCTCTCTCCTCCTTCTCTGTGTTTTTCCGCTCTCTCTCCTTCTCTGTGTTTTTCACGCTCTCCTCCTTCTTCTCTGTGTTTTTCCCTCAACCTCGCTCTCTTCCTCTGTGTTTTTTCACGCTCTCCTCCTCCTTCTCTGTGTTTTTCACGCTCTCCTCCTCCTTCTCTGTGTTTTTCACGCTCTCCTCCTCCTTCTCTGTTTTCACGCTCTCCTCCTCCTTCTCTGTGTTTTTCACGCTCTCCTCCTCCTTCTCTGTGTTTTTCCCGCTCTCCTCCTCCTTCTCTGTGTTTTTCCCGCTCTCCTCCTCCTTCTCTGTGTTTTTTCCCGCTCTCCTCCTCCTTCTCTGTGTTTTTCACGCTCTCCTCCTCCTTCTCTGTGTTTTTCACGCTCTCCTCCTCCTTCTCTGTGTTTTTCACGCTCTCCTCCTCCTTCTCTGTGTTTTTCACGCTCTCCTCCTCCTTCTCTGTGTTTTTCACGCTCTCCTCCTCCTTCTCTGTGTTTTTCACGCTCTCCTCCTCCTTCTCTGTGTTTTTCACGCTCTCCTCCTCCTTCTCTGTGTTTTTCACGCTCTCCTCCTCCTTCTCTGTGTTTTTCACGCTCTCCTCCTCCTTCTCTGTGTTTTTCCGCTCTCCTCCTCCTTCTCTGTGTTTTTTCCGCTCTCCTCCTCCTTCTCTGTGTTTTTCACGCTCTCCTCCTCCTTCTCTGTGTTTTTCCCGCTCTCCTCCTCCTTCTCTGTGTTTTTCACGCTCTCCTCCTCCTTCTCTGTGTTTTTCACGCTCTCCTCCTCCTTCTCTGTGTTTTTCACGCTCTCCTCCTCCTTCTCTGTGTTTTTCACGCTCTCCTCCTCCTTCTCTGTGTTTTTCACGCTCTCCTCCTCCTTCTCTGTGTTTTTCACGCTCTCCTCCTCCTTCTCTGTGTTTTTTCCGCTCTCCTCCTCCTTCTCTGTGTTTTTTCCGCTCTCCTCCTCCTTCTCTGTGTTTTTCCCGCTCTCCTCCTTCTTCTCTGTGTTTTTCCCTCACCCCCGCTCTCTTCCTCTATGTTTTTCCCGCTCTCCTCCATGTTGACGCCTGTGCTGTGCCCTCAGACTGCGAGTCTCTGCTGCGCCGGATGCTGGTAGTGGACCCAGGGAAGCGGCTGAGCATTGCACAGATCAGACAGCACCGGTGGCTCCAGGGCGTGGCCCCTCAGCAGCTGCTTCTGCACACTGATTTCCTTGCCCCCCAGCCCAGTGGACCAGTCCTGGCCATCATGCAGAGTCTGGGCATTGACAGAGAGCGCACCCTGCAGGTGAGTAGTGGTACAGCCTGTCCAGCAGGGCCCCTGAGGGCAGCTCCGTGTCTGGGGGTGACTCTTCTTCTCTTGGTTCTCAGGCTCTACAGAACGACACGTATGATCACTATGCCGCCATCTACTACCTCCTGGTGGAGCGGCTGCAGGAGTCGCGGTTTGGGCAGCCCCCAGAAGCCAGAGCTTCAGACTGTGTGAAGGTGAGGACTGTGGGGAGGGTATGAGGGGCGATGTGGGGTGTCTGCCCCCTGGTGGCAGCGCTGACTCAGGATCTCCTCTCCCCACAGGCTCCCCTCTCCTCCACTGCATCTCCTCTCCTGTGTCAGCCACAGGCAGCAGTGGCAGATTATGATTGTGAGCTCAGCGGTCCACTGCAGGTAAGAAAAAAATCCACACTTGTACTGGCACACACTCCCACTATAGATGTACTGGCACACACTCATACTATATATAGATGTACTGGCACACACTCGCACTATATATAGATGTACTGGCACACACTCCCACTATAGATGTACTGGCACACACTCATACTATATATAGATGTACTGGCACACACTCGCACTATATATAGATGTACTGGCACACACTCGCACTATATATAGATGTACTGGCACACACTCACACTATATATAGATGTACTGGCACACACTCGCACTATATATAGATGTACTGGCACACACTCACACTGTATATAGATGTACTGGCACACACTCACACTGTATATAGATGTACTGGCACACACTCGCACTATATATAGATGTACTGGCACACACTCACACTATATATAGATGTACTGGCACACACACACTATATATAGATGTACTGGCACACACTCGCACTATATATAGATGTACTGGCACACACTCACACTGTATATAGATGTACTGGCACACACTCCACACTGTATATAGATGTACTGGCACACACTCGCACTATATATAGATGTACTGGCACACACTCACACTGTATATAGATGTACTGGCACACACGCACTACATATAGATGTACTGGCACACACTGACACTATATATAGATGTACTGGCACACACTGACACTATATATAGATGTACTGGCACACACTGACACTATATATAGATGTACTGGCACACACTCGCACTATATATAGATGTACTGGCACACACTCACACTGTATATAGATGTACTGGCACACACTCACACTGTATATAGATGTACTGGCACACACTCGCACTATATATAGATGTACTGGCACACACTCACACTGTATATAGATGTACTGGCACACACGCACTACATATAGATGTACTGGCACACACTGACACTATATATAGATGTACTGGCACACACTGACACTATATATAGATGTACTGGCACACACTGACACTATATATAGATGTACTGGCACACACGTTTATATAGATGTACTGGCACACACTCGCACTATATATAGATGTACTGGCACACACACTGTATATAGATGTACTGGCACACACTCACACTATATATAGATGTACTGGCACACACTCGCACTATATATAGATGTACTGGCACACACTCACACTGTATATAGATGTACTGGCACACACGCACTACATATAGATGTACTGGCACACACTCACAATGTATATAGATGTACTGGCACACACTCGCACTATATATAGATGTACTGGCACACACTCATACTATATATAGATGTACTGGCACACACTGACACTATATATAGATGTACTGGCACACACACACACTATATATAGATGTACTGGCACACACACACACACTATATATAGATGTACTGGCGCACACACACACACTATATATAGATGTACTGGCACACACTCACACTCACACTATATATAAATGTACTGGCACACACTCGCATATAGATGTACTGGCACACACTCACACTGTATATAGATGTACTGGCACACACACTATATATAGATGTACTGGCACACACACACTATATATAGATGTACTGGCACACACTCACTATATATAGATGTACTGGCACACACTCACACTCACACTATATATAAATGTACTGGCACACACTCGCATATAGATGTACTGGCACACACTCACACTGTATATAGATGTACTGGCACACACACTATATATAGATGTACTGGCACACACACACTATATATAGATGTACTGGCACACACTCACTATATATAGATGTACTGGCACACACTCACACTCACACTATATATAAATGTACTGGCACACACTCACACTATATATAAATGTACTGGCACACACTCACTCGTGTATATAGATGTACTTACATAAAATCTCCTTAAACAGATAAATACATGCATCCTTGCACATGCATGCACATTTGTGTTTTTTACTCACGTGTATACATACTCATATAGATACAGATGTGATGTCACATTTTCTGACATACGTGTTCCATCACACGCATAAAAGCTAACGTAGACTTACACCTTCACATATACATGGACACTGTGGTTGGCGTGCAGAGACCTGACTCTTGTGCTCTTGTCTGACAGTCTCTGCTGTACCTGGGGGAGCCGTCTGTTCTTGGGGCCCCTATTTCGGCCCCTCGCCCTCCGCTGCAGGAGTCTTCGTTGCTTGAGGAGCCGCAGTTGTATGAGCAGACCCTGAAGAGCAGACATCCGCGGCCGGCAGCGCCAGGTAGATGGCAGCTGCTGGATACCTCTGTGCTGCTTGTTGTCTGGCTGTGCCGTGCGCTCACTGACTTCTCCTCCGCAGATATTCTGGTTTCCTCCACGTCTTCCCCGTGTCACAGTCTGGAGAACTGTCTGCGGCCGTCCTGTGAGCCGCGCTCTACGGCGCCCCTCAGTGCCCAGTCAGCGACTCCTGTCCTACAGCATCAGGAAAACCCCTCCCCCAACTGTCTGCTGCCCGTCACCTTCCAGGAGGGGCGCCGAGCGTCCGACACCTACCTGACACAAGGTCAGTGCCTGCTGGGTGTGTGCCGACGTGGCACACGTATGATGTATGTATGATCCATGTGTACATACATGACACACCCAGTGCTGCAGTACATTAACCCTTCGTACTTGTTTTCAGGAGCCAGTGCCCTTCGTCAGCTCCGGAGGTCTGTTCGAGTCCGTGGTCTCCTGTGTCTCAGTAAGCTTCGTCATCGAGGGCGACGCTCTGCAGACACCACTCATGGTTCTGGAGACTCCCCAGGGTTCCTGCTGGATGTCCTGCAGCAGCAGAGGTAAGTGGCCACTGCTGAAGACTGTTCCCAGCAGCCACGAGTCGGGAGTCTCATCATTGTGTCTGTCTTCCTGCAGGCTGCTACAGATTTCCATCTGCCCTCCTGCCACCTCCGCTCCGGGCCCCAAGACGTCTGCAGATTGCTACTTGGAGCCCAAGTTTCTCACAGAAGCTCATGTGTGGCCCTCGACTGTGGACTGTGGGTCCCCCACTGTGCAGTGAATGGTGGGGGGTGTAGTAGGCATCTTAGACTTTACCTCGTACCTGCTCCTGGGCGGAGGGCCTTGCAATATATCACATGCACAAAAGGGTCCCTGTCCCTGGAGGGGTCCGCACAGCACTGACCGGGACGAAGCAATAATCACAAGCACAGAACAAACCCGCGACTTGTCTCCTCCTTAGTGTTTACTGTATGTAGCAAGGGCCACTATGACACCACCATGTGCGCTGGAAGTATGACGTGGACTGCTGGCCGCCATGTGTGCTGGAAGTATGACCTGTGGACCGCTGACCGCCATGTCACTGCGATGTGCACTGGAAGTATGACCTGTGGACCGCTGACCGCCATGACACTATGATGTGCACTGGAAGTATGACCTGTGGACCGCTGACCGCCATGACACTATGATGTGCACTGGAAGTATGACGTGTGGACCGCTGGCCGCCGTTACAGTGTTGTCGCTGGAAGTATGTGTGGATCTTAGAACGCTGCTAATTCATCAGTTGAATCTTCATGTTCCCAAACCTCCTCAACGGTGTCACGCTGTAACTTGTCCTCTTTCCCTATGCCAGATGTCCACGGCTGTCCCCTGTACTCCTTGTCATCTGTCCCTTCCCCAATACCTGACCTCCATGACTGCTTCGTCTTCTCTTTTTCCTCCATATACCTGACCTCCATGGCTGCCTCTCCTTTGTCCCATCCCTGACCCCCCCGTGGCTGCCTCTCCTGTTTCTCCTCTGCCATACCTGACCCCCATGGCTGCCTCTTCTCCTTTGTCCCCTCCACCGTACCGGACCCCCGTGGCTGCCTCTCCTCCTTTGTCCTCTCCACCGTACCTGACCCCTGTGGCTGCCTCTTCTCCTTTGTCCCCTACACCGTACCTGACCCCCGTGGCTGCCTCTCCTCCTTTGTCCCCTCCACGGTACCTGACCCCCGTGGCTGCCTCTCTTTTGTCCCCTCCGCCGTACCGGACCTCCGTTGCTGCCTCTCCTCCTTTGTCCCCCTCCACCGTACCTGACCTCCGTTGCTGCCTCTCCTCCTTTGTCCCCTCCGACGTCCCTGACCTCTGTGGCTGCCTCTCTTTTGTCCCCTCCACCGTACCTGACCCCCGTGGCTGCCTCTCTTTTGTCCCCTCCGCCGTACCTGACCCCCGTTGCTGCCTCTCCTCCTTTGTCCCCTCCGACGTCCCTGACCTCTGTGGCTGCCTCTCTTTTGTCCCCTCCACCGTACCTGACCCCCGTGGCTGCCTCTCTTTTGTCCCCTCCACCGTACCTGACCCCCGTTGCTGCCTCTCCTTTGTCCCCTCCACCGTACCTGACCCCCGTGGCTGCCTCTCTTTTGTCCCCTCCACCGTACCTGACCCCTGTGGCTGCCTCTTCTCCTTTGTCCCCTACACCGTACCTGACCCCCGTGGCTGCCTCTCCTCCTTTGTCCCCTCCACGGTACCTGACCCCCGTGGCTGCCTCTCTTTTGTCCCCTCCGCCGTACCGGACCTCCGTTGCTGCCTCTCCTCCTTTGTCCCCCTCCACCGTACCTGACCTCCGTTGCTGCCTCTCCTCCTTTGTCCCCTCCGACGTCCCTGACCTCTGTGGCTGCCTCTCTTTTGTCCCCTCCACCGTACCTGACCCCCGTGGCTGCCTCTCTTTTGTCCCCTCCGCCGTACCTGACCCCCGTTGCTGCCTCTCCTCCTTTGTCCCCTCCGACGTCCCTGACCTCTGTGGCTGCCTCTCTTTTGTCCCCTCCACCGTACCTGACCCCCGTGGCTGCCTCTCTTTTGTCCCCTCCACCGTACCTGACCCCCGTTGCTGCCTCCTCTTTGTCCCCTCCACCGTACCTGACCCCCGTGGCTGCCTCTCCTCCTCTGAGGGGTTGTGTGTTGAGTATTTTCCTGCGTGGTTGCAGGACTGAAGGACACTAACGGGTCAATGACTCATTTCTACTGAGAAAAGAAACTAAATAAATTATTTTTCATACATGATGGGAGTGATTGCTGTATTCTGCAAACCCCCTAGAAAAAAAAAACTTCAACAAAATTGCCATGAAGGTTTTGTAGCTAAGGGCCGGGCCCCTCGGATCCATGAGGCTTTGTGTTTCCTGTGCTGGGCTCCAGAGCTTGGGTGGGGTAGGCCTCGTGTACAATGGTCCACCAGTCCGACATTTGTCCCTCAGACACGCCCCATCCTTGGCCTCATGCACACGACCGTGGTTTCAGTGCTGTCCACATCCGTGTGGATCGTCTGCAGGCCACAAAAAAATAGAATGTCCTATTGACCATTTTGTGGACAGGGCAGGATGTGCTGATCCGCAACGTGGAGCTCAAAAACAGCAACGGTGGTGTGCACGAGGCCTGTAGAGACATCAGGGTTTTAGGGTGTGCTGAAATGTCATAAACTCCAACAGTGGTCGGTCAGAGCTGGGGTCCACCTTTTGACCCCATCACCCCCATACATGTTGGGTTTGGCCATGAGAGCATCTGTTGTCAATCACCAGAGGGGGGAAGTCTCTTCCAGGCGCCTCTATCTCCAGTGAGACGGTCGCCATGCTGAAACCCTACAGCCCGAAGCTGATTGACATCTGCCGGTTGGAAAGAGATGGAGGTCGCCATACACATTAGAGACCAAAACTGCTGACTTCAGTGGACCATCTAATGTGTATGGAGGCCGTCCAACTCTGTCCTGATGTCTGCATGGCACCTCTCCTGCCAAGTCCCATGCAGCCAGTTGGCACAACGTTGTGTTATGAGGGTATCGGGAACTCTCAGACCCCAATGCAAATTCTGTACCAAGGCTTCCCAACTGCTTGCCAGGTACAGGACTTCAGCCCTCCTGTGAGTAGAAGACGAGGCGGGTGCCCAGGAGGTGCCCGCAGCCCCTATAGTTACCATACTACCTCTAATCAGGTTTGATTCTGGAGGGGTATGAAGGAAGGAGGTGTCAGGATCCAGTCTCAATCATATAAACCCAGCTCCTCTGGTACCGGTCCATTACTGGAACCTTCTCAGAGGTGTCACCGTTACTACATCATGGATCTGCGGCAGGTATCACCTTCGACCCTGTCCTGTATAGGTGATAATGCAGCTGCTATGGGACTATGTAGAGTAGGGCCCCTGCTTAGTTTGGCCCCCTGCATACAGACGGACACACAGCGCTGATATCAGGTTATCTTTATTTCTGGTTTGGCCCTCTGTCTGTACATCGGGGACAGCAGCAGCTCGGGGTAGACAGTAGGGTGGGAGGTATGGAAGGGAGGAGGCTAGTTTAGGAAGAGGGAGCGGAGGTGGGCTTCTCCTCGCGGGATACAGGGATTGGTCTCTCGCTGTGGCTGGAATCCAGATTGGAATGCAGTTTGGGACCGGAGAAGGTCAAGATGCCGTCAGCAGAGAGGGAGCAGCTGACTGAGGACTGGTCCAAGCTTGGTGGAAGGCGATAACGGCGGTGGAACTCCCGGGAGATGTATCCATGATCGTCCTGAACACAAACAGCATGTAGTCACCATCTCTGCCATACATGTCAACAACATGAGCGCCATACAGGGCCTGAACGTGAATACCTTGTCAATACAAGACAAATCCGAATTGCATCTGACCTATGAGCGCCGTCCCGTGATTGTGAAGAGATCACATGTATGTTACATGCCTATACCTCTGTCAACTGGATCACTAGGGGCATCTGCTCAAACATCAGAGGTTCTACCCATCACTCCACCCATCAGAGGTTCTACCCTGTGGACACATCCATCACTCCACCCATCAGGTGATCTACCCTGTGGACACATCAATCACCCATCACTCCACCCATCAGGTGTTCTACCCTGTGGACACATCAATCATCCATCACTCCACCCATCAGAGGTTCTACCCTATGGACACATCAATCATCCATCACTCCACCCATCAGAGGATCTACTGTGTGGACACATCAATCATCCATCACTCCACCCATCAGAGGTTCTACCCTGTGGACACATCCATCACTCCACCCATCAGAGGATCTACCCTGTGGACACATCCATCACTCCACCCATCAGGTGTTCTACCCTGTGGACACATCAATCATCCATCACTCCACCCATCAGAGGTTCTACCCTATGGACACATCAATCATCCATCACTCCACCCATCAGAGGATCTACTGTGTGGACACATCAATCATCCATCACTCCACCCATCAGAGGATCTACTGTGTGGACACATCAATCATCCATCACTCCACCCATCAGAGGATCTACCGTGTGGACACATCAATCATCCATCACTCCACCCATCAGAGGATCTACCCTGTGGACACATCAATCATCCATCACTCCACCCATCAGAGGATCTACCCTGTGGACACATCAATCATCCATCACTCCACCCATCAGAGGATCTACCCTGTGGACACATCAATCATCCATCACTCCACCCATCAGAGGATCTACCCTATGAACACATCAATCATCCATCACTCCACCCATCAGAGGATCTACTGTGTGGACACATCAATCATCCATCACTCCACCCATCAGAGGATCTACCGTGTGGACACATCAATCATCCATCACTCCACCCATCAGAGGATCTACCCTGTGGACACATCAATCATCCATCACTCCACCCATCAGAGGATCTACCCTGTGGACACATCAATCATCCATCACTCCACCATCAGAGGATCTACCCTGTGGACACATCAATCATCCATCACTCCACCCATCAGAGGTTCTACCCTATGAACACATCAATCATCCATCACTCCACCCATCAGAGGTTCTACCCTGTGGACACATCCATCACTCCACCCATCAGGTGTTCTACCCTGTGGACACATCAATCATCCATCACTCCAGCCATCAGAGGTTCTACCCTATGGACACATCAATCATCCATCACTCCACCCATCAGAGGATCTACTGTGTGGACACATCAATCCATCATCATCCATCACTCCACCCATCAGAGGATCTACTGTGTGGACACATCAATCATCCATCACTCACCCATCAGAGGTTCTACCCTGTGGACACATCCATCACTCCACCCATCAGAGGATCTACCCTGTGGACACATCCATCACTCCACCCATCAGGTGTTCTACCCTGTGGACACATCAATCATCCATCACTCCACCCATCAGAGGTTCTACCCTATGAACACATCAATCATCCATCACTCCACCCATCAGAGGATCTACCCTATGAACACATCAATCATCCATCACTCCACCCATCAGAGGATCTACTGTGTGGACACATCAATCATCCATCACTCCACCCATCAGAGGATCTACTATGTGGACACATCAATCATCCATCACTCCACCCATCAGAGGATCTACTATGTGGACACATCAATCATCCATCACTCCACCCATCAGAGGATCTACCGTGTGGACACATCACCCACCTGTCTTTCACTGTGTTTTCCATGGATCTCCACAAAGTCATCCTGAAGTTTGACTGTCAGATCCTCAGGAGAAAAATGCTTTACGTCCAAGCTAATGATAAAACGGTCGCGGTCTGAGCGCACCTGTAATGAGAGACACAGAGCTCATCCATCCGGCCAGCCGCCATCTTACCGGCAGCTGACTCATGGATATCACCAGATGTAAGGTATAACCAGCTGGAGTGAATATTTCTAGGATGTGAGAAGATTTCCTGACATAGAATGAGTGGACAATTCATGGAGCGGTTCTAGAGTTACCACTAATATCAGAAGGAAAAGGACAGAAGACCGAAAGGTCCAGGCTCAGCTGGAGATAACTAAGACAGGCAATAATAGACTATAGGGAGTCAGGAGGCTTTCAGGGTATGCTGGGGTTTGGTATTGTAATACAGCCCCATGTTGGAGACCACAGACCTAAAGGAACCTCCACACATAAGGATTCTACTGGTAGAAGGATTTGTATATTTTAGTGACCACATATTGTACTGATTTGTGGCTGGTCGCCCTCACCTCAGAGATGCCAGAGTCCATATATCCCCTGAAGAGGCTCTGCCTGTAGTAAGGGCTGATGGTGGAGGAGAAGAATGGGTACAGGTCATAATCAAACAGCCCATCTCCGAAGATCTGGTCAAAGACGCGGTTGGGATAGAAGGGGCCCAGGGCACGCTTGAACCAAGGGTGCTGAATAGTGATGTCCATGGTTGAGACGTGAAGCCAGACACAGACCTATGTGCCACAATGAGCAGCCAAACCTTTATATACCAGACGAAGTGAAGGGGATCACACTTTCACATGGGGAGGGATTACATAGAGCCATCCAGAGAGACATGACTTCATCCACAACCAACCGTCAGCAAATTTCTCTGTCTGACCCGGGGCACAATGTCTGCCCAGCTGGTTTCTCCTGTGCCAGCAAAATTCCTAAATTACTGCACGGGGGTCACAATGGTAAAGTTACAGGAAGCTAAAAATATGAAGGAGATGGTGGAATAATTGATAAAGTGAACTACAGGACAGGAAACAAGCTCAGATATCACAGGATCAGATCTCACAGATACTGGTACATCATTAGAAACCAAAATCAGATCTCATAGATACAGATACATCCTGAGGAACCCAGATCAGATCTCATAGATACAGATACATCATGAGGAGCCCAGATCAGATCTCACAGATACTGGTACATCATTAGAAACCAAAATCAGATCTCATAGATACAGATACATCCTGAGGAACCCAGATCAGATCTCATAGATACAGACACATCATGAGGAGCCCAGATCAGATCTCATAGATACAGATACATCATGGGAAACCCAGATCAGATCTCGTATATACAGATACATCCTGAGGAGCCAAGATCAGATCTTATAGATGCAGATACATCATGAGGAACCCAGATCAGATCTCATAGATACAGAATCAGATACATCCTGAGGAGCCCAGATCAGATCTTATAGATACAGATACATCCTGAGGAACCCAGAAGAGATCTCGTATATACAGATACATCCTGAGGAGCCAAGATCAGATCTTATAGATACAGATACATCATGGGGAACCCAGAAGAGATCTCGTATATACAGATACATCCTGAGGAACCCAGAAGAGATCTCGTATATACAGATACATCCTGAGGAGCCAAGATCAGATCTTATAGATACAGATACATCCTGAGGAGCCTAGATCAGATGTTATAGATACAGATACATCCTGAGGAACCCAGAAAAGATCTCATAGATACAGATATATCACGAGGAATCCGGATCAGATCTTATAGATACAGATACATCATTAGGAACCAAAATCAGATCTCATAGATACAGGTACATCCTGAGGAACCCAGAAAAGATCTCATAGATACAGATACATCCTGAGGATCCCAGATCAGATCTTATAGATATAGATACATCCTGAGGATCCCAGATCAGATCTTATAGATATAGATACATCATGAGGAGCCCAGATCAGATCTTATAGATACAGATACATCATGAGGAGCCCAGATCAGATCTTATAGATACAGATACAGCACGAGGAACCCAGATCAGATCTTATAGATACAGATACATCATGAGGAACCCAGATCAGATCTCATAGATACAGATACATCCTGAGGAACCCAGATCAGATCCTATAGATACAGATATATCACGCACGAGGAACCCAGATCAGATCTTATAGATACAGATATATCACGCACAAGGAACCCAGATTAGATCTTATAGATACAGATACATCCTGAGGAACCCAGATCAGATCTTATAGATACAGATACATCCTGAGGAACCCAGATCAGATCTTATAGATACAGACACATCATGAGGAGCCCAGAAGAGATCTTGTATATACAGATACATGCTGAGGAGCCAAGATCAGATCTTATAGATACAGATACAGCACGAAGGACCCAGATCAGATCTCATAGATACAGATACATCCCGAGGAACCCAGAAGAGATCTCATAGATACAGATATATCACGCACGATGAACCCAGATCAGATCTCATAGATACAGATACATCCTGAGGAACCCAGAAGAGATCTTGTATATACAGATACATGCTGAGGAGCCAAGATCAGATCTTATAGATACAGATACAGCACGAAGGACCCAGATCAGATCTCATAGATACAGATACATCCCGAGGAACCCAGAAGAGATCTCATAGATACAGATATATCACGCACGAGGAACCCAGATTAGATCTTATAGATACAGATACATCATGAGGAACCCAGATCAGATCTCATAGATACAGATACATCCTGAGGAACCCAGATCAGATCTCATAGATACAGAATCAGATACATCCTGAGGAACCCAGATCAGATCTTATAGATACATCCTGAGGAACCCAGATCAGATCTTATAGATATAGATACATCCTGAGGAACCCAGATCAGATCTTATAGATACAGATACATCATGAGGAGCCCAGATCAGATCTTATAGATACAGATACATCCTGAGGAGCCCAGATCAGATCTTATAGATACAGATACATCCTGAGGAGCCCAGATCAGATCTTATAGATACAGATACATCATGAGGAGCCCAGATCAGATCTTATAGATACAGATACATCCTGAGGAGCCCAGATCAGATCTTATAGATACAGATACATCCTGAGGAACCCAGATCAGATCTTATAGATACAGATACATCATGAGGAGCCCAGATCAGATCTTATAGATACAGATACATCCTGAGGAGCCCAGATCAGATCTCATAGATACAGATACATCCCGAGGAACCCAGAAGAGATCTCATAGATACAGATATATCACGCACGAGGAACCCAGATTAGATCTTATAGATACAGATACATCATGAGGAACCCAGATCAGATCTCATAGATACAGATACATCCTGAGGAACCCAGATCAGATCTCATAGATACAGAATCAGATACATCCTGAGGAACCCAGATCAGATCTTATAGATACAGATACATCATGAGGAACCCAGATCAGATCTCATAGATACAGACACATCCTGAGGAACCCAGATCAGATCTCATAGATACAGAATCAGATACATCCTGAGGAACCCAGATCAGATCTTATAGATACATCCTGAGGAACCCAGATCAGATCTTATAGATATAGATACATCCTGAGGAACCCAGATCAGATCTTATAGATACAGATACATCCTGAGGAGCCCAGATCAGATCTTATAGATACAGATACATCCTGAGGAACCCAGATCAGATCTTATAGATACAGATACATCATGAGGAGCCCAGATCAGATCTTATAGATACAGATACATCGTGAGGAGCCCAGATCAGATCTTATAGATATAGATACATCCTGAGGAACCCAGATCAGATCTTATAGATATAGATACATCCTGAGGAACCCAGATCAGATCTTATAGATACAGATACATCATGAGGAGCCCAGATCAGATCTTATAGATATAGATACATCACGAGGAGCCCAGATCAGATCTTATAGATACAGATACATCGTGAGGAGCCCAGATCAGATCTTATAGATATAGATACATCCAGAGGAGCCCAGATCAGATCTTATAGATACAGATACATCCTGAGGAACCCAGATCAGATCTTATAGATATAGATACATCCTGAGGAACCCAGATCAGATCTTATAGATATAGATACATCCTGAGGAACCCAGATCAGATCTTATAGATACAGATACATCATGAGGAACCCAAATCAGATCTTATAGATATAGATACATCACGAGGAGCCCAGATCAGATCTTATAGATACAGATACATACCTCCCAAGTGTCCCTCTTTTGGAGGGACAGTCCCTCATTTTGACCTAAGTCCCTCTGTCCCTCTTTGATCCTTAAATGTCCCTCTTTTTGACCTGGAGAATTAATGCATAAATTTACATTAATATATTTACTAAATTGCCCCTTACTAAACTATCTGTTTGGTTTCTACCTGTCTATTAGACAATAACTTCATAATTTGGACCTTAAAATATCTATAATCTGATGATTTATGTACTAATATTTTTATGGACATTGAAGCGCAAGAAAAAAAAAGGCTGCAGGGGCTACAGTAATTATGATTGGGTGGAGTTAGAGGCGTGGCCTAGTATAAAAAAACTGCCGCGATGAGCGCCACACATATTGTCCCTCTTTGCAATTTTCAAAAGTTGGGAGGTATGCAGATACATCCTGAGGAGCCTAGATCATATCTTATAGATACAGATACATCCTGAGGAACCCAGAAAAGATCTCATAGATACAGATATATCTCGAGGAATCCAGATCAGATCTTATAGATACAGATACATCATGAGGCGCTGAGATCAGATCTCATAGATACAGATACATCATTAGGAACCAAAATCAGATCTTATAGATACAGATACATCCTGAGGAACCCAGAAAAGATCTCCTAGATACAGATACATCCTGAGGATCCAAGATCAGATCTTATAGATACAGATACAGCACGAAGGACCCAGATCAGATCTCATAGATAGAGATACATCCTGAGGAACCCAGAAAAGATCTCATAGATACAGATACATCCTGAGGAGCCCAGATCAGATCTCATAGATACAGACACATCATGAGGAGCCCAGATCAGATCTTATAGATATACAGTGCCTTGCGAAAGTATTCATATATCAGTATCTGTGAGATCTGGTCTGGGTTCCTCATGATGCAGTGCCTTGCGAAAGTATTCGGCCCCTTGGAACTTTTCAACCTTTTGCCACATTTCAGGCTTCAAACAAAAAGATAAAACATTTTACATTTTTGGTGAAGAATCCACAACAAGTGGTCACAATTGTGAAGTGGAAGGAAATTTATTGGATCATTTAAACTTTTTTTGTAATAATAAAACTGAAAAGTCGGTCGTGCACAATTATTCGCCCCCCTGCATTAATACTTTGATTCCAGCTGCGGTCTCTTGGGGGATGTCTCCATCAGTTTTCACATCTAGAGATGACATTCTTGCCCATTCTTCCTCTTTGAGGTTGGATGGAGACGTTTGTGAACAGCAGTTTTCAGCTCTTTCCACATCTTCTCCATTGGATTCAGGTCTGGACTGTGACTCGGCCGTTCTAAGACCTGGAGACCTTTATTTTTGAACCATTCCATTGTAGATTTTGCTTTCTGTTTGGAATCATTGTCTTGTTGGAAGATAAATCTCCGTCCTAGTCTCAGGTCTTTTCATCCAGAATGGTCCTGTATTTGGCTCCATGCATCATCTTCCCTGTCCCTGCTGATGAAAAGCCCAAACCATGATGCTGCCCCCACCATGTCTGACAGTGGGGATGGTGTGTTCAGGGGGATGAGCTGTGTTGCTTTTACACCAAACATATCGTTTTGCATTGTTTCCAAAAAGTTGGATTTTGGTTCCATCTGAGCAGAGCCCCTTCTTCCACATGTTTGGTGTCTCCCAGGTGACTTTTTATGGATATCTGTGAGAAATGTCTTTCTTCTTGCCGCTCTTCCATAAGGGGCAGATTTGTGAAGTGTTGGACTGATTGTTGTCCTGTGGACAGACTCTCCCACCTCAGCTGTAGATCTCTGCAGTTCATCCAGAGTGATCATGGGCCTCTTGGCTCCATCTCTGATCAGTCTTCTCCTTGTTTAGAGGGACGGCCGGGTCTTGGTAGATTTGCAGAGGTCTGATACTCCTTCCAGTACAATATGACGCTTGCACAGGGCTCCTTGGGATGTTTAAAGCTTAGGAAATCTTTTGGTCTCCAAATCCGGCTTTAATCTTCTCCACAACAGTATCAGGGACCTGCCTGGTGTGTTCCTTGGTCTTCATGATGCAGAACCCTGAGACTATCACAGAGCAGGTGCATTTATACGGAGACTTGATTACACACAGGTGGATTCTATGTATCTTCATCAGTCATTTAGGACGACATTGGATCATTCAGAGATCAGAGATCAACTTCTGGACTGAAAGGAAATGGGACCAATAATTCTGCACGAACAACTTTTCAGTTTTATTATTACAAAAAAAGTTTAAATGATCCAATAAATTTCCTTCCACTTCACAATTGTGACCACTTGTTGTTGATTCTTCACCAAAAATGTAAAATGTTATATCTTTTTGTTTGAAGCCTGAAATGTGGCAAAAGGTTGAAAAGTTCCAGGGGGCCGAATACTTTCGCAAGGCACTGCATCATGAGGAACCCAGACCAGATCTCACAGATACTGATATATCATGAGGAACCCAGAAAAGATCTCATAGATACAGATACAGCACGAGGAACCCAGATCCGATCTTATAGACACAGATACATCATGAGGAGCGCAGATCAGATCTCATAGATATCATGAGCAGCTGAGATCAGATCTCATACCGTAGATATAGATACATCATAAGGAACCTAGAAAAGATCTCATAGATACAGATACATCATGAGGAAAGCAGATCAGATCTCATAGATATCATGAGGAGACCAGATCAGATCTGGAACATTCAGGGCCTGAACATTCAGCCTTCGGATATAAGATACATGACTTTATCTTACAGATCCTCCCAGTGGTGTGCATAGAGAAGTATGGGCCCCATAACAAGGATCAGACCGGGCCCCTACACAGGACAGGAGGGTTTCTGCCTAAACCCTTTTCTATGACCTCAGGCCATTTTTCCACGGCCTCATTTGCTAAAAGTTCTTCCTTTAGAGGGTAGAGTCCTGACCAAGTTTTCACCCCCAGTAGAAGAGGGGATGATCCCAACTGGGCCCCTCTTACCCTGGGCCCCATAGCAGTCACATGGTCTGCTGCTATGGTGGTTACACCCCTGGATCCTTCTAGAAATATGGACTAAGACAGAGAATAAATCCCTGGTCCCCGCTGAATACAGGGAAATCTCTGACCCTGCCCTGAAAAACGAAAGCATCAAGCAAGGCTGGAGCTCAGGAGGAATATTAGCCTTGTATAAAGAGGAACTCCATGAGCTGATCAGACCAGTGATGAGAGGAGACATATCTGGGAAAGAATAGACCGCTCCATCCTTACCTCTCGGGCTGACGTCTACCTCTGTGTAGCATACATAGCTCCACTAGAGTCCCCATACTTCATTTCCGACAGCTTTGAAATCCTACAGAGGGAAACCACCTGAGCAATGAGGGACGCCACCTGGCCAATGAGGGAAGCCGCCCTGTGCAATGAGGGAAGCCACCTGTGCAATGAGGGAAGCCACCTGGGCAATGAGGGAAGCCGCCCTGTGCAATGAGGGAAGCCGCCCTCTGCAATGAGGGAAGCCGCCCTGTGCAATGAGGGAAGCCGCCCTGTGCAATGAGGGAAGCCGCCCTCTGCAATGAGGGAAGCCGCCCTGTGCAATGAGGGAAGCCGCCCTGTGCAATGAGGGAAGCCGCCCTGTGCAATGAGGGAAGCCGCCCTCTGCAATGAGGGAAGCCGCCCTGTGCAATGAGGGAAGCCGCCCTGTGCAATGAGGGAAGCCGCCCTCTGCAATGAGGGAAGCCGCCCTGTGCAATGAGGGAAGCCGCCCTGTGCAATGAGGGAAGCCGCCCTGTGCAATGAGGGAAGCCGCCCTGTGCAATGAGGGAAGCCGCCCTCTGCAATGAGGGAAGCCGCCCTCTGCAATGTTCTTGTCTATGGAAACCTCAAGAACAGAGAGTCAGAGAGACTACCTGACGGAAACGTCTATATATTCAGAGCAGATACTGACTGTAGCAGCTCAGTGCACACCGAGAGGAACAGCTATGACGGCACAACTAATACGTTCAGCAGTGTTCTGTCCCTTTTACGTCGAAGCCTCCGACTTCAATCGCCAAACCAAGGGAGACTCTCTTGGTAGACATACCCTAAACACTCCCATGTAGGCAGCAGTGTGGTGGACTACGCCATCACAGATATCGACCCGACAAATATTGGTGGCATCATCGTCACTCCATGACAGCTTAGGTGTGTCACTCCAGCCTACAACGCTGCTTTACTGGCCAACACTTAAGGCACCTGCACACCAAACGGGAAAAAACCTTACCCCGGAGACTACCCTAACCCTAACCCCCCATCAGAGTTGCCAACCAGAATTTTTCTTTTTTCTGGACAAATTATCCCAAAATCATGGACAACCAACATTTGTTATGGACAAACTGGAAAACCATAATGAATGATAAACATTCTACATAGCACGGTTACAGCTCAATATACTGATAGTAACTCATTACCCCATTTACTGAGAGCTGTAAAATGATCCTAATCACCACCAAATTCATCTAGAACCACCAGCCTCAATAAAATCACAGCCACATCTATTTATTTTCATGGACACAGAAAAAATGTGCCTATTTTGATGGACCTCCTGACCCCCATACAGTAAGGCTCACCATCACAGACGTTTGAGGAGTACTGTACAAGGGTCCCCAGGCCATATACGCCAGTGGGCCAGGCTCCTCGCCCTCCATAGCTCAGCACCGCCCAACCGCCATAGCGATCACCTCATCCCTGCAGCTCCGCTCCAGCAGACTCTGGGAGGAGAACCTGCAAGCCCTCCATCGCTGCAACCATTGGCAGGGACTGCAGTGCCCCCACCTCCAACCAAGCTCTCCACCAACTAAAACCGGCCTGGGTCCGGTACCCAGACCCCTATCACAGGGGCCCCATCTCAGTGTCAGGTTGTGGTTCCTCACATTGGGCAGACCTCCCTGAGACTATAATGGGAGACTATAATAACCCACCCCAAGCTATGGACACATGGGCCAGCTGACTTAGCCTCCCATTCCTTGCTGGCTCTCTCACCCTCAGCCTCCTCTGATGCCCCGCAGCTTTGGGGTGTCTATTTCTCCGTATACATACCAACTTTTGGCGGTTGAATGTAATCGATTTGCAGTCGCTGAAATGGGTAAGCGGCCCTAACCATATGCCTTTTTGCAACTCGCATAGTCTTGCCAGGATTATGACAGGCACATATCATGCAGCCTTGCACAAATCTGGCAACAGCACAGCTGAATCCCTGGGCCACCCACCACTGCTTCACACATTCCTTCTCGTGATACATGTGTCCCTCCGTGCAACAACTGAGCCATCATGGGGAACAACGTTCCAGACAGGCACCACTTTTTCCCTGTTTTCCAAACTCCATCCTCCTAGCTGCACCCAAGGCTTCCCACTGCTTCTTTTCAGCTTGTGGGGCCTGCTCCTGCAATTTTTGTAACAGGGCTAAGTCTACAGGGCCTGTTCCCCCAACAGTCATAATAGACACTTCTGGTAACAGGGGGAGTAGGGTAGCAACCTTCGCAGCCATTCTGTTTCCCTTGGCCTCAGGAGTGTTCTCTCTTCTGTGTGCCTGCACCTTGATAATACCTACCTTTGAGGGAAGTGTTATGGCCTCAAACAATTTTTTCACACTTTCAGCATTCTTAATGAGTTTTCCCGTGGACCCAACAAAATCCCTGCTTTTCCAGATAGGGACATAATCATGGGCAATACCAAAGGCATACCTAGAATCTGTGCAAATATTTGCAGTTTTACCTTTTGCCAGCTTACACGCCTCAGCGAGTGCCTTCAGCTCCGCCTCTTGTGCTGACATAGAGGGTGGGAGCGGCTGTTTCTTTTTTACTTCTGTCAGGGTGGTAATGGTGTATCCAGTCTTGTAGATCCCCTTATGGTGGTACCTGGAACCATCTACAAAGAACTCAAAATGTGGGTTAGTCAAGGGGTCTTCTGTTATATTGTCTAGTGTCCTCATCTCTATTTTCATTAGTTTAGCACAATCATGCTGTTCCCCTGGACACTGCGGGATCATTGTCTGCCCCTGTCTGTACTTTGTCACACTCTTTCTCAAGTGTCTGCCATTGCTCATTTAACTGCATTTCTTCTTCCTCCCCCCTTGAACCCTGTGGAAGCAATGTATAATGGTTCAACACAGTACGTTTGATGGTGAGATTGGAAGGGGTAAGGAGGCTGGTTTCATACTCAGTGAGTCGAGAGGCAGACGTGTTTGGTGTGAGTCTGATTAAGTATCTCACTGACCGCATGTGGCACCATAAGTACCAAGGGGTAATCAAGGACTATATCAGTAGCCTTATCCTTCAACATAGCAGCTGCTGCAATAGCCTTCATACATAATGACAGGGTCAAGCCTACCGGAATAGTATGCTACTGACCGGTGTTTTTCACCATGCAGCTGTGTAAGAACACCATGGACATGCCCATCGGACTCATGACAGAACAAGAAAAATGGCCTTTTGTAGTTTGGAAGTCTGAAAGCCGGGGCAGAGACTATAGCTTCTTTAAGCTGTTGAATTGCAGACTTCAGGGGAAAGCATAAAAGGTTGGGGCATCATACAAGTGTTCCATCAGTGAAGATGCAGAGGGAATCCATTCTCTACAATAGCCCACAAGAAAATTCTAAGTTGTTTAGCAGTCTTAGGGAGAGGAGAGGATAAGATACTATCCCTACGATCCTGAGACAAATGCTTCTTCCCCTGAGTGATACAGTGACCAAGAAATACAACTCTTGTTAAACAGAACTGAAGCTTGTCCTAAATGACACATGAAAGAGACAGAATCTCGACATGCTTCAGTTGTGTCACAACACAGCAGTAAGTCATCGACATACTGAAGTAGGACAGTGCCTTCAGGGCGAGGAGCCCATCCTTGAAGGACCTGATGTAATGCCTGATTGTACTGATTTGGTGAGTTTTTCCCCCCTTGCGGGAGACAGGTCCAGAAAAGCTGCTCATAATTGTGAGTGAAGGCACAAAGGAGCTGACTCTCCTGATCCAGTGGTATAGAGAAAAATGCATTTTGCCAAATCAATCACAGTAAACCAGACAGCAGTATGAGGTATTTGTGAGAGCAAGGTGTGGGGGTTTGGGACAACTGGAGTGTCTGCTTCTGTGATGTCGTTTAAGGTCCTAAGGTCATGAACCCATCCGATAAGTCACAGCTTGACCCTTGACCGTTTTTTTCTTAATTGGGAACAGGGGTGTATTGTAAGGATAAACACACTTACCCAATACTCTTGCCTTCAAATACTGTCTACACCTTGCATTTGAGGTAGACTAAGTGGGTATTGCTTCAATTTTGGTTTAGTACTCCCTGGAAGTACTTTTACTTTGACTGGGGTTACTGGCATACGACCAACATCTGTCTTGTCTGCTGCCAAAAAGGATGAAGGCACCACTGCTAATAATTCATCATTGACAGATTCCAAGCTGTGGTGTAAATTACTATACAGAACTGCACACATTGCATTCAAGACATTATCATTTAGTAGACTAGTGACTGTTATCTGTCCATCTGAGCCATACTGGATAACAACCTGTATGGCTGAGAGGACAACAGCTCCTAACAGATTTACAGGACAGGTTTCTGAAACCAAAAATTGTGTCACTATCTCCTGTGTAAATCAAAAAGAAAACCACGGAGACACCATCACGTGTCTGAACGATGGTTAAAACTAGCCAGGCCTTTCACCGGGAAGGAACAACCAAGGGAAGGGCAGTCTCCAAAAGGAAACCACCTATGCCAAAGCATGATATCCATCCACAGACAGCTGTTTCGGGGTATTTGCCCCTCATCAGTGTGAAGTAGGAATCTGGCTAGTGGGAGCAATGCCTAGTAGAAGATTATTTAAGAAAAGGCCTGGCTAGTTTTGACCGTCGTTGAGACACTTGATTGTGTCTCCGTGGTTTTCTTTTTGATTTGCATATTGCTTTTCCCAGGGGGCCTTGTTTTAGATTCACCAACGTTGAGACTCGTGATGGTGTCTCTGTGGTGATGATGGTTGATCTCCCTGAGGTCAACCATCTTTTCTTAATTAAACTATCTCCTGTGTGTCATGAAGTTTACCTGCTAATGGTACAGTTTCCTGTAAAGTAATTGTTGTACCGGAGAGACCAATACCAGGCATCTTATTAGAGGTCATAAAATCAGATGGAACTGATGACAATATGGAACGGCTTGCCCCAGTATCCACTATACAATCAATGTGCCTCCTGTTCCTCCTGACATAGTACATACTTGTTGTATCATTATTCTAAATCCGCACTGTACACAATGCTGGTCCTCACTTAGATATTTAATCTGATAACAAATTCTGCATCTTCCCAGCCATAAATGTGCCATAGTATGAGATGTATCTGCATAACGGGGTAGAAGAGGCACAGAGGAACCTGGAGATTCAGAGGGGTTAAAACTATCAAGGGTTAACACACTCGCTCACTCATTGGAATTTCAGCATATAGGTTAGACTTGGGAACAGAAGGAATTGAAAAAGTGTTAGTTTCAGCTGAGGTCAAAGGTGTTAGAGAGAAGGGAGGGGGTGTAGTCGGAGAAGCTTTTCCAAGCTGAGGAGCTGTAATTGTGCCTACCAGCTGTCGTTCAATAGCTGTGGCAGCTCTATGCTCCTCATCCACTTGCAAATCATAGAGATACACCTGACACTCTTTTTTCCTCAACTATCTTCTCAATATAGCCTCGCTTCTTCATTTCCTCACATATTTTAATCCACGCAATGCTTTCTAATCCAGGGGCCTTCATCTTTCAGGAAATCTTTCCAAACTTTTAATCTCTAGCATCCATCTGGAGGCATCTGAGCCCTTTTAGTTATTACAATAGGCCTTTAACTGCCTCTTCTCTACATTGTGTTCTATTTCAGCTGCTGCGACTCCCCGTCCATCATTTTGGACAACCTGGGCTGGCCTGGCACTCCTGGACCCTGATGCTCCCATCCTTAGGACTAATCCAGAAAGTGATTAATCTCTCCGTTCACCTAATGGAAGTAACTGCTCAGGCGTCCTCCTCTGATCCTGTGTACTACAACTGTGCAAATTGCCAGGAACAGCAGAAGTAGCCACATCAACTGCCCCACAATGAGTCACCAGCACAAACCAGTCAGAATAAGCAGCCCTACTGACAATATGATATCCTGAACCACCACAGGCCCCTGGTATACTGAACACCCATACAAATCCATAACCACCATATCAACCACTTCCCAAGTTTTTTCTAGCAATGTAAACAATGTCTATATCTCATAACCTATATCTGTTCAGAAATCCTTTTTCATACAAATCCTATCTTTCCTCCGGCTGGGTGCACCCTCACCATGGGTCACAGTCCAGAACCACGAAGGAACCAACCCGACTCGTGGGCAGGAACCTGTCACTTGTCGTCTGCTCTCAACACACGGGAAGAGAGTCCTCTGACAGATCCCTGTCACTTCTGCAAGGATCAACTTGCGTCCCAATCTCCAGACACACTTAAAAAGAAACCTTGACTCAGTCCTTGGTCCCTGCCGTTTGGATTATGAGTAAGGAATCCTTTCAGGGGTGTAAAACTTGAGATCATTACTCAAGCAATCCCTTATCTCAATCACACATCAGTCACACAGTCACACGTTCAGCTACCTAACTGTTAGACATACATACAAACCCACAGACAATGGAGTTCTTAAATCCCACTGAATCAACAAGATAACAATACCTAAGATAACAATACAATACCCCCCTTCGTCTTAACCCATACCCATTAAAAACGGCGCAAGGCAAGGATGTCCCTTGTCCTCACTTTTGTTTGAATTGTGCATTGAACCCCTAGCAGTGACAATTAGATTGAATCCTATTCGGGCCATCATGGTCAAGGATCGGGAGCTTAAAATATCACTGTTTGCAGATGATGTTCTTCTGACATTGACCAGGCCTCACATCTCTCCTCACAATCTCCACTCCATCTTACATGACTTTGGGTCACTCTCAGGTTACAAGATCAATACGAATAAGACTGAGGCCTTACCCCTCAATACTTCCCAGAACACTCTTAGTGCACTCCAGACTAACTTTCTATTTCACTGGAAACGGGACTACCTATATAATATGTGTATATGAGATGTCAGAGGATCTGTACATTACAGGAGACACGGGGGGGTCCTGATAATAACATGTATATAATATGTGTATATGAGATGTCAGAGGATCTGTACATTACAGGAGACACGGGGGGTCCCTGATAATAACTGGTATATATCATTATATGTGTATATGAAGATGTCAGAGGATCTGTACATTACAGGAGACACGGGGGGGTCCTGATAATAACTGTATATAATATGTGTATATGAGATGTCAGAGGATCTGTACATTACAGGAGACACGGGGGGTCCTGATAATAACATGTATATAAATGTGTATATGAGATGTCAGAGGATCCGTACATTACAGGGAGACACGGGGGGATCCTGATAATAACATGTATATAATATGTGTATATGAGATGTTCAGAGATCCGTACATTACAGGAGACACGGGGGGGTCCTGATATAACTGTATATAATATGTGTATATGAGATGTCAGAGGATCTGTACATTACAGGAGACACGGGGGGTCCTGATAATAACATGTATATAATATGTGTATATGAGATTGTCAGAGGATCTGTACATTACAGGAGACACAGGGGGGTCCTGATAATAACATGTATATAATATGTGTATATGAGATGTCAGAGGATCTGTACATTACAGGAGACACGGGGGGTCCTGATAATAACTGTATATAATATGTGTATATGAGATGTCAGAGGATCTGTACATTACAGAAGACACGGGGGGGTCCTGATAACCTGTATATAATATGTGTATATGAGATGTCAGAGGATCGGTACATTACAGGAGACACGGGGGTCCTGATAAATAACATGTATATAATATGTGTATATGAGATGTCAGAGGATCTGTACATTACAGGAGACACGGGGGTCCTGATAATAACATGTATATAAATGTGTATATGAGATGTCAGAGGATCCGTACATTACAGGAGACCACGGGGGGTCCTGATAATAACATGTATATAATATGTGTATATGAGATGTCAGAGGATCCGTACATTACAGGAGACACGGGGGGTCCTGATAATAACTGTATATAATATGTGTATATGAGATGTCAGAGGATCTGTACATTACAGGAGACACGGGGGGGTCCTGATAATAACATGTATATAATATGTGTATATGAGATGTCAGAGGATCCGTACATTACAGGAGACACAGGGGGGTCCTGATAATAACATGTATATAATATGTGTATATGAGATGTCAGAGGATCCGTACATTACAGGAGACACGGGGGGTCCTGATAATAACATGTATATAAATATGTGTATATGAGATGTCAGAGGATCTGTAACATTACAGGAGACACGGGGGGAGTCCTGATAATAACATGTATATAATATGTGTATATGAGATGTCAGAGGATCCGTACATTACAGGAGACACGGGGGGGGTCCTGATAATAACTGTATATAATATGTGTATATGAGATGTCAGAGGATCGTACATTACAGGAGACACGGGGGGAGTCCCTGATAATAACATGTAATATAATATGTGTATATGAGATGTCAGAGGATCCCGTACATTACAGGAGACACGGGGGGGTCCTGATAATAACTGTATATAATATGTGTATATGAGATGTCAGAGGATCTGTACATTACAGGAGACACGGGGGGTCCTGAATAATAACATGTATTATAAATGTGTATATGAGATGTCAGAGGATCCGTACATTACAGGAGACACGGGGGTCCTGATAATAACATGTATATAATATGTGTATATGAGAATGTCAGAGGATCCGTACATTACAGGAGAACGGGGGGTCCTGATAAATAACTGTAATATAATATGTGTATATGAGATGTCAGAGGATCTGTACAATTACAGGAGACACGGGGGGTCCTTATAATAACATGTATATAATATGTGTATATGAGATGTCAGAGGATCTGTACATTACAGGAGACACGGGGGGGTCCTGATAATAACATGTATATAATATGTGTATATGAGATGTCAGAGGATCTGTACATTACAGGAGACACGGGGGTCCTGATAATAACATGTATTATTAATGTGTATATGAGATGTCAGAGGATCTGTATTACCATGGAGGATCCGTACATTACAGGAGACACGGGGGGCCTGATAATAACATGTAATATATATGTGTAATGGATGTCAGAGGATCTGTACATTACAGGGACCGGGGGTCCTATTAATAAATGTATATAATATGTGTATATGAGATTCAGAGGATCCGTACATTACAGGAGGACACGGGGGGTCCTGATAATAACATGTATATAAATATGTGTATATGAGATGTCAGAGGATCTGTACATTACAGGAGACACGGGGGG
>ONZH01021835.1:0-23731 GCA_900303285.1 Rhinella marina
TAGATCTGAGCCTGTTCATTGTTGTGGCTACTGAGCTGTGCATGCTATGCAACATTGTTTAGGTCAGTGTTATTTGATTGGGGGGGCGCTTTTTTAATGTTCGCCGTGTTGGTAAAATTCCCTAGAAACTGCCCTGCACATAATCCTTGGGATCTGATAGGTTCAAAGTAATAAAGGGAGGGATTTGCCACGGTATTTAAGTTTTGTATTGATGTTTCTATATTATGCTTGAGAAAGGCTACCAGGTAGCCAAAACATTGCACTTGCACTTTTTCTGTGGCTGTTTTTGCACATTATTCATGGACCCATCTTGAATAAAAGAAGAATGCTACAAGGTGATGCTGCTTCCCATTATATTTGAGATACTATTCCTAAGGATCGATTGGATCAGCGAACCGGGTCAAGCTGCTGCATTTCTTGAATAGTGGTCAATAAGGTATTGAGGTGCTGCTCTTTACTTACTTTTTACTATCCTCAGAATAGGTCATCAACATCAGATCGGCAGTGTCCGACAGCCGGCACCCCCGCCGATTATTGTAAACAATGAAGAGGAGGCAGCACTGGCACGGCGCACACCTCCTCTTCATTGTTTACATGCTAACCGTAACATGGGTAGCGGTGAGCTGGTGTAATTAGACCTAACCGCCCCATTCATTTCAATGGGAAGGATCTCTCCCATACACTTGTATAGGAATGATCCTTCCCATTGAAATGAATGGGACGGTTAGGTGTAATTACAGCTACTCACCGCTACCCATGTTACTGCGAGCATGTAAACAATGAAGAGGAGGCAGTGCTGTCACGGTGCGCGCCTCCTCTTCAAACAGTTGATCGGCAGGGGTGCCGGGTGTCGGACCCCCGCAGATCTAATATTGATGACCTATTCTGAGGGGTGAGGGGTCAGCCTGCCAGTGCTCAGACCATACGCCGCACACTACATCAAATTGGTATGCACAGCTGTCGTCCCAGAAAGAAGCCTCTTCTAAAGATGATGCACAAGAAAGACCACCAACAGTTTTTTGAAGACAAGCAGACTAAGGACATGAATTACTGGAACCATGTCCCGTGGACTGATGAGACCAAGATAAACTTATTTGGTTCAGATGGTGTAAAGTGTGTGGTGGCAACCAGACGAGGAGTACAAAGCCAAGTGTGTTTTGCCTACAGTCAAGCATGGCGGTGAGAGTATCATGGTTTGGGGCTGCATGAGTGCTGTCGGCTGTGGGGAGCTACAGTTCATTGAGGGAAGCATGAATGCCAACATGTACTGTGACATACTGAAGCAGAGCATGATCCCCTCCCTCGGAAAGTGGGCCGCAGGGCATTGTTCCAACATGATAATGACCCCAAACACAACTCCAAGACAACCTCCACCTTGTTAAAGAAACTGAGGGTAAAGGTGCTGGAGTGGCCAAGCATGTCTCCAGAGATAAACCATACTGAACATCTGTGGGGCATCCTCAAGTGGAAGGTGGAGTAGCGCAAGGTCTCTAACATCCACCAGCTCTGTGATATTGACATGGAGGAGTGGAAGAGGATTCCAGTAGCAACCTGTGAAGCTCTAGTGAATTCCATGCCCAAGAGAGTGCTGGAAAATAATGGTAGCCCACAAAATATTGACACTTTGGGCACAATTTGGCAATTTTCACTTAGGGGTGTGCTCACTTTTGTTGCCAGCGGTTTAGACATTAATGGCTGTGTGTTGAGTTTTTTTGAGGGCACACCAAATTTACACTGTTATACAAGCTGCACACCAAATTTACAGTGTTATACAAGCTAAACACTGACTACTTTATATAGTATGAAAGATTCATATCTTCAGTGTTGTCCCATGAAAAGAAAAAATAAAAAATGTGAGGGGTGTACTCACTTTTGTGAGATACTGTAACTAGATTAAATTCCTAACACTCTCCCTTAGTTCAGCTGCCTGATTCCTGTCCCTGCACTACTCAGAGCTGATGGGTGGTGCTACACGTGACCCAGCTTGTATAGATGCTGAGCCATGTGATGCACTGGCCAATTACAGCCATGCCATTACTAGGCATGGCTGTGATGGTTTCTAAGTGCCCACAGCTTAAAAGCTTGTTGATTAGCTGCTCTGCAGCCTTTCAGCAATCTTTATTAAATGCCCAAACACCGAACTCAAACTTTTGAGGCAGAGTTTGGATCCGGGTCTGGGTACCTGAACTCGCAGAGTTTGGTATGGACCCGAATTTTGTAGTTCTATAGTCTAATAACTGTAGAATGTTCTTCAATTATATAAATACTAAAAAGTATAAATCTGAAGGTGTCGGCCCCTTACAGTATTGAAGGGGGAGTTGCAGAGAGCGATGAGGAGAAAGCAAAACTATTAAATATTTTTTTCTCCACTATATTCACTGAGGAAAATAAACTGTCAGATGAAATGCAGAATATAAAAGTAAATTCCCCATTAAAAGTGCCCTTTCTGACCCAGGTAGAAGTACAAAGACGACCTAAAAAGATTAAAATAGACAAATTGCCAGGACTGGATAGCGTACACCCCGTATCCTAAGAGAATTAAGTAATGTCATAGCCAGACCCTTATTTCTGATATTTAAGGACTCTGACAGGGAGTGTTATACTGACAGGGAGTGTTCCAGAATATTGGCGCATAGCAAATGTAGTGCCAATATTCAAAAAGGGTCCAAAAACAGAGCCCGGGAACTATAGGCCGGTAAGTTTAACATCTGTCGTGGGTAAACTGTTTGAAGGTTTTCTAAGAGATGCTATCTTGGAGTTCCTCAATGAAAATAAGCAAATAACTCCATATCAGCATGGCTTCATGAGGAATCGGTCATGTCAAACTAATTTAATCAGTTTCTATGAGGAGGTAAGTTCTAGACTGGACCGCAGCTAATCAATGGATGTCGTATACCTGGACTTCTCCAAAGCATTTGACACTGTACCACATAAAAAGTTAGTACATAAAATGAGAATGCTTGGCCTGGGAGAAAATGTCTGTATGTGGGTAAGTAACTGGCTCAATGATAGAAAACAGAGGGTGGTTATTAACGGCACATACTCTGATTGGGTCACTGTCACTAGTGGGGTACCACAGTGGTCAGTATTGGGCCCTATTCTCTTCAATATATTTATTAATGATCTTGTAGAAGGCTTGCACAGTAAAATATCAATTTTTGAAGATGACATTAAACTGTGTAAAGTAATTAACACAGAAGAGGACAGTACACTGCTACAGATGGATCTGGATAGACTGGAGGCTTGGGCAAAGAAGTGGCAGATGAGGTTTAACACTGACAAATGTAAGGTTATGCATAAGGGAAGGAATAATGCAAGTCACCAGTACACACTGAATGGTAATCCATTGGGTAACTCTGACATGGAAAAGGACCTAGGAATTTTAGTGAAAAGCAAACTAAGCTGCAGAAACCAGTGTCAGACAGCTGCTGCCAAGGCCAATAAGATAATGGGTTGCATCAAACGAGGCATAGATGCCCGTGATGAGAACATAGTCCTGCCACTCTACAAATCAATACTCAGACCACACATGGAGTACTGTGTACAGTTCTGGGCTCCTGTGAACAAGGCAGACATAGCAGAGCTGGAGAGGGTTCAGAGGAGGGCAACTAAAGTCATAACTGGAATGGGTGGACTACAGTACCCAGAAAGATTATCAAAATTAGGGTTATTCACTTTAGAAAAAAGACGACTGAGGGGTGATCTAATAACAATGTATAAATATATCAGGGGTCAGTACAGAGATCTCTCCCATGATCTTTTTATCCTAAGGACTGTGACCGTGACAAGGGGATATCCCTTGCGCCTGGAGGAAAGAAGGTTTGTTCACAAACATAGAAGAGGATTCTTTATGGTAAGAGCAGTAAGACTATGGAACTCTCTGCCTGAGGAGGTGGTGATGGTAAGTTCACTAAAAGCGTTCAAGAGGGGTCTGGAGGTATTTCTGGAGGGTAATAATATTTTAGGTTATAGTTACTAGAGATGGGTTGTTGATCTAGGGAGTAATCTGATTGCCTGACTGGGGTCGGGAAGGAATTTTTTCCCCTAAAGTGGGGAAAATTGGCTTCTACCTCACAGGGGTTTTTTCGCCTTCTTCTGGATCAACTTGTAGGATAACAGGCCGAACTGGATGAACAGATGTCTTTTTTTCGGCCTTATAAACTATAAACTATGTTACTATGACTATAGAATCTTTTACATTAAGAGCTCTCCTAAAAATAATAAATTGATATATCTTTTCCATGTAACCAATCACGTAGTTAACCAATCAACTATCTTCTTATCAATAAGGAGCTTTTCCTAGTTAGCTGAGAGTATATTTCGTCCCCATCACCTCTTCAACCCATTGTTAGTAGAAAACATCATTGTGCCAAAAGAAATTTTTTTGAAAAATGCAATAATCTTAAATTGTCACTAACTTTTCACACAGCTTTGCATAAATTAATAGTACAAGCAATCCCAAGAAACTTTGTAATATTTTTCTCAATGAGAAATATTTAGTTCTCCTATTATCAGCTGTTTACCAGCCCCCCTTCCACCGCTAATTGCTTTTCAATTGGAAAAATGCCTTATTCCCTTCCAGGACGGATCATCTATGCAGGAGGATCTTATTATACATGTCAATGCAAGTCTATGGAGAGGGGAGAATTGAGCAGGAACTCAGAGACAAACACTAACAAAGAGAGACTGCACAGCTACATAGGAAGGTTATAGTTCAGCAAAAGTGCTTCATTCACAACCATATAGTTCAGTAGTCTCTGTAATGACCTCTATGATCCTGGGGCTACTTCTGAATGGCTGTGAGATGGTTAGGAAGGAGATTCTCCTCATGTATGTTTGTGTGTGTTTGTGCAGTGGATGGCAAGTTAGGTTTCGTTCACATCACTGTTCAGCCTTTCCGTCGTCCTGCTCCGTTTAGGAACAGGAGAACAGAAAGGAAGGATTTGGCACATAACTGAGCTGAACAGAGTCTAAGGACCCCATAGACTATAATTTAAGTTTTCGCTCAGATGAAGATTTTTGAAGCAGAGACAAAAGTCCTACATCCACAACTTGTATCTCTACTCCAAAATCTTCTTCTGAGTGGAAACTGTCAGGAAGTCTGGGGGTTTGGGAAGGATGGCAGACCCTGAGCTCCCCACAACCCCTGTCCCTGCCTATTGCCCCCCTACGCTAGATCGTAGGACTGGACAACAAAACCCTGTACTGGCTAGGGAGCAGGGAGTTGGAAGGACAGACAGACTAAACAAACACGTAACACAGAAGAGTAGTTAACAGTCCGAGGTTGGCAACGAGAGAGCATAAACAGGCAAAATCACAATCCAAAAGCAAGTCCAAAATACAGGCCGGGGTCAAACACAGGAGAGTAGAAGGTACCAAATCAGCAGGCTGAAGACGAAGTCCAAGATACAAATCCACAGGTCAAACACAGGAATCAAGCACAAGGGTAACCGCTGGTGATGAGCCACAAAGGACAATCAAACACTGGCAATGCACTGGAGGGAGAGAGGAGTATTTAAGCAACCAGAGATCCCACCCCTGTGCTCTGAATGGACCAAGCTCCAGAAGCCCGATCATCCACACCTGAGAATTAACCCAACATGAACAGGGCAAAACATGAGGCCAGGCGTCGACTTCCTAGAAGATGAGTAGAAGTGTGAACAAGGTACAAGAGACTTAGGCGTCGACTGCCTAGCAGAGTTAGAAGTGTGAATAGGGTTAGCAAGAGACTAGGCGTCGACTGGTTAAGGCTACTTTCACACTAGCGTTTTAAAATTCCGGTATTGAGTTCCGTCATAGGGGCTCAATACCGGAATAAAACGTTTCCGTTTTGTCCCCGTTCATTGTCAACTGAAGACAACGGAATGCTCCTGAAAGCATTCCGTTCCGTCTTCAGACCGGAGAACAAACCGCAGCATGCTGCGGTTTGCTCTCCGGTCCAGGCATCCGCACCAAGACGGATCCGGAATGACCCCCTATGCAAGTCAATGGGGGTGGATCCGTCTGGTGTGACCACAATGGTAACCGGATCCGCCCTCCATTGACTTTCAATGGAGTTCATGACGGATCCGGCTACACATACACACATACAGACATAGACATACACATAAACATAAACATACACAGACATAGACATATACACAGACAAATACACATACATACATACTTACATGCTCTCGGCAGGTCTTCAGAGCATCGGAGGGACAGGACGGCGCGCACAGGTGACGATTCCACCAGGTGCCCAGCAGAGGGCGGTGTGGGGAATCGTCACCTGTGTGAGCCATCCTGTTCCTCCGTCGCTCTGAAGACCTGCCGGGAGCATGTAAGTATGTATGTATGTGTATTTGTCTGTGTATATGTGTGTGTGTCTGTGTGTGTGTATGTATGTATGTACTGTGTGACATCAGGGGCGGTCTTGGCATTTCTGGGGCCCTAAGCGAAGTTATGTCTGGGGGCCCCCCCCCAATGACACCTCACACCCCTGATGACACGGCCTCTGATGACACGCCCCCCCCAATGACACACCCCCTACACCTCACTGGAGGGGGGGTCAAGGTTGCCCACAGCCTATGGCGTGTCCCAGACTCCCAGCTCTCTATTGGCTGGGCTGCAAGGGCGTAGCTAAAGGCTCATGGGCCATGGTGCAAGAGTTCAGCTTGGGCCCCCCCCGCCTAATACAGCGCCCCATACCTCTTACATCCAGTATAATACAGCGCCCCATACCTCTTACATCCAGTATAATACAGCGCCCCATACCTCTTACATCCAGTATAATACAGCGCCCCATACCTCTTACATCCAGTATAATACAGCGCCCCATACCTCTTACATCCAGTATAATACAGCGCCTCATACCTCTTACATCCAGTGACGTCTCCTCGGATGTAGATCTTCTCTTTCCTCATCTTCTCCTTTCAGACCAGACGCCATTTTTCAGCCATTTCTTATCTCTGCAGTTTGACAGAAAAAAATCTTAGTTTACTACTTTTCCATCATCCTCCCATCTTCTGGACAAATCATCCTACCACCCCAGTACTGTGCCACTAGTATCACACAGATAGTGCCCTTCAATAATTATTGGCACACAGTGTCCTAAAATAACTGCGCCCAGCAAATACTGTCCCGTAATAGTGTGAACATACCGTCCCCCAGAAATAACTGCGCTGATACTGTGCCAGGGTGCCCCCCACAGTAATAGTGCCCCCCACAGTACTAATGTCACTGTGCCCCAGAAGTAATAATGCTTCCAATGTGCCAGTAAGAAGTGCTCCCCACCCATAGATGCCCCCCAAATTATGTGCCAGTAAGAAATGCCCCAATAATGCACCAGAAGTTCCCCCCATTGATTCCCCCTCAAAATCATGTGCCAGTAAGAAATGCCCCCAGTGCCCCCATGTGCCAGTAAGAAATGCCCCCAGTGCCCCCATGTGCCAGTAAGAAATGCCCCAGTGCCCCCATGTGCCAGTAAAAATGCCCCCATGTGCCAGTAAAAATGCCCTGTGCCAGTAAAATGCCCTCAGTGCCCCATGTGCCAGTAAAAATGCCCCCAGTGCCCCCATGTGCCAGTAAAAATGCCCCATGTGCCAGTAAAAATGCCCCCAGCTGCCCCCATGTGCCAGTAAAAATGCCCCCCAGTTGCCCCATGTGCCAGTAAAATGCCCACAGTGCCCCCATGTGCCAGTAAAAATGCCCCCATGTGCCAGTTAAAATGCCCCCAGTGCCCCCATGTGCCAGTAAAATGCCCCCAGTGCCCCCATGTGCCAGTAAAATGCCCCAGTGCCCCCATGTGCCAGTAAAATGCCCCCAGTGCCCCCATGTGCCAGTAAAAATGCCCCCAGTGCCCCCATGTTGCCAGTAAAAATGCCCCCAGTGCCCCATGTTGCCAGTAAAAATGCCCCCCAGTGCCCCCATGTGCCAGTAAAAATGCCCCCCAGGTGCCCCCATGTGCAGTAAAAATGCCCCCCAAGTGCCCCCATGTGCCAGTAAAAATGCCCCCACAGTGCCCCATGTGCCAGTAAAATGCCCACAGAGCCCCCATGTGCCAGTAAAAATGCCCACCAGTGCCATGTGCAAAAATGCCCCCCATGTGCCAGTAAAAATGCCCCCCCAGTGCCCCCATGTGCCAGTAAAAATGCCCCCAGTACCAGTAAAAATGCCCCAGTGCCCCCATGTGCCAGTAAAAATGCCCCCAGTGCCCCCATGTGCCAGTAAAATGCCCACAGTGCCCCATGTGCCAGTAAAAATGCCCACAGTGCCCCATGTGCCAGTAAAATGCCCACAGTGCCCCCATGTGCCAGTAAAATGCCCCCAGTGCCCCCATGTGCCAGTAAAATGCCCCCAGTGCCCCCATGGTGCCAGTAAAAATGCCCCCAAAATGCCCCCAGTGCCCCCAATTGAGCTCCTGTCGGTGACTGCTACAATAAAAAAAAAAATAAAAAAAAATTAACACTTATACTTACCTCCATGGTGCTGGCAGCGATGCGATGCAGGCCTCTTCCGGCCTGTGTCCCGCGCTGTACGGCTCAGGCGGCGCGATGACGTCATCGCGCCGCCTGAGCCGGCCTCTGATAGGCTGCAGGCCCAGTGCCTGCAGCCTATCAGAGGAACGGGCAGGGAAGACGCCTCTCCCTCCCCTGCCCCAGTACAATACAGGCATCTGTATCGCCGTCCTGAGGACGGCGATACAGATGACTATGGAGATGAGCGCTTCCACAATGGAAGCGCTCATCTCCCTCTGCGGGCGGTCTTGGGCACCGGCACAAGAGAAGAGCGTGGGGGCCCCCTTGGATGCCGGGGGCCCTACGCAAATGCATAGGATGCGTGGTGCCCAAGACCGCCCCTGTGTGACATGTGTGGGGCCGGAGCGCGGTTCCGGCTCCACACATGTCGCTGCGGCAGGCCTGATCCGGCAGCACCCTTCACCTGCCGGATCAGGCCTGCCGCTTGTGTGAAAGTAGCCTAACACAGCCAAATTCACACTGAGTGTACGAACTCTGACAGTACCCCCCCTTCTATGGGGGGGGGACACTGGACCCCTAACACCTGGAGCAGGTTTCTCAGGAAATGCCCTGTAAATTGGCGGACCAGTTGAGGAGCATGAACATGTCGGGCTGGCACCCAGGTTCTATCCTCTGGACCAAAGCCCTTCCAATCCACCAAATATTGGACTGACCTTTGTACTCGCCTAGAGTCAAGAATTTTAGACACCTCAAACTCAAGTTCTCCTTGAACCAGACTTGGCGAAGGAGGGTCTTTGCATGGGATGACAGACGGACAGAATTTTTTTAACAAACTTTTATGAAACACATTATGAATTTTGAGAGAATCTGGTAAGGACAACCTATAGGCAACCGGATTGATAACCTGTAAAATAGTAAAAGGACCAATGAAGCGCGGAGCTAACTTGAGTGACGGAACCTTCAATTTCACATTTTTAGTGGACAGACATACCTTATCCCCAGCACAATATGGAGAAGTGAGTGACCGTCTTTTATTAACAGCCTCAGTTGTTGGGAGGAAAATTCTGCCTGAGGATTGTCAGAAACAAAAAGGTACTGAAAAAAAATTTGAGGATGAAAACCATAATTACAATGAAAAAGAGTGGTTTTAGTGGAAGAATTGACATGATTATTTATGGCAAACTCACCTAATGACAAAAATTCTGACCAAAGGTGCTGATTATCAGAAACATACAAACGCAGGTATTTAAGAAGTTCTTGATTTATCCTCTCGGTTTGACCATTAGTTTCTGGGTGAAACCCGGAGAAAAATGACAAACTAATATCAAGTTTTTTGCAGAATTCTTTCCAGAACCTTGCTACAAATTGGACCCCATGGTCAGACACAATATTTTCTGGAATACCGTGGAGACGGACAATATGATCAATAAACAAGGTAGATAGAGTTTTAGCATTGGGTAGTTTTTTCAACGGGATGAAGTGACACATTTTAGAAAACCTGTCGACGACCACCCAAACCACTGAGTAACCTTGAGAGACTGGTAGATGGGTTACAAAATCCATTGAGACATGGGTCCAAGGTTTAGATGGAATGGGTAAAGGACACAACTGACCCTCAGGACCAAGGGCTGGCTGGCAAATTTTAGCCTGTGGGGCAAGCACACAGCACTGGCCCATGTGTAGCGGCCCACCTTAACCAGTTTAACTCCGCCTACCATATAAAGGCGGTATAGGTAACTGGGCTTTAAATCATTAAAATGAGGCAGCTGGTTGTGTTTTCACATTAGGATCGCACGCACATGTGCAATCCCAGATACAGAACATTACTGATAGCATCAACCTGATCATTACAGGGGCAAGATTTACCAACTCCTGAGCTGAAGAGATTCCATAATGGGATCTGATCAGGAAGCTGCTTCTCTACCGGACAAAAATGTTTTGCGTGCAGGACTTTTCTGTCCGGTCTTTTTGACAGAATCTGTGACAGTGGCCCAAACTCAGATGTGAATGAATGCTATTAGACTGAAGTATAGCATCAGATGCACGTATAACACACAAATACAGAGCAAGAACCAAGATCACCACATACATACAGCACCAGAACCAAGTTCACTACATGAATACAGCACCAGAACCAAACCAATGAGTCAAATACAGTACCACAACCAAGTTCACTACATATATATATATATCACCAGAACAAACCCATAAGTCAAATACAGTACCAGAACCAAGTTCTCTACATAAATACAGCACCAGATTTTAAAAGTTCAGCACAGATACCATCTGAGTAGTCAGGTCAGCCCTCACCTTATGAAACTACAGCTCTCAGCATGGCATAAACAGCAGTAATGGGATGCTGGGAGTTGTTTCACAAAACAGCATGCTACCATCTATCATCAGCTGTAGATCATCCAGGTGACTACAGCACTCATCATACACAGTCAGTAGCAGAATAATCACTTCCATTCAGTGACTTACAGGTGACGTCTCCTCCTGAGTTCTCTATCTGGTTCAGACCACCATGATGACATTTCCCGTCCACAATTCAGCGCTGCAGCTCTGTACATAGTTATCCACAAACACGGCCAAGCGACCAAATACCTAATCTTTCCCCAGATAATTTACTATAAATTGATACAGTAATAAAACGAACCTTTTATTTGAACTACCTTAACCACTTTACGTCCGCCCATAGTAAATAATTGTCCGTGAAGTGGCTGTCTATTTCTGAATGGACGTTTCTGAACGTCCATTCAGAAATAGCAGCTGCATGCTAATCGTGCAGCTGTACAGTGGGGTACCCGCTGTCAGTGACAGCAGGGTACCCCAAAGAGAAGGCAGGGACCGTTCCCAGGGGTCCCTGCCTTGTAGATCGCTGTATACACAGTGTTCACCGAGCGCTGTGTATACACAGCAGGAAGCGCTATTGCGCTTCCTGTTCCGGCCCAGCGGTCACGTGATCGCCGGGGCCGGGAGCGTGCAGGAGCTGCCGGGTCTCTCATAGACCCGATCAGCCTTGCACTGAGGCTGTACAGCATAGTATTATGCTGTACAGCCTCTCTGGGGATGTATTTCCCCTGTAACTGTTAAAGGAGAAATCAAGTGTAAAAAAAAATAAATAAATAAGTGAAGTTAAATGTCCCCCTGAGGTCTTGTATGACCTTATGGGGGACACAAAGTGTAAAATAAAAAATGAAAAAATAATTAAAAAAATAGAGTATTATATAAAAAAAATCACATATAAAAAAATAATTTTCCCCCAAATATGTCATTAAAAAATATTACAAATAAAAATAAATAGATAAATAATAGACATATTTGATATCAGCGCATCCGAAACGACCGGCTCTATAAAAATATCACATGATCTACCCCATCAAGTGAACTGTGTAAAAAAAATCTAATAAAAATTATGCCAAAACAGCTTTTTTTTGTCGCCTCACCTACCAAAAAACATAATATCAAACAATCAAAAAGTCGTATGCATCCCAAAATGATATCAATAAAAACGTCACCTCATCCCACAAAAAATGAGCCCCCACACAAGATCATAGCCAGAAAAATTAAAAAACAAAATGGCTCTTAAAAAATTGCAACACAAAAACATGATTTTTTTCTAAAAATGCTTTTATTGTGTAAAACGCAAAAAAATAAATAAAAAATAGACATATTTGGTATTGTTGCGTCCGTAACAACTTTCTCTACAAAAATATCACATGATCTACCCCATCAAGTGAACAATGTAAAAAAATATATAGAAAAATGCCCCAAAACTGCTTTTTTTTTTAGTTAACCTCCCAAAAATTAGATTAAAAAGTGATCAGAAAGCTGGATGTACCCCAGAATGGTGCCAATAAAAAGCACAGCTTGTCCCACAAAAAATAAGACCTCACGCAGCTCAGTGCACAAAAAAATTAAAAAGTTATCGCTCCTAAAAACCATGACAAAAAATTCCAAGTTAGAAAATGCAGATGCTGCTCCTCCCCTTCTGAGCTCTGGCGTACACCCAAATAACAGTTTACGACCACATGTGGGATGTTTCTGCAAACTGCAGAATCGGGGTAATAAATATTGAGTTTTGTTTTGTTGTTAACCCTTGATGTGTTACAGGAAAAAAATGATTAAAATAGAAAATCTGCAAAAAAAGTGAAATTTTGAAATTTCACATCTATTTTGCTTAAATTCCTGTGGAATACTTAAAGGGTTAATAACATTTCTAAAACCAGTTTTGAATAGTTTGAGGGGCGTAGTTTCTAAAATGGGGCAATTTATGGGTGGTTTTTATTATGTAAGCCTCACAAACTGACTTCAGAACTGAACTGGTCCTTAAAAAAGTTGATTTTGCAAATTTGCAAAAATTGCGTCTAAAATTCTAAACCTTCTATTGTCCTAAAAAAATAAAATGACACTACCAAAATGATGCCAACATAAAGTAGACATATGGGGAATGTAAATTAAAAAGGGTTTTATGGGGTATCACTATCTGTCCTAAAAGCAGAGAGATTCAAATTTAGAAAACAGTGAATTTTTTCAAATTTTCATTAACTTTTGGATTTTTTTATAAATAAAATTAAAACTTATCGACTCAAATTTACCATTAACTTGAAGTACAATGTGTCACGAGGAAACAATCTCAGAATCGCTTGGATAAGTAAAAGCGTTCCAAAGTTATTACCACATGAAGTCACACATGTCAAATTTGCAAAATGGTCAGGAAGGGGGTAAATGGCCCGGATAGGAAGTGGTTAAAAGACTGTGAGCAAAAAAGATTAAAAACACTGTCCAGCGCATACTGTCCCAATATATTTGTTGTAACCAAGTATAATGGCGTATGCTGGTGCGGGCTGTGCACAATTCCCGACACCTACACCAAATATGGGTTGATAACTATGGTCAGTTAACCTCACTAACCCCCATGATCAACATTCATTTGCTGTACTGTAATCTGAGTGACCATCAAGGGACAGTGTGCGTGTTCAACAGAAATTAAAACCTAATAACCGCCCCCAACATGTTTCACCAGCTCACACTGGCTTCTTCAGGGGTTTAGGGCAGCAATCACCAATTCTGACATTTTCACAACCTTTAAAATGATTAATAAAACCTATAAACAATATTTAAGATCATTATGGGAAATTACTAGCCTGGACACCTATTTACAACAACGTATTGTCTATAGGGGTATGAGAATTAACATAGTTCCTAATTCCCATCAGGAAGACGCTGAATTCATCAAGGGTTGGCAACAACTGCTCACAGAAAACTCTCTACGTATGTTACAATATCATTTGCATTATGAGAAGAGTTTTTTTGGCAAAATTACGGAACAGTTGGACAAAGAGTTAGTACAGATACAGGCCTATAAGGCATTACCTGAGTTTGCTCAATGTGAGATACTTCTGCAAAAAAATATTGAGTCATTGCAGACAGAGATTAAGGAGAGGAAACACAGAAAATACATAAAACACACAATTTCGAGCACATAATAATTTTGTTCTCACCCTATTGAGATTTTTACTCACGCACAATTATTTTCTTTTCAACGGTAAATTTTATTTGCAGATACTTGGAACGGCAATGGGAAGTAAATGTGTACCGAATTATGCCAATTTGTTTTTAGGATGGTGGGAAAACACCATTGTCTTTACCGACACATTTTTGAAATTCACTGGTCACATTTTATTTTGGGGAAGGTACATAGATGATGTACTGTTACTATGGGATGGTACGATTAAGCACTTTCATGAGTTTGTAAGGCGTTTAAACGATAACGATATAGGACTTAAGTTCACATCAGAAATTCACACCAACACCATTACCTTTTTAGACTTGAGGATCTTGTTGGATTCTAGTGGCCGCATCCAGACTGAAGTGTTTCGTAAACCTACGTCCACAAACAGTTTGCTACACTGGCAAAGTTATCATCCGATTTCCCTAAAAAAAGGGATTCCAAATGGCCAGTACATTAGAGCTAAGAGAAATTGCTTTGATGACTCAGGCTTTATTAAAGAAAGCAATAACCTATATCGCAGATGTGTTGCAAGGGGGTACCCTAAGAAAGTATTGCATAAAGCCTTCTCTCCGGCAAGTCATACTTATAGAAAGGACCTCTTATGCGATAAACCAAAAACTGTACAAACCGATATTATAAGATGTATTGGTACGTTCGATGTTCAAAATCAGTAGGTATATCGAATTATGAAAAAGCACTGACACATTCTAAGAGCAGACAATGATCTAAGAGAAGTGATACCAATTTATCCCAGTATTACACATCGCAGGGGTAAGAACTTGTGAGATTTGTTAGTGCATAGCTTCTTCACCACATCGACACCTGCTACCTGGCTTAGATCAAAAACGGAGGGCACCTTCCCTTGTGGCAGGTGTTCTTTTTGTCCTTTTCTTAAGAAAATTCATACTCAAAACCCGATAGACAATAGGCAATACACTATTAAGGACTACATCAACTGTCAGACGATGGGTGTAGTGTATATTGCCCAATGTACCTGTCCGAAAATCTATGTGGGAAAAACCATCCAAGAATTCAGGCGACGCATTTCCCAACATATCAGTAGTATCAACGCCAAGGCAGATACCTCAATCTCACGACATGTGAGACAATATCATGGGGGTGATCCCAAATGTCTAAGCTTTTGGGGAGTATGCAAGAAGACGCTAGGTGCCAGAAAGGGCAACCTAGACAGAATACCGTTACAGGAAGAGACTAGGTGAATTTATAGGCTAGATAGCCTTAATCCAAAAGGACTCAATGAAGGATTCACTTTTTACTCTTTTCTTTAATCAGTTATTTGAGAGTGAGCATTTAGAATGAGGAATACACTTTGTATGAGATCAAGTCATTTGCACCAAAGGGGTACGTTTATCCCAGCCCAGAGTAAACTGACATGGTAGTGATAAATATCTTTGACACATAACGAGTTATTATCAACATCTTCAGATACGCAGCCATGTATATCTGTACCTTGAATACAAACAAGGTTTTGCTCATTTGTGCTCATTTGTGTGGCCCCTGAGAACAGCTTGCAGCCCTCCCAGAAGGCAAAGAACTGCTTACGATCTCCAGAGAAGAAGTCTGGCAAGGTGGCACTGGGCTCTGAGAGCATTACTGGAGGTGGAGCTGGAGCTGGTGCTGCAGGCTGAGCCTGTTCCTGTAGGTGCAAACGGTGTGAAAGTCCTTGCACCAGTTCAGTGGGGGTCTGAACCTGGTTGACGAGAGCCGTCATAGGATCCATCGGAGGTCTTAGAGTGGCCGGTCTGATTACAGGTGGTGATTTTTTCTGGGCCAGTGTTACTGTCAGGGAGTCTGTGGGTTTGGGAAGGATGGCAGACCCTAAGCTCCCCACAACCCCTGTCCCTGCCTATTGCCCCCCTACGCTAGATCGTAGGGCGACAACTGGATGACAAAACCCTGTACTGGCTAGGGAGCGGGGAGTTGGAAGGACAGACAGACTAAACAAACACATAACACAGAAGAGTAGTTAACAGTCCAAGGTTGGCAACGAGAGAGCATAAACAGGCAAAATCACAATCCAAGAGCAAGTTCAAAATACAGGCCGGGGTCAAACACAGGAGAGTAGAAGGTACCAAATCAGCAGGCTGAAGACGAAGTCCAAGATACAAATCCACAGGTCAAACACAGGAATCAAGCACAAGGGTAAACGCTGGTGATGAGCCACAAAGGACAATCAAACACTGGCAATGCAATGGAGGGAGAGAGGAGTATTTAAACAACCAGAGATCCCACCCCTGTGGTCTGAATGGACCAAGCTCCAGAAGCCCGATCATCCACACCTGAGAATTAACCCAACATGAACAGGACAAAACATGAGGCCGGGCGTCAACTTCCTAGCAGATGAGTAGAAGTGTGAACAAGGTACAAGAGACTTAGACGTCGACTGCCTAGCAGAGTTAGAAGTGTGAATAGGGTTAGCGCAAGAGACTAGGCGTCGACTGGTTAACAGAGCCAAATTCACACTGAGTGTACGAAACTCTGACAGAAACCTAATGGACCCCATTATAGTCTATGGGGTCCTTAGGCTCCATTCAGTTCAGTTATGTGCCAAATCTGTCCTTTCCGTTCTCCTGCTCTTAAACGGAGCAGGAGAACGGAAAAGCTGAGCGGTGATGTGAACAAAGCCTTAGTCTGCACCCACCATGTCTAAGAGCACTGCAAAGTAGATATTCAGCAAGCATAGAGGAATACTGCAAAAAAAATACCAGATGCTAGATATAATGACCAGAAATCATGTTAATTCTCATGTAACTACACTATACTATTGACTAATGCAAAGTTTGTAAATTCTTTTTGTTTCTCAAGAATAGTTTCATCTGTATACAAAAACATCTGACTGCCCCCAACACTTTATCCAAAGGGATATTAGTTTATAAAGAATAGAAATCTACGTTGACCAAAAAACAAATCATTATACAGAGTGGCCCACGAAACAGTAGCTGGCCTCCAATATCTCCAAATCAAACTGCCTAATAGTAAATCTGTCTTAGTTGTTCATAATAACCAATTAGAGCTTTCAGTTCCTACAGGGCTCTGATAAAATGAAAACTGAGCTCTGATTGGTTGCTATGGACAACTAAGAAAGGTTTACTATTAGGAAGTTTGATTTGGAGATATTGGAGGCCAGCTACTTTTTTCGTGGGGCACTCTGTACTTCTAGTCTATTACAGATAATATAAAACTATTTTTTTACGAGGCTCTAAAGATGTTATCTAACACATTTTTGAAGGAACAAATCCATTTACTCTAGAAAATGAAGCCTATATACTGAATGCCAAAGTAAATATCAGATATCTCAAATCCTCCCAGACACCACCACCATAGTGTGGTGTACGTTCTACAATGTAACATAGTAACATAGTTTATAAGGCCGAAAAAAGACAACTGTCCATCCAGTTCAGCCTGTTTTCCTTGATCCAGAGGAAGGCAAAAAACCCCTGTGAGGTAGAAGCCAATTTTCCCCACTTTAGGGGGAAAAATTCCTTCCCGACTCCAATCAGGCAATCAGAATAACTGCCTGGATCAACGACCCATCCCTAGTAGCTATAGCCTGTAATATTATTACCCTCCAAAAATACATCCAGGCCTCTCTTGAACTCTTTTAGTGAACTTACCATCACCACCTCCTCAGGCAGATAGTTCCATAGTCTCACTGCTCTTACCGTAAAGAATCCTCTTCTATGTTTGTGTACAAACCTTCTTTCCTCCAGACGCAGAGTATGTCCCCTCATCACAGTCACAGTCCTGGGGATAAATAGATCATGGGAGAGATCTCTGTACTGACCTCTGATATATTTATACATAGTTATTAGATCTCCCCTCAGTCGTCTTTTTTATAAAGTGAATAAGCCTAATTTTGATAATCTTTCTGGGTACTGTAGTCCACCCATTCCAGTTATGACTTTAGTTGCCCTCCTCTGAACCCTCTCCAGCTCTGCTATGTCTGCCTTGTTCACGGGAGCCCAGAACTGTACACAGTACTCCATGTGTGGTCTGATGTGGGTGTAAAAAATTTTTATGTAGGGTATACAAAACTGCCTTTCTACTAATGACTAGGTGAACATCTTAGGTTTCATTCACTTCACCATTAGGTTTTACATTATAATTGTTATCCGTTCAAAATAAAGGATAGCAAAGAAATAACGGAATGCAAACGAATACTAACGGAAAGCATCTCTTCCAATTTTTAATGGATCAAGGAACCAGTCAAATTGTCCATAAGTATTGTAATGAGATTTTCTGTTTTTATTTTCAGATATTATATTTTTTCCTGACAAGTTATAATCAAGAATTCCTTTCGTGGCGGCATACCAACCGTTTCGGGAGTTCCAGTTCACCCTCTGATGAGCCTTCACTAGAGTTGTGACTATTGTCAGCACAACCCTCTAAGGTGAGCCTCCATTCGGTGTCCTACATTTACAATTTGTACGGTATTACCCTATGGTGCGCCTTTTTATGTTTATTAGTAAATATTGCCTGTGAAGTTGTATTTTCAAAGGATTGCCTAAACAGATCCATTAAAAAACAGAAACAATGCACTTGTTCACTTTTCATTGGTGTCCGTTATCTATGGTTTTGTAACAGATCTGTTTTTTTTTTTACTTTTCCTCCCACATTTTATATATATATATATATATTTCACATTAGAATTTTAGTTGTTGCTTTTCAATATTACAAAGCAGAAAATGCTGCCGGCTGATCTCTATTTTTCTCTGGATTATTTTATCCTAATGATGCAATGGAGACAAATCGAAAGACAAGCATGTCAAAGAAGATATTGATTTCATCCAATTACCTCAGCACAAAGAGTATTCTCCACTTTATAGCATGATCTTCGCCGTCATCCAGAAAAATTTGTGGACTATCTCCATATGTGTGTCAAGCTTTGATGAGCTTGTGCAGAAACTTTACGGACGTTTACATAGAAGGGAAACCAAGTTCAGACCAGGCGTTTCACCAGACGAATGCTTAATGGTTACCCTAAGGTAAGTTTTTTATCTTAATTTACACTAGCTTTGCTGCATTTTGATATTATGTACCACATTTTGTAGCAAATATATTACTGTAATGAAATCTAGACTAAACATAGAGAACTTAAAATTATCTCTCGTTATATTTTACGTTTCTTGCCACAGGAGAAAGTCTGTCAAGTCTCCACTTTCAGTTATGTCTGGAAAAATCAGCCATTTCTTACATAGTTTAAGACACTTACATAGTAACATAGTAACATAGTTTGTAAGGCCGAAAAAAGACATCTGTCCATCCAGTTCAGCCTGTTTTCCTACAAGTTGATCCAGAGGAAGGCAAAAAAAACCCCTGTGAGGTAGAAGCCAATTTTCCTCACTTTAGGGGGAAAAATTCCTTCCCGACTCCAATCAGGCAATCAGAATAACTCCCTGGATCAACGACCCCTCTCTAGTAACTATAACCTGTAATACCCTCCAGAAATACATCCAGGCCCTTCTTGAACTCTTTTAGTGAACTTACCATCACCACCTCCTCAGGCAGAGAGTTCCATAGTCTCACTGCTCTTACCGTAAAGAATCCTTGTAAAGCAATATGGAATCTGCTTCATGATGATTACATTCCGTACCCAACAACGCAACAGTTGAAATAGCTGCAAAATTTCATGAGATTACTCAAGTTCCCAAGTGCCTTGGCGCAATTGACTTTAAACATGTTCGGATTTTAAAACCTCCGGGAAGTGGTTCATTGTATTTTAATTATAAAAAATATTTCTTGGAATTCTTGATGGCCATTGTGGATGCAAATTACAAATTTGTGGCAGTAGATATTCGGACAAATGACTCAAGTGTTCAAAAACTCTAATATGGGTTGTAGAGTATACTCTGGTAACTTTGGTTTCCCCAATTCACATCCTTTACCAGGAACAACTGAACCTCATGTGCCACTGGCGTAGCTATAGGGGTCGCAGGGGTCGCAGTTGTGACCGGGCCCCTAAGCCAGGGAGGCCCACAGGGCCCCCCTTGCCATAAGTGCTCTGCTAATTACCTATCTTTCATTTTATAAGATGCAGTGCATCTTATAAAGCGAACGCTAGTGAGCGCTTCCATATTGGAACACTCACTAGCCTGCAGGAGGAGGGGGAGAGAAGTGCTACCAGCACTCACCCCTCCTCTTTGGTCTCCTCCAGGCTGCACTGAGGTCTGTGCCTGTGCTGTTCCTTCTCCTGCACAGGATTCCTCTTGTCCAGAGCGAGCAGCAAGTCCCGCCCCCAGCAATTCAGCAGTGAGGATGGGTGAGTGGGCGGGGCTACAAGCTGTTTTACAGCAGAAACATGTAGGACCTTTGGTGATGTCACAGTCACCTGATCAAGGTCCTTCAGACAAGCAGGGCACAGGAGGAGGACTGAACTCGGCATGGAGAGGGTAAGTGTCATCTATGTGTGTGTGTGTATGTATGTGTATAGGGGTCATCTCTATATGTGTGATGTGTGTATAGGGGTCATATGTACAGTGTGTGATGTGTCTATAGGGGTCACCTTTGTGTGTGTGATGTGTCTATAGGGGTCATCTATACAGTGTGTGATGTGTCTATAGGGTGTCATCTATATAGTGCGGTGTGTATAGGGGTCATCTATATAGTGCAGTGTGTGAATAGAGTGTTCTCTGTATAGTGCACTGTGTGCCAGTATACAGGGTGTCATCTATATAGTGCGGTGTGCGTGTGTGTGTATAGGGGTCATCTATATAGTGCAGTGTGTATAGGGGTTATCTATATAGTGCGGTGTGTGTATAGAGTGTTATCTGTATAGTGCACTGTGTGTCAGTTTATAGGGTGTCATCTATATAGTGTGGTGTGTGTGTATAGGGGTCATCTATATAGTGCGGTGTGTGTATAGGGGTCATCTATATAGTGCGGTGTGTGTATAGGGTGTAATCTATATAGTGTGGTGTGTTTAGGGTGTCATCTATATAGTGATGGGTGCAATTATTTTGATGACACCCTGTGCCAATAATTACTGAAGGGGGCACTATCTGCATGGTACTAGTATTTTCAGGGGGTCTGTTTCAGCAGTATAGTAATGGGGAGCACAGTGGGCACAGTAGGGGGTAGTAGAATGAGGTTTTGAGAAGATGTGAGGAGGAGAAAAGTAGGAATCTAAGATTGCTAGGGAGGCTCTCCCCCTTCCCCCAACATCACCGCATGTTTTGATCCACGTGATGGTGAAATGCAGTGGCGGCCATGCGGGGATCAAGAGCAATGCAGGTGCCGGAGAGTGGGGTAAGTATAATCCATTTGAGGGGCCGGGGCATTGGGGGTCATGTTTTAGATGTTGGATATCCCTTTTAACAGTAGGGTTTGAAGGAAGGGGTTAGGTTGAGAATTTGGTATGGGGTAGGGGGGCGCCATTTCCATATTTGCCTCAGGCAGCAGAATGGCTAGGTGCACCCCTGTCGCTGGCCACAAAGCGCTGAGAGAAGGAGAGGGGGGGGGCCCAAGCTGAACTCTTGCACCAGGGTCCATGAGCATTTAGCTACGCCTCTGTCATATGCGGTTTGTGTTGGTTGGCAATGAGGCCTTCCAAATGTGTGGTAATCTGCTGAAGCCATACACAAGTCACGAACTAAATGATCATAAAAGAATCTTCAATTATATACTTACAAGGGCACAGTGTATGGTCGAATGTTTGGGAATATTCACCAGACCTATTCAATTGAAAACAGACTATATTGATGATGCTATAAAAGCCTTCGTGATTCTTCACAACTATTTACACATGAAACCTGAATTTTGACTCTGTTCACTCAGTCTCTGACACTGCGCTAGAAAATACCACTGGTCCACGTTCAACCACAGCTGTTAACCATATGCGAGATAGATTTGCTGAATATTTTATGTCCCCCGCTGGTTCTGTTCCTTGGCAGGAATAAATGATCTAATCTGTACAGTACCTATTTTATGTCATTTATTATTTTGCAATGACAATGTAGCAGAGTTAACACACAGTTGGTGAGTTATCACATGCATTATGACTGTGACTGTTAACTGGGCTGCATCTGTATATGTGAATATCAGCTGTATTCTTCATTATGGTTGTTTCAGAGAAGCATGTTCTGGGTGATATCATTCTCCATGTGTGAGCATTTTGGTGTTGTATGGCTTTTGCACAACAGCGAGTCGATTTTGGGAATCTCGCTCTGTGTGTGAGTGGGATCCTTCATTCTCACCTGCAGGAGCGTAGGGCATTATCGTGATTGATAATGCTATGTGCCTCTGCTTGACTTTATTTCCACAGAAATCACCATGAGAATTACCAATCGTGATAATGCCATGCACTCCTGCAAGTCCAGAACGAGGAACCCACTCATCCACGGAGCGCGATTCACAAAATGTACTTGTGTAAAACAGCCATGATTTTATAATGATGTGTGTGTTCCTGCATCACCTGACTCCTACAGATTATATTGACGCCATTATGTCAGTGCCGTCTGTAGTTGTTAGGTCTCGGTGACTCATATATCTTTACTAATGTAACAAAAGTTTGTTCATTGATTTCTGTATACAATGTGAGAAGGCAAATGCCGTATTGTGAAATGTTGAAAAAAAAAAATACATGATTTTTTTATAAGTGTTCTTTTATGTGTTCTTTTACTATGTTCTTTGACGTATATTAAAATATTTTTTTTTATTTATTCATTTTCAAAAGCATCTTACAAAATAGGGAAAAGATCTAATCAGTTAAAAAAAAACAACACTTTTTTTCCCCCTGTAAAGGTCATAGTGAGGTCATAGTGAGGTCATAGTGAGGTCATAGTGCGCGCCGCCAGGGAAGAGAGCAGAGCGCGGACCGGAGGGCAGCCGCAGCGCAGAACAGGTAAGTAAGATTTTTTATTTTTATGGGCCCCCTTGAGTCACTGGGCCCGGAGCCGTCGCCCCCCCTGCCCCCCCGGTAGCTACGCCACTGGGTATAATTCAAATAACCTTTTATTTCCATTATTGTTTTAATTTCTCTCCAAACATAGTGTATTAAATTCAATATTTGATTATTAGTAGAGATGAGCGAGCACTAAAATGCTCGGGTGCTCGTTATTCGAGTCGAATTTTTCCAGATGCTCGGGTGCTCGTTTCGAATAACGAACCCCATTGAAGTCAATGGGAGACTCGAGCATTTTTTGCAGGGGACCGGAGCTCTGCATAGGGAAGGTTGCATGAAACCTGGAAACCTCAGAAAATGATGGAAACAACACGGAAATGGACAGAAAACAGCAGGGGCAACATGCCTGGATGCCTCTGAGGCTGCCTAATCGTACCATTATGCCAAATTCTGGGCAACAGCCTGGTGGTGACTCTCAAGACAATTGTGCTGACCCAGACCAAGATGGGCAAGGCACATGCCCATAACATGTTAGTAAAGTACCCAACTAGGTGCAACAAAGGTCCATCACCACCTGCGGGTGACACCACTTCCCATGCTGGCACTGCTGTCCTATCCCCCGCCCCACGACGCAGGCATAAGCCTGACACAGCGTGGTGACAGCTTGGTGACCAAGTTAGATTGAGGTAGCAGGTGAACCACCCAAAAATTTACCCTGACACAGCATGGCGGTGAACCCAGAGTGACCAAGTGAGACTGAGGTAGCAGGTTAAGCACTTAAAATTTTACCCTGACACGGAATGGCGGTGAATGTCAGACGCCGACTGCATGAGATTAGGGATAGCGCTGCTGTCTGTCAGGGAGAGTGTTAGGGCCTCAATTTAGATTTTGGTTAGG